>ML779649.1:259210-279343 GCA_009831015.1 Picea engelmannii
CTTGGTGGTAGAGCTTACCAGAACATGGATGCCCTAGGTAGGTCCTGGTTGCATTATGGTGTCCATGCCGTTTCTAAAACTAATGTAGGCTCGGGAGTCCGTATAGTCTTTCCTGAATACGAGTTTGAGCCTCATTTGCATGAGTCTTTTCCACTCTTTGTCTTACCCTCAGGACTCCCAAAAAATAATGGGTCTCCTTTTAAGCCCTTTTCAGATCCTCTAAAAATGAAAAGATTGTCGAGCGATCTTGTGACCTTTCATGCTCATTAAACTGAAATTTGAAGTCACGTCTGTCTGGTGGTAGTTTACCCCTTTTTCGGTCCGGGCGGTCAACTGTACGAACAAAGGTACACTCTATCGAATTCCCATTCTTTAGAAGAGTACTCTCAGGTATAATTTTATTCCTTTTTTGGGCCTAGGGGAGTAAATTTACGAAAAAGAAACCCCCACGGAGTTCATAGTTAAGCTCTTTTTAGACTCCCTAAAATTGAAAAGATCGTCGAGTGACCTTATTCTTTCACACTCGTTAAATTGGTCCAGAAGAATACTCCTGACGGAGTCCATAGTTAATCTTTTTTCAGACTCCTTAAAAGTGAAAAAATGGTCGAGTGATCTTGTCCTTGTCACACTCGTTAAAATGGTTTTGAATTGATGTCTAATCGGTGCTAGTTTATCCCTTTTTCGAACCGAATAGACTATTTTCGAAAAAGGTACCCCAATGGAGTCTCCTTTTATGATTTTTCAGACTCTCTAAATATGAAAAACCACCGAGCTTACCTTCTCTGGGCTCGTTAAACTTACATCGAAGGACGTTACCATTGTGTGTTCTATCAACTGCATTTGCATACCTTATCCACCAGCCTTGTGACAGTTTGCTTTTGCGTCTTAACACCTTTGGCCGCCAGAGGATTTTTCCCGAGTATAATTTTACCAGAACATCAATCTTGTCCTTGTTTTGCAGTACTCGTTCCTCCATTGTAACGTAATATTCCTTTATTCTTTTTTCAAAATTTATCAAAAAGAACAAAAAAATCAAATATACCCCAAAAAGAGGATGGGAAAAGTATTTTCTTTATTGGCAGCATAATGAGTCACCCTTGGATAAAGCACATCTATCTGTTTGATCATCATACTATGGGATGTAGTACGACCTTAGGAAGCTTTTCTCACTATATAGAGTTGTGTCCTCCATCGTTTGGTTACTCTTCCAAACACATGGAGAGTTTGTGTTGCCTCCTGCTTCGTAGACTTATGATTAACAGATATGTTGCATGAGTCTTATCACTTGTCATGCTATTTTCCAAGGGAAGTTTGTCACTAAGCCTTAGTCGTCCCCTCTGCAATATGTCTCTTGTCCGTATACCCAGCCATCCTGAATGTCCAATCAAGTCCTTGTTCGAAATCACTGAAGCCTTCAGTCCGATCATCAATATTATCAAGTCCATAACCGACGAGCCATCGAAGACCTCTGGGTAGCGCAGTCATACACTCATATTACACTCCTACCCAAGTTTTAGAAGACTTTGAAGTTTTTGCTCGAGCTTTGAAGTACAGCCATCAAGCCAAATCGGCTTCTGAAAGATGGATACTCTATATGTATGTCTTTATGATTTCAATATGTAGCTCTGCTGTGTATTATTTGCAGCTACTCTTTATAGTTATTTGACATGGATCTACAATGTATTTGATTGGTAGCCATGGTTCTATTTTATCTCGAGCATGGGTATTCCCGCCTCGGTGAGACATTTGTTATTTTGCAGACGTCACCTCCTGGTTCCTGATCCTTGGGCTCACTCATTCAGCACATCAGTAAAGATTGGTAATGTATTTCGGCCATCAGATGCTTACCTGGCATCAGGCCAACTCATATCCCTTCTTTGCCAAAACTATGCTGAACAAACTCTTTGAAAATCCTCTTGGGTCAAGGCCCACGCGCCCTAACCCATTATTGCATGCGTGTGCACGTTGGCAGACCCACTACAGCCCGCGTGTACCTAACAAAGCACAAAAAAAGGAAAGTTGTCTACGGAACAAAAATCTATGGGTCAGTTAACTGAAACTCCCAGCCATGCATGGCCGAGAGTTCGTCCAAAACCCTAGCTCCTTCTAGCCTATAAAAGAAGGGGTAGGGGTACCATTTGAAGAAGGAAAAAAGATAGCGAAGAAACTCTGCCCATTTGCCAAATCCATTGTCCCAACCCTTTAGCCTTTCCTCACGCCAAAGGATATTTAACGCAAAGCAATTGGAGGACAGAAGAAGAGGAGCCCAGGATTAGGATCAAGGAGCGGTGGATGGTCTCGACTTTGGTTGTAAGTTGATTCATTTTTCAAATAATAAAAGAATAATTTTCCCATCCCAATGCATGAGTTATCTATGATTTGGTTAATTTATGCTTAATTTCTAACCCTTTGGTAGAAAAGTAGCGTGCATGCATAGTTGTTTGTTTTGATTGCAGGTTATCTTGGGAAGGAGCAGCGCAAACAAGTGGTAAAAGTGCAACGGAGGATCTACGTCGAACGTCGGTCACAAGGTTAGTAGTCATTCTCCATGCATGTATTGTGAAAGAGGGGTTTAAGTTTTGGGATTGTAGGTTAAAAAGTAATTTCTTTACGGTCAAAATCTGCATGCAAGTCTGACCCTAGTTTGCTAGTCCATAGGGTATTTTTCCCAACAACGATAGTCTGGGGATTTATGGAAATATAAGACAATAGTTTTATGCTCAGAGGTTTTTGAAGGAATAATTCTAGATTTGGAGGAGAAGTTCTACAACAATAAGTTATTGTGAACTGAATATCTATCAAGATTGGCTACAATGTGTCCAGGACCCAATATTCTATTAGACTAGGTGAATTTTATAGCAAGATTTGCCTCACCCTATGAAAACTTGCACAAAAGGCCTTTTTCCATTTCCCTATGAAAACTTGAAGTCCCTTTTTGAAAATCCCAGAGCGAAAAAACATTATTTTTTCACATATACACGCCCTACCTCTAGTACAACATGTGTATATGCAAGTTGCACCACTACATGTAGGGCATATATATGTGGAAAAACAATGTTTTTAGATATGGGATTTGCAAAAAGGGACTTCAAGTCTGCATAGGGAAATGGAAAAAAGACCTTATGTGCAAGTTTGCATAGGGTGAGGAAAATATTTCTATAACAATGAATTTCCCTTTTATTGGTTTGATATTATTTATATCCCATTCAACTATCAAATCCTCCATATTTTCCCTGAGAGGATCCCTTACTATATTCCTTCCCCTTTTCTCATAATTATAGAATACTAAATTGAAGTCCCTTGCAATAATGTGGTTAGTTTCTAGCTCAAAGTATTTTAATGCCATTAATGATTTCCAATAGCTATCTTTTTCCATGTTGTTAACTGGCATGTGAATATTAAAAAGATTAAAAACTTGACCTGATGATAGATTTCTTAGTCTGGTAAGAATCCATTTTTGAGTTTGGAAGGTGAATTCCAAAATCAACTCTTGATTGTTCCATAGGGTGCACAATCCCCTTGATACTTCTCTTGAGTCTACTACCACTCCTTCACAAACCCTCCATTGTTGTTTTCCAATTCATAGAGCATCCATATAATCCATTTTAGTCTCTTGTAGAAAGAGGATAAAAGGTATATCTAATTTGATGATATCTTTAAGAGACGATTCTTTGCTTTTGCTACCTAACCCTCTATAATTCTAGGATATTGGAATCATTATTTATGAGAGGGTTTTGTTCTTTTACCTCGCTGGGGAATTCTTATTCTGGAGGATTTTGGGAGTTTCCAGCCTCCTCTCATTGTTTTTTCTATTGTATATTAGGATCCCATCATAATATCTTTGTTTGCTTCTTCCTCTCACTTGGTTGTGGTTGTTTTCATTCTTGTTCTTCAAGGAATATTTTCTTCTAAGTCACCATCACCCCATTCCTCATATTCATAAGAAAGGGGGTCAATTCCTTTTCTCTTTGGGTCATAGAAGGTTGGATCTGCATCAAAAACGTTTTCCAATTCTTCCAAGCTAGCTAGACCCATTTACACACCTTTTGGAAATGGATCTTATTCTATATTAGTAGGAGCTGACTCTTGGACCACTGTTTATACTTATTTATATGGTTGGGAGATATTAAGTGATTCTTCCCCTTTAGATGAGGGCTTCTCGGGAATTTGGACTAAATGAGGTTCTCATTGAACTGGTTGCAAATTTCGCCAACACCTTGGAAGGATTGAATTGGGGCTCTGAGGATGGATTTGGATTGACTTCAGATAATACTTCAAGCATATTGGACTAAGATAATATTTCATTCCCTTTTCCTAAAGAGATATTAGGGTGAGAGAGAGAGAAAGAGGAGGATCCTTTAGAGAAATTTTGACCCCATGGTTTTTTGTTCTTGATGAGATTGGGGATTTCCTTGTTGAAACTTGATAATAGACTCTAAGATTGACATTGTTTCCTATATTACGATTAACTATTTTCCAATGATATTCCTTTTCTTGGGGCTATGCTTGTTGGGGTTGCTTCTTTTTACAATATTTGGATAAATTTCCATATTTGTGACATGCCTTGCATTTGAAGGGGAGTTGTTCATAATCCAAGGGTTGCATATGTTGCCATTTATCCAAAGTAATCAAGACTTCTTTAGGGAGGCCTTTTCTTAGATCTACTTCAACATATATTCTTGCACATTAATACATGTTTTCTTTAGGTTCTACCCTATCAATGTAGCAACCTAAAATTTTTCTAATTCTTCTTAGAGCATCATCACTCTAGCAAGGAAAATGAGGAAATTGAACCCAGACTGGAAATGCAGAGGGAATTCCTTTTTGGGGGTTGAATTTGGGGGACCATATATTCAAATACATCCCATGTAACCTAAGAAATAAGTGTTTCTTCAGAATATGAGGCCCCTTTCTTCTCTGGTTTCAAAAAGAAAAAGAATCAAGTCCTTGGCCATAAAAGAAGTGATGAATCTGACCCTTGATATGGGTTTTCCAATTATTTTGAAGCCAAGTTTCAATAGTTCTTAGGGATGGACATATTTTATTAAATTGACCAATGAGTCCTCTATCCGCAAATGCTATGTATTTGTGCCTTAAAGTAGTGGGAGGTTGCTTCACTTCAGGGATTCTTTCTAGATTCTTCATAAATGTGGTTGGTGGTGGACCTTTGGACATTTTCCCAAAAGATGTGACCATTTCTTGAAAGGATATTTCATCTGCATCAATAGGGGGGAGTGATCCCCCTCTAGGGAACACACTCATTATTCTTAGAGAGAGGAAATCAAGTAAGGTTTCCTTCAACACTGATCGTTATTCATCCAATCTAGTTTGAAAAATATCATATAAAAGTTATATTACATTACCTACCTCACATCGATTTTTTTTCTATGATCAACCTACAACATAAACAATGATATGTTAATTAGATAAAATATGCATAATATAAAACTATTGCATTCGACTTTCTAGTTATGATAATGCGACATTAATTTTTGACAAAGCATGCTTTGAAATTAAGATCATTTGAAAAATAATTTTAACACATTTTATTCACTTGATGTATATTCACTTACAACAAACTGATTTTCAAAGTGGGAAACTTTGATTATGCTCATGAATTAATGCAACAAATACATTAAAGGAAATTAGTTAACATTAACGCACACAAATGCAATGTTAAACATTCATATTTGATATAAATTTTAATGCACATTGAAACACATATATCATTAAACATCATCATTGAAACATATACGATCACCTTCCCCACAAGTGCAACCTAGTGACTGAGATTCTTCATAATGTGGTGCAAGTTAAAACTATCTATCTTTAAAAGTGAAATTGATGCCACAATCATAGGTTAGGATGGGTCTGATATTCATGGATGTGTTGCCACTTTATCATGTGATGGAACTTAATGGTTGAGTCATTCCAATGAAGGTGTTTCATTGGTTTGAATGGTAGGGATGAAATGATGCCATGGGCTACTTGTAGTCCACTTAGCCACAACATTTATTTTCCAAGCATGCTCTTCTAGTTGGAGTTAGGAAAATAGGTGTCAAGGAGGCTGGTAAGAATTTCATTGGTGGACTTCACAATTTGACAATGATGAATGTACGGGTGCATCCGACATTCAAAATCATATTTTCAATAATACTAGTATTATGTTCCTATCGACCATGGTTGATGACAACGATGAGTAGATTGGATGAATTAACATTAAGATTAAAAGGAGTAACTTTTGTGTAATAACAATCCAACGAAAATTCATATGAATACAATAGATATTCATTCATAATGTCTTGGGATTTTTTTTTTCTTTTCTTCTCATGTACTATTGCAAATATCACCCAATGTGTTGGATTGGGCCTAGTTCGGTGGAATTGTGGAGGTGGAAGTCATTTCTCTAGAGATAACATCAACTAGAGTGTTTTTACCCATTCAAATGTTGAGATACAAGAATTAATTTGTAACATAAGCAATAAATGATTGAATCAACCTAAGAGTAGTATGATAATTAGATAAAAGATGAATAAAATAAAACTATTGTAAATCATATTAAAACACAATCAATAAATCACAACTATAAATTGTAAAACAAAATTACACTTTATGTAATTCTATTTAAATTGTAATCAATCAATAACTCCATTGCAACTATTATTTTTATTGCACAAACCACAACTTTATTTCCATGACACCCCTCAACCACACAATTAGGTAGTTGATCTTTTTATCCCATAATGTGAATTGTTTATAAATCCTACAACATTTCACAAATATTTTGTCCTTCTATTATTATATAGATTTTCCTTTATTTTGATTGATTTCTTTCATTTGGTTATAATTTGCAAAGATTCCATATCTTTTTATACTCAATAGATATTGGGCCAACCATATCCAATCTTTATATTTGTATGTTCAATTGTTAATGTATGGAAAAATTACACCATCCATAGAAAAGAGATCTGACCCATGTAAACTAGATGGATCAATTTGATATGTTCTCCCATCGATACAAAAGTAGTATCCAACTTAGGAAGTGGTTTTGGTTCCCAATTTTTCACATAATTCATGTATCTCAATAAAAGTTTCTTGTCTCCGTTGATCTCATTTCCATAAGAGAATGTCCCTCCTTCCAAAATAAATAAATACATATCTTTTTAAATTAGCATTACCGCCTCTTAGTTTACATTTCCCCTTCTCCTCTTTAGTCTAAACTACCATCGCTCTTCCAAAAGAAATAAATACATATCTTTTTAAATTAGCATTACCACCTCTTAGTTGACATTTCCCCTTTTCCTCTTTAGTCTAAACTACCATCGCTCTCTGAGTCAATATATGACATATATCTATCTAGTTTCCCTTGTCCATGCATCAAAACACATGTTCAAAGGTGTATGCCTTAATACAACCAAAAAATACCCTAATAGGATACATCATTTCAAAGTATTACAAATATAGGAAATACTCGTTCACATGTATGTGTATATGTTTTTTGTTAGGACGTATTTCATCACCTTGTGTACCATATTTGTAATGAATTTCCATAGGGAATTCAACAAACCATGGCTCCCAACACTTTATCCTTGTGTATATATATTTTAGATAAAACATTAGCATCAAGAAAAAAGGCAGCCATATTGATGTGTCCTGTGTTCCTTATCATGGGTGCATTGAGTTACTAATTAGAATGAGTCTTGGAAATTTTTATAATTTCTAATCTCTTTAATAGATGGAACAAGTCCCTTAATTAGGTAGAATAAGACTTAGATGAATTTTCATTTACTTAATCACTCACATAGTTATTTTATTCCCTTTAGCATATATAATGATATATATTCTCACTATATGTAATGAGGTTTCTCCTTGGTAGGAAGCATGGGATGTAGAAGAATTACATTCCCATTTGATTGTGTTAGTTCTTTTAACGGAAAAATTAGATCCTTCATTTTCTAATTTGTACTATATTTATGGAATGAGGTTTATTCTTGGTAGGAAGGATGAGATGTAGAATAATTTCTTTCCCACTTGATTGTGTTAGTTCCTTTAAAGGACAAAATGGATTCTTCATTTTCTAATTTGTACTATATTTATGGAATGAGGTTTCTTCATGGTAGGAAGGATGGGATGTAGAATAATTGTCTTCCCACTTGATTGTGTTAGTTCTTTCAGGGGGGAAATGGATCCTTCATTTTCTAGTTTGTACTATATTGAATCACACTTAGAAAAATTACCAAAAAAAATCCAATTTCACCAAGTATACACAACACACACTTTATTAGGATCAATGTTGTATCCTTTGGAAGAAAAACCCCCTTACAAGTTTTATCCAAAACCTATTCTCGCAATCTTTGAAATAAGGGAATATGTCTCTAACCAAAGGCTTTGGAGATGAGATAAATTATCCCTCTCCTAAGCATCCATGCATCAATAATATAAGAGAGAGAATTGATTGATGGACACATCTTGTTTGAAATAAATATTAGTTTTTGTTTATCCCAAACACAATAAATACTTTCCAAAAGGATTACTTTAAGAGAAATGATAAAAGTATTGAAAAATAATAGGAATCAAAATGTACCATACAAGAATCATTTTTAGCCAAAGCGATGTGTTTAGTTTCCTTTATATTGGAGTCTTGTACTGGGTATACTTAGAACCAATTATTGGATTAATGGACCCTTTTAAGAGTTGTATCATCTTAGGTATACATTTTTTAATGTGTCGAAGGCCATGTCATGTGAGATACTTTTAGTTGATGTATACTTTTTTAAGTTGATGGACTCTTTTTAAGTGTTGGATCATGTCACATATACATCTACTTATGTGTCCAAGGCCATGTCATGTTAGATTGCATCAATGGTTTCTTAACATTTTATGTTTGAATTTATTGTATCTCTTTGCATCAACATTGCAAAATTAACAGAATGTTATATGTAACCAAGTATGTAGCAAATTCCATTGTGTACCCATGAATATAATCTGTATTTTACCAAAGTGGGTTGTCTTCAAATAACTAAAAGTATATTTCTCAAATCAATTGTCCCCTTTGAATAAATCATATGGATCACTCTAAATTGTCTACAATATTACACCAACCATGCATATATAATCATGGATAACATGGAATATCAAACCATTAGCTCCATTATTAATAATGCATAGTATACCATTAGCTCCATTATTAATAATGCATAGTATAGTAGTAAGAAAAATGCATACATCACATATGAAAAATTGGTCAATATGGTTTATTTCACCGTAAGGTTCCATCACGGTTATCACATGGAGACTCCTTTTCTTAACTCCTCATGACAACTTGTTTAGGCTACATGCAATAGAATTGATTTTCATGAAATACAGTTTGTTTTCTCTACTAACCATTTTCTTGGAAACCAAACAATATCTCTTCTCAGAATTAATGAATATTTGTCATACTATGTGGTTCACAAATTGCATTTATTCCTCTACTACAATAGGTGATCTGAAAATAGAAGGCTGACTTGTTATGCTATGCAAGCACCCCTACTTCATTAAAATAAACTTTACAGGACCTTGCTTCATGTGTATAAATATGCAAGATAAAACTTATGTGTTAAACTTATGCATCTTCTTGTAATTGTTTGTGTGAAGAAATGTTCTTGTAAATGGTTAAATATGTACTTCAAATGAATACACAGCAACAATACTTGCAGCAAACAAACCATCAAACGCACAACAAGAACAACATGATAAAGGAGTTCACCCCCCTCCGGGCTACATCTCCTTGAGCCTCCATAATGGACTTGGCTCTCTGGGATTAATTAGTCAAAAGTTCTTTTACAAGCTACTTCTCAACTCCAATGGAAAAACAAACTGTACCATTGAGATCAAAACACATAAAAACCCCAAAAACGACTAATAGAACTCTGAAAATGGATCATGGCTCATCCGGGCATAACCTCTTCTACATGTGGCCATAAGCTTCCCTGAGCTTCTCTTTGGCAAAAACACCTGTAAAAGTCCTCAAAAGCCTCTGAAACTTGTCCCAATGTGTTCAGAGCATAACAATTAGCCAAACATGATATTTAAATCACAGAAAACAGACATAGGCTCACCAAACCATGTCCTCGATCAAAGAGGGCTTCAAGCTCCCTTGAGCTTGCTAAACTTCAATGGTGAAAAACTTGCTGAAGAAGTCTTCAAATGGCTGTGAAAATGGCACCAATGGATCCAGCACGTCCAAAAACCCCTGGCTGGGCTTTTACGGCACCTCAATCGGCCAAATGATGAAGAAGTTAGGCCTCCTCCATTTTTCTCCTTCAAGCTTTGCTGGAACTGGCTCTACAAAACGCACCTCTGTGTGCATGAACCTGGAACACGCTCCCAAAATGCGTTATAACCTGGCACCGGGCACAACCGCGCCAACGGTGCAAACTGTAGGACGGTTAGGGCGCCTCCAGCCCCCAACCGCCTCGGCACTCGGGCATATGGTCATGTGACCATGCGCTGGGAGAAAAAGGTGGTTACTCCGTTGTATAACTGTGCAACTTCCACGCGTTCAACCCACGCGCATATTAAAACTTTGGTCACGGTTCAATACCCCGCGCGTATGTTTTATGTCATATGCAAACTTAAACACATATACATGCAATATATAATATTGCAATATATTGCAATTAAATACAAACGCGCGCCAATATAAATCGGGTCATATGTTTTAATAAAAACTATGGGTCATAAACTCTCGTGCATATAAAAATAGTTATATGTTAAATAAAAACTATTGTTTATGTTTATACACCCGCCCAACGGTCGGACTACACACGGTCACATAATGTTACAAATGACCACAAGTCGGGGCTATGCCCCGGCCCGCCCCCCGGCTTTGTGTTATGGGAGGTCTGGGGGTCGAACCCCGCGGCCTCCATTACTTTTTACAAAGCATATATATGCCAACCAAATGAGGGACACGTGGCGCCCAACCATTGGGCCACGTGCTCTCTTTTTCATTCGCTTTCAATACGACACGTGTCAACATGTTACTGGTCCACGAACATCCAACCAAAATGTGCCATGTCATCCAACTGTCACGTCATCATGATGGTATGGCCCTGACACGTGGACGTACGGATTGTACGGACAGGTACAATCAGCACTTTTTTTTCCTGTTTGACTTTCCGAACAGATCGCTATATCTTTCGCTCCCGACGTCCGTTTGAGACGAAACGAATTGTGTTGGGTTCGTGACGACGAGGGCTACGCTCACGTCCGATTTGAGGCAATTCCGAGAACGTTGATTTTTGGGCTAAAATTTGACCCCTAGTCCAGATTTTGATCAATAGGTCTCTTTCTGGTCTCTTTCTTTGATTGTCCTGGAGGCAATTTGGTTATTTTCCAAATAATTGCTATTCCTCCATTTTGTCTTGGTTCCCTTGCAACCATTTTCTATCTCTTATGGTCTTCCATTGCAATAAGTTGCTTCCTTTCACTGTCCTTGGTGGCAATCTGGTTACTTTCCAAATAATCTATATTTCTCCATTTTGTCTTGGTTCCCTCGCAACAATTTGTTATTTCCTAATTGTAAGAGCATCATTCAATTAGATTGTCACATTTTCTTAAACTTGTGTGCAATATATTATTTCTATATATGTATTTTTGGACATTGTTTGAGTACCATTGCTCAAATACTTTCACAAAATATTGCCCCTATATTGCATTTCATCTCATCCCAAATAATTTTTAGTAGGTTATGCATTGGATCCATAATTTGTGATATCTTTTACATTGAGTGTAGTGATTGGAACAAGGGTATTATCATACCATTAACAATACTTGTGTTAAATCCTTCATAAGCAAGGGTTCCTTCTTAAGATTTGGTTACCTCCAAATCCTTCAATGCACATTTTTTCCATGTGCATGTTTATGTTGACACAATATCTTGAAACTTTTCCTTTGTATATTTTACAAATTTTTTTCCATTTTATTGAAATATGGATATATTTCCATATCTAATCCTCCTAATAAAATGAATATGACTTCTACTCATGCTAGTAATTAAAATTTAAACATATTTTGATACAACATGTAATCCTTTCCTTTTGGAGAAATTGTCTAAGACCAACAAGCATAGAACTAAGAATATATTTGGAAGAAAATGTTCCTCACATTTTGGATCAATTACTAAGACTGATAAACATACATCAAAGGCATCCTTGTTGTACAACAATGCAAGTTTGAGTTTGGTATCAAGCCTATGAGAGATTAGGCCATCTATGTCATGGCACCCCTTGACATTTGTGATGTTTTTAGATGATCCTACGTATATGGTAGGTATGTTGGTTATGAATATAAACACATTACCCTATTTGAAATAACATAAAACTTGTGTTAGGGTCACCCTTGCCTAATCAACTTCTTTGACATTCAATATGGAGAATGATGAGATCAATTGCAAATTACAAGACCTAGTTGGAAATGATATCTCATATTACCTATTTCATCCCATTATGTTTGTCCCATTATACTAGATCCCAAGAAATATGACTCTTCATGACTTATTATTGACTATAAATCCTTGAATAATATCCCTATAAAGAGTCGATACCCTCATGTAAAGATTGGAAACCTTCATGTAAAGATTGGAAACCTTCTACACTAGTTATGTGGAGTCAAGTATTTTTGCAAAGTTATATCTTAAATTAGGATATCATAAAATAACCATACAAACAAATCAAAAGTTGTCTTTTAAAACTATAAAAGGATCATTTGGATGGCTTGCCATTATTTTTGGATTCACTAACACCATTTCTAATTGTGTGTATCTAATGAATAATGTCCTAATGTTGTTCACATAAAATATTGTGTTAGTATATGATTTGTGCACAAGGGAAGTTCTAATTAGTTTAAAGATTTACTTTGAAGGAACATCCATACCATGACTCCTTGAGTTCACTATAATTGAAGCTAGAGGGATTCGTTATTCATTAGAAATTGAAAGTTCCTAATGGCTTCCCACAAAGAGAGATTTAGACTAAGGTGTGATCCACCTTCTAAACTTGATCAAGAGAAAAATGCATCCAATGTTATATAGATCGAGCACCTTATTTGGGATTCGAAGGCTTGAAATAAAAATAAAAAAAGGAATTCACCTTTCAAGCTTTACAATCCATATAATTGTATTTGAAGTTGGGGTATTTACAATAAAAAGGCATCAAGTAAAGGATACTTAATGTAATATAATTATAAATAGCTTCAAATCTCCACTACCTAAAAGTAAGATTTATGAGGAAAGGAAAATCTATTTTCATAAATGAGTATTGATAAAATGAAATTCAAATTTAGTGTTTGATCTCACATTCAATTTGAAATATTACATTTAAGGATAGTAGGTGGATTGTGTGATTATACAGAGAAAACCTATAACATATGTTACCTACTCTAAGTCTGCTAAAGACTAGTTAGTGGTTTGAAGGTGTTATTTTAGAGTTCAGAAAATATGAAGATCGGCAAAAGTTGTAATTTGTATCTTAATATTCAATTTGTAGGTGAGGTTCCTTTATTTACTTAAACATTTGGTTGAATTTTAAATCCTTATCTTCACAATGTGATGGAGGGTAAATCTCTTGTCTAAAGCCTACTCCCTTGTATTAGTGGTTCAAAGTTTAAACAATAAACTTGTTTTCTAAATTATGTTTGTATATTTATCAAGTAAATCTAATATCACATTTCTGGTTCTGTTTTAATATACAAACAATTAAATCTTAGGTTATAAGTATGCCTTTTAACTTTGATTTACATAAAAACAACAATAAGTAAAATCAGTGAAATACATGTTGAAGAGAAGTTTACCCTTTTCAATTTGTCTATTTATCTGCCTTATTATCACTTGTATTGATAACTGGCTTGAAACTGAATCCTCCCATCCAAATAGGAACATAGCCTCTCCAACTAGCTCCAAGAAATCATATTTCCTAGACCCCGAGCCCAAAATCCTAGCAACTCTAGTCCACTAGTAAAACCCCCAAAGAAATGTTGCATCCATTATCTTCCTCCCTGGTTTCTCCTTTGCCCTCCAAATAAAAAAATCCTCCACTCCAAGTCCAACCCCCTCTCCCTGATCCTTCTCTCTCGAATTCCCCCCCTCATTCAATTCCCACTCCAAGTCCAACCCCCTCTCCCTTATCCTCCTCTCTCGAATTCCCCCCCTCATTCAACTCCCATCTGCCTTATCTTTCCATTAATTCCTTAACTTATCTTTAATAAAATAAAATAATTCCCTCCCTTTTGTTACATTACTTAATTCAAAATAATAAATAATAAAATGATTAAAATCTAACTATTTTAATAATCAATTTAATTTACCTTAATGAATTATGATCATTAATTAATAAAATTGGGTTGTTACATACACTCACCCCTCAAGAAACTTCATCCCGAAGTTATAGTAATTTACAATAAAAGGGTAATAATACATGATTCATACATCTGGATCAAATAAGAAACATCATCAATTTAAAACACTTATACATACTAGTGTACATGTGCAAGGAATGTATGCGTAGCTAGCACATACATGAATCACACTTGTACTAATGACAATAATTATCACACCTAACTCAATTCGTGTATGCTTCCAATCCAATCAACAATGATATTCATTTCATAAAGAATAATAAACCATTTAAAATATTTCCAAAATCCTCCAATTATAATAATTTAACACAAGCAACATTTACTTAGATAGTTGAAGTTTAGTTAAGATTTAAAAAAAAAAAAAAAGGAAATCAAGCAGTTTTGGTATAAGATTAAAACTCTACACACTCTCAACTACTTCTAATCATCCTTTCTCCCTAAACTACTTCCATCTTTCATCCCTATCCTTCCTCTGTTGGACTATCCCAGAGCATAAACTATATTGACCTAACTCCAGATAGAACCCATAAGTGGAAGTGTCAATTACCTTGACCAAGATTCCCCAACAGGAAACTGGCAGTCATCATCACACGTCTAGGGGAGCATGATATAACACAGTCCTCCCATGACTCTAGGTTTCATAGGATACACGGTGGGAAATGCCTCCACCCCTCTTGATAGAACTAGGGTCAACACCCTATCATGGACCATACTATGGAACTGTGTTGTTGGGATTTTGTCATCGTATATTTAGTTTTAGGCAGGTTCACTACCTGAAAAACCTGCACTTTCCCATATATCATAGCAATGCATTTGAACCAACATAATTTCACATACAAAGATTCATACCATACTATTTTCTTGGTTGATGTTCACGACATCAACCATTTATTATCATTATCCTTTGGCTATTTCATAGCCCATTAACCTGCAGATTAGTTATAACACAAACTCATACATATCCATACATTATTATCATGTAAATGAATTTAATTATAATATCCATCATAATTCAAATAACGATAAACATTCATAGAATTGACATTCGCATAGGTCCATATGTCTAAAAATTTTAAGTGTATCATTAATAGTTTCACATTTAATAAGAAAATAAGATACGGTTAGGCCATAAGTAATTCTAGTTGTCTAAGTCAAAATGCGGCATTACATACATCCAACCTTCGGGAATCATAGTCCCGAGGTGGTCAAAAAAAGTGAGGGATGATCTTGTCGTAAGCTTTCAACATCCTCCCAAGTAGCAGATCCTGAGCTATACTTGTCCCATTGACCTTAACTTGGTCTACCAAATGATTTATGAGCTGTCGGACCCTATGGTCCAATATGCATAATGATTTGACCATGAGGGTTCCCACGTCCAAGACCTACAATTCCTTCCAATTTAGTTTGTGAGATTCATCAACAACATAATGATGCAGAACAGATACATGAAAAAAATTATGAGTTTTATGTAAGTGGGATGGAAGTGCAATACGATAGGAAACAGGTCCAATTCTCTCTTGGATTTTGAACGGTCCTATAAATCGATGAGACAGATTTTTCCCTTTCCCAAACCGAAAGGTACTCTTATTAGGCCATATACGAATGAAAACTCAATCTCCAACTTTATAGCTTCAATCAATCCTACGTGCATCAACATAACTTGTTTTTCTATCATGTGCTTCCTTTAATCATTGTCTAATATAAATCACCTATTCCTCCATCTCTTGAATTAATTATGGCCCTGTTGTCACTCAGTCTTCTAAGCTTTCCCAACTCAACGATATCCTGCATAGCCTTCCATACAGAGCTTCATAGGGAAACATTCAATTGAGTTGTGAAAAATGTTATTGTAGGTGAACTCTACCAAAGGTAGATACTTCTCCCAATGGGTTTGATTATCCATAACATACATCCTAAGCATGTCTTCCATAACCTGATTTACTCTCTCAGTTTTCCCATCCATCTCGGGATGACATGTTGTGCTCAAGTTCATATATTAACAATCCATATTCTTTAAGGTTATATCCTTCATACCTTGGCTCTAACTGTCTCTCACTCTGAAGGGATAAAGTAACCTTTAAATACCAAATATCTCCAAGAAGTTTCCCCAACACTCGCTCCCTCAGATTAACATTTAAGGGCACCAAGGAGAAGATATGTGGTCTTCTGCTCAGGGCATCCACAACCACAATCTTATTTCTCTTGATATAAGAAATTTCAAAATTGTATTCACTCATAAAATCACTCCATCACCTCTATATGGAATTGAGATCCCTTTGAGTGAAGAGATGCTTTAAGCTTTCATGGTTTTCTTTGAGCTCAAATCTTCACCCCATTAGGTAATGCCTCTAAAGCTTTAGAGCTAACATTAAAACTGCCAACTCTAAATCATGAGTATCATATAGCTCCTTGTGTTGTTTCAAATATCTTAATGCATACATTATCACTCCCCCATCCTGCATTAGCACGACCCCCAATCCTTTCTTTGAGGCATCCATACAAACTGTGAATTCTTTTTCCATATCTGACACCTGTATAATTGGTGCATTGGTTAGTAACCTCTTAAGCTTGATGAATGCAATATCACATTCCTATGTCCACTCATACATGACCCCCTTGCGCTACAAGGTGGTGATGGGTTTCTCTATCCTAGAGAACCCTTCCAAAAACCTTCGCTAATAACTAGCTAGCCCCATGAAGCTTCTCACCTCATGAGCATTTTTTGGCATTGACCAATCCACAATGGCCTTCACCTTTTTCCGGGTCCACAGAAATTCCTTCACCGAAAATTATATGACCTAAATAGTGAATATATTTTTGGAAGAAAGAACACTTCAACAACTTGCCATACAACTTGTTCTCTCTAAGGCATGACAACACCATACACAAGTGTTCCTCGTGTTCTCTTTCGTTCTTGGAATAAATGAGGATATCATCAAGAAAGACCCGTACAAAGCGGTCTAAGTACTTTTGTAATACACCATTCATGAGGCTCATGAATACTGTTGGTGTATTGGTCAAACCAAAAGGCATTACAATGAACTCGTGATGCTCGAACCCAGTTTGAAAGGCAGTTTTAGGAATATCATCCTCCTTAATCCTTAACTAGCGATACCCTAATCATAGATCATTTTTTTATAAAACCGCTTCTCCTTTTATCTGATCAAAGATATCATCTATCTTTGGTATTGGGTACCTATTCTTCACTGTAGCACGTTTCAAGTCCCTGTAATCTATTCATAGTCATAAGGAACCGTCCTTCTTCTTGAAAAAAAATACCGGTGCACCCCAAAGTGAAACACTAGGTTGTATCGACCCTAAGTCAAGTAGTTCATTTAATTGCATCGGTAACTCACAAAGTTATGGCACCGTCATCCTATACGGTGTCTTGGAAATTGGCTCCGCACCAAGTTTTAGCTCAATAGTAAAATCAATATCCCTCTTAGGAGGTAACCCTAACAACTCTTTTGGAAAAACATCCTTAAATTCCGACAAAATTGGATATTGATCTATAGAGGGTCCTTTCCCTTCATTGACTCATTCCACTACATATAATCGACAAACTTTCCTCATGCAACATTTAACCTTCATTATTGAGATAAAGTGTAGAGACACCTTCCTTCATATACCTTGGATAGCTAATGACCTTCCTTCATCATCAACACAAAGCACCCTCTTCTCGAAACAATCTACCATAGCTCTATGGGATTCTAATCAGTCCATCCCAATGATCAGGTCATACGTCCCTAGAGAAGTGACGTACACCTTCAAGCTAATAGTACACACTCCCAGGTCTACTAGACAATTATCGATGCTAGGTCGTATCGTTTGTTTCTCCCTCAAAGCCATTTCAACTTGTTTAAAGTCATCGTGCTTGTAGGCTGCCAACCCACACTTTTCTAATGCACAAGGTGAAATGAAACTAACTGTAGCACCATAATCAAATAAAATTTTAACATTGACATGATTTAGCATACCTGATGACTCCACGACCATGGATTGATGTTTTTCCTGGCGATTATTGACCACTGCATAAATCTGGTGGCTACTACTTTCTCTTCCAATCAGGGCCTTTCCTTCTCTATGGACAAAACCTGATTGTGACTCTAGACAGTCACACTGGTAATGGGTTCCTCCACACCCCCAACAAGTAACATGAGATGGAACCTGCACACTTCCCTGTGAAGGCCTCTGAAATGAGTTCCTTCTTATGGAGCCTCGACCCATACTAACTACTCCCCGAGAAGATGATGGACCTGCTTGCATCATGGGTGATGAGTGGGATGTTGTACTCATTGCCATTGATATACCTGATTCAATTGTTCTATGTGCGACTCTATTCTCATAAGGAGGTGGCCTAGAGCTTCCTCCTCGGGAGAAGGTCCTAGGGACCTTCCCCACAAATCTAGGATGTTGTGGAATGGTTGATCTCATTCCACCATTTAAAATCATATGCTCTTCTACGTAACAAGCACTTTGAAGTGATTCGTCTACTAACAATGGTTTCCACACCCTTACCATGTCCCTTATCTTAGGTTTTAACCCATACACAAAACATTCTTCTTGTTGTTGATCAGTATCCATGTATGAGACATATTTTACTAACTCTATGAACCTGATTTTGTACTCCTCCACAGTTATGTTTCCCTGAATTAGGGCATGAAATGATCCTACCTGTTGTTCCTCATAATAAGTAGGCAAATATTTCCTCCAGAACCTTTCCTCAAAAATATCCCATGAGACGATGTTTGGGGTAAGGTGCAACTGTCTCTCTAGATTACCCCACCAGTTCAAGGCACTGTCCCTCAACTAAAAGATAGTTATCTTTGCTTTTGATGTGGAGGCATAGTCTCTCAAGGAAAAACATCTTGTCATTCCTTCCAACCTTGCCTCTACACGTTCACTTGCACGACCCCTGAAAAACTCTAGGATTTTAATTTTTTGCAATTCTTTGGTGATGTCCCCTAGTGGAGGCCCTCCCTTTGAGTCCCTCGATGCTTCAAGGTTACCAACTCCAGATGGTGGGGGTTCCACTTCAACATCTAGTAACTAACACCCCTTTAATGTCTCATGTATAGCCTTTAAGGAGCGCAAGATGAGAGCTAGCTCGAAAGATGGGGTGGTGGTACCGGTATCGGTAGTCCTTGCGATGATGCCCCCCGGTCTCGATTTCCCTGAGTCCTAACCATTTTGACTGACTGAATCTGCATTTGACCAATGCTTATTAGAAAAGGGTTTAAGGCATTCAACGTTTTACTCAAACTTACACTTGCAAACTTAGGGTCAGGCATAAGTTTTTTTTATATTTGTCTGTAAACATACATCACTCCCATAAGGTAAGTGGCTAAGGGTCAAGGTCAAAAGACTATAAGCTTAGTAACTTCATTCATGAATCCTAGAAACTCTCTCACCTTACTAGCTATGTTAGCGCTACACTGTAATCATCAATTATTGTAACTTGTGTGTTTAATCAAGCATCAAACTCATTCGTGTATCAATATGCACCACTCATATTAATCACCCTTATAATATTAATTATAATACACTTAACCTCATAAATTATTAATTTATTAATCATTAGAATTAATTTACATAGATCAATTCTCTTTAATTAATCAATCAACATTAATTAATTAATCACTCTTTCATTAAAATATAATTTTAATTCTTATAAATTTAACCCTTATAATATATATATATATATATATATATATATATATATATATATATATATAT
>ML779649.1:302396-313634 GCA_009831015.1 Picea engelmannii
TGTATGTTCTCTCATGATAACTGCATGTGGTTGATGCAGATGAGATGATGTTGATAAAAGTTAAAATGTTGGCTACAAAGAGTATCTCGGGAAGATGTTGCTTGGAAACCTTTGAGGGCAGTTGGAACTCCTGGAGCCACGGTACTCTAAGACTTCCGGTCCGGCCTGTTGCCAAGCCCAAAGAAAGGAGGTGTAACACCGATGGACTGTGCTTGTGAAGGTGTATACTCCTGGATGGGACAGGCATGTGGGGAATGAGAGAACGTTGGTTGGAGTACTGTCAAGGTTTGAATGGTTGGAGTGTTGCTAAAGTTTGGTACCTTGGCCTAAACCATGTGGATAAGGATTGTGGACCATGGCTATCTTGGGAAGCCATTGCCCGATGGAGTCATAGCTCTGCTCCGAGGTGGGAGGTCTTCTCCCTCAAAAGATAAGTACAATTCTCTATTTATTATATGTTGTGTATGTTGTATACAGTTTTAATGTTATTGAATTTGTTTGTATATACATACATATACATTGCATAAATGATTGCATTACTGCATCCATGACTGTACCTAAGGTGTCTCATATTTCATAAGAAATATATATATACCTGATGCTAATCATGTAATCGATTGGAATATGATTCAGGTGGAACCAGAAAGTGTCCTGCAATTTCATCTTGTGTGCATATTGGATAGGAAAATAAAACAGCTCCGGAATCGAGCTATTGAGCTTGTAAGGGTTCAGTGGACCTGGTACAGTCCTGAGGACATGACATGGGAGCATGAGGACGCTATACGGGCGTAATACCCACATATTTGTTTTTAAAATTTTGGAAATCTTGTTGATGTTGTGCGAAAGTTGCCCTGAGGACAGTGCAAAAATAAGGGAGGGGGGATTGTAATGTCCCCAAGGTCGAGCCCTAATGTAAAGCTTGCATTATGAATTGTAAGTATGTGTTATTAGGCTGGTGAGACAAGTTTATAAAAGTTGGGGGCTTATGTGATTATTAGGCCAGGGAGCCTAAGTGTTGAATGCTAAGAGCCTGCTTTTGTATATGTAATCATGCAGAGCACTAATAAAAATATAAACACCGCCATGTACAGGTCGACACAATGAATGAGTGATGGGGGACTAAGCATCCACAGAGCGGGCAAGGGATTAGGGGCTAAGTGTTGAGCCTAGGGGCTTAAGCCTTGGAAATAATATTTTAATATTATTCCAAAAGATATGTGCATTATATGTTTTAACCTAAGTCCTTTTGGAAGGACATGTGATTTTTCAAATGGTGGGAGGAACGCATGCTGAAGGAACACATGCAGTCGCATGGGTGACAAGTGTCAACCCTGGCGCATGCAATAAAAAGCTGAGACGAGCCGTGTTGGGGGGTTCCTCCTCCATTCGACCCTAGACTATCCTGAGCATGAACCGTGTGACCTATGCAAGAGACCCTCGTGCAATTCTAAAACGGGGGAAAAGCCTGTGTTTTTTTTGAAGAGCCAGTACACCTCTGTTCGGAGCCGTGGAGTCTGTGTCGACCCCTGCGGGAATTTCTAGTCACACAATCCCAAACCCATAGCCGTGGGACTATGTTGTAATGGCAGTGAAAACTGTTGAATCGAGTGGTGATAGGGGTTTCTCCTTCATTCGACCTGATCTATTGAACGGTACATCCGACTTGACCTCTATAAGAGTATACCCCGTACACCCTTTGAACCAAGAGCCACAGTGTTGATTCGGGGAGAGCCTGTGTCAAATTCAGAAATCCAATGCATCCTTTGTCTGATAGAGTGAACCTGTGCATGGAGTCCCTGTCCCGAAGCCGTGACCGTGAGACCATCCTGTGATTGTTGAACCAGTTTGAGAAAGCCTGTGTCTATTTTCCCCATGGGTTGTTGTGGCCATGTAGTACCGGACTGCGTGTGGCTTGTTGGCCTGTGAGCGATTCTCTCCAGGTGAGAGAGTGCATAGAGGAAGGAGAGAACTCCTGGAAGGAACCCTGTAACTGCCACAGAGCTCGGAGACTTCTGGTCTGGTCTATTGTTGTAACCCAAGTCAAGGGAGGTTAGCAGCCGAAGGACTGTCTATGTGATAGAGAAGGTGTATACTCCTGGGGTGGAACAGGCATGTGGGGAAGGAGCGTCTATGGGTAGTGAGCATGAGTGGTTCCTGGGAGTGAATTCCTTCCTTGTGACTGTGTGTTTTCCCGGTAACCTCAGCCTAGCCTAGGATTCCTTGCCTTGGGGTGGAGCTTAGTTCCAGCTCGGGGGTGACCCACTGCTGAGTTGATGAGCAGTGCAGTCTAAGGTTGGGAGGTTCATGGAAGGCCTGCACTTGGTTGGTGGAACTGCCACTGTTTCAAAGATAAGTACCAGATGATGCTTTAATTATATTTTTTGTATCTCGATGTATTATAATTATCATGTATTCTGTTGTGCATTTGGATTATTGTTATTGCCATGGATTATTTATGTTAGTAATAATTCTTATGCTTACTCTGAGCTTAAATGTATTTATTTGCTTAAATGCATGTGGATTATATAATGCCTGTATGAGTTATGTAAAAGGTGTGTACATATTGGTAACAGAGAGTGATAAAATCCCTGGAAATAAAAAGGTGTGCTACAACAGGCTATGAGGTGTTTTCTTTCATAGATGGTTTTTTGGGATACAATTAGATACAGATTAAACCTGAGGACCAGCATCAAACAACTTTTATTTGTCCTTGGGGTACATTTTCTTATCGGAAGATGTTTTTTGGCCCGAAGAATGTTGGAGCCACCTTTCTGTGGGCCATGTCTTTTGCTTTCCATGATCTCAAACACATAGTCGAGGCCTATCTCGATGATTTAGCATCATGATCTCGTAAGAGAGTTGATCATCCCACACACCTCCAACTTATCTTTGAGCGATGTCGCTACTATTGGATTTGCTTGAATCCTAACAAATGCAGTTTTTGCGTGATTTCGGGTCGTCTTTAGGTTTTATAGTTTCGAAAACAAGGATCATGGTCGATCCTCTAAAGGTTGAGGCAATAGTTCAATTGCCTCCCCCATGCACAATCCCTTGGCTTTAGAGTTTACAGGGAAAAGCCAATTTTCTTCGGTGTTTTATCGCAAGTTGTGTCGAGATCACTAAAGGGTTTATGTGTTTACTAAAGAAGGGCATCCCTTTCCATTGGGATGAAGCTGCTCAGTGCTCTTTCGAAGAATTGAAATGCGCCCTCACGTCTGCCCCTCTACTTCGGCCACCCAATTATAATAAATATTTCTTATTGTATTTGGTCGTGGCAGAGTCAACCATCGGTATGGTCTTGGTTCAAGAGGATGATCTACTTGAAGAACATGTGATTTATTACCTAAGTCGAGGCCTGGTTGGACCAGAACTCAACTACTTCCACGTGGAAAAACTTGTGTTGGCAGCATTACATGTTGTCCAGCGGTTCTGTCATTATATCATGTTTCGCAAGACCACCGTCATTATCGTTGTGAATCTGTTCCAATACGTGTTGACACGACGTGTAATCGGTGGAAATTTCAGTAGATGGATTGTTATCCTCTAGGAATTTGACTTGGATTTTGTTTCTGTGAAATCTAAGAAGTCGTTGGTCTTTGCAGAACTTATCTTGGAACTTTCGGTCGAGTCAAGTGATGTTACGCCTGAAGAATCATCGATTAAAGGAGATCTTTTTCTAATTTCATCTTCAGACCCCTGGTATGGAGATTTACTAGTCTATATCCAGAATTTGAAATGTCCTGCCTCTGCTTCTCGTGATGAGCGTCGATGTATACGCCATTAGGCAAAAAACTATCTCATACTCGAAGACACTTTGTATCGTCGAGGTGTAGATTACATCCTTCATCGGTGTCTCACTCATGAAGAAGTGGAACTCATTCTTAATGACTTCCACACTGGAATATGTGGTGGTCATTTGTCTGGGTTGGAAACAACCCAAAAGATTCTACGAGATGGTTACTTTTGACCGATGTTAATCAAGGATTGCGTTGAATTGGTCAAGAAGTGCCACATGTGTCAGATCTTCTCTCGGAAGATGAGGGAACACTCCACTCCTATGTTTCCAGTCATTACAGTTGGCCCCTTCACCAAGTGTGGGATTGATTATACTACATGCCACCCGCCTTCAGCCAGGGGGCACCATTATATCATCGTAGCAGTAGAATACTTCACAAAGTGGGTCGTAGTTATGCCAACGTTCAAAGATGATGGTGAGACAATAGCTCTCATTTTGTTCAATCATATAATAACAAGTTTCGGCATACCAAGGTAGATTGTCACTGACCATGGAAGTCACTTTTAGAACAAAATGATGTCTGAGTTAACATCAAATCTTGGGTTGAGGAAAGAGCATTCATCACTCTACTACCCACAAGCAAATGGTCAGGTGGAAGCTGTGAATAAGTCCCTCAAGACTATTCTGCAACGAACGATCAATTCGGCCAAGTCGAATTGGCATTTGATGTTGTACTCGACATTGTGGGCCTACCGAACGTCTGTAAAGACTGCAACCGGTTTCTCACCTTTTCAACGCGTTTACGGGCTAGAAGCAGTCTTGCCAATAGAGTGTCAGATCCCATCTCTAAAGTTGGCAGTACAGTTATTTCCAGACACTTCACCGCTTGAGGAACGCTTATTATATCTCGAGTAGCTCGATGAGCAATGTCGTGATGCAGCCTTGGCTAACGAGGCTCACAAGAAAAAAGTCAAGTGTCAGTACGATCGGTCCATTCGTCCTCGGATTTTCTTCGAAGGCGACCTTGTCCTGGTCTATGACCAAGATAAGGATCCCCTGGGGTCAGGCAAGTTCAAACCCATGTGGTTCAGACCTTTCATCGTGAAGGAAGTATTAAAGAAGGGTGCTTATCGTATGGTTGACTTCGAAGGGAAAGCTTTGGCAGAGCCTAGAAATGAGATCTACCTCAAGAAGTATTACTCGTAGGTGGGTTGCCTTGGGTGACTTCTTGTACATATGTATAGTTCTTATACAGTTTAGTTTTTGTCTTTTTGTTTTATGGACGTGTCATTTTTGATGTCATATTTTTCATCGTGGAAGATGTCAAGAGAATCAGAAGTGTTCATTGGGTTCGTGGATGGTGCTAGCCGACACACTCGGAGGCTTGCTTCTACAGCTTGGGTGATATTTACACCTCAAGTCCAATTGCTATCTTCTGGAGGTATATGTCTAGGTGACACCACAAATATTGTCGTCGAATACAGCGAAATGATAGAGTTGCTTCGTGACACTTTGTCGCATGGTATCTCTCACCTTCGGGTCTACTTAGATGCACAACTGGTTGTGTCCTAGTTAAATGGGGTTTATCACGTTTATGATCCTACTCTACACCGATGATTCCTTAGGGTACGTCTCTTAGAACGATGCTTTGATTACATTACGTATATCCATGTCCCTAGGAGATTGAATCAAATCATGGATACTCTAGCTAATCATGTATTAGATTGGCATATTGCACACACATAAAGAAGCACATACATTGTAAAAATGTGATCCATAAGACTTAAAAAGATGTAAATACGCACATATATATATCAAAAGTCTCAAAGTACATAGGTGGGTGCAAGTGCCTCAAAAAATAATATGTCTGGTATACATCGTGGGGGTTATGCCCTCAAAAATATACAAAAAGAGTGCCCTCGGAACGTAAGTGGTCCACCCTAAGCTAAGCATGGGGCATGTTGGCCCTGCCATAGTGAACGACGGTGTTTTCTAAATGCAAGAAAAGTTGGACCCAGGTCCGTGGCACCCCAACTACATGAGGTTGCATAGATGGTGGGAGATCCTCGATCTCGACCATGGGCACTATATGAGTGAGTGCGGTGAGGTTCCGCTCCACCTGTCTCAACACTCTCTCAGCCTCTCTAGCTGGAGCTCCCCCTACTATTGCTGCTACTGGTCCGACGACCGTTGTTGGTGCTGCCTCTGGTCGAGGACGTCGCCTGCTCCTCACAAAATCTATTGGACGCACTGGTCCCACATCTATACATAACATATACAGAGTTGTCAGATACTCTGGTACACACAAAAATGATATATATAAAAGGAAACTAAAAATTAAATAACTTTAAAAAAAATGTACCCATCTCTCCTCACTCAGCTCCAGGAGGTAAGGGCATATCCAGGTCCATGGAAAATTTGATCCCAATGTACAGGTAGTCCTCTATCGCCAAAATATGCCATGCCCACCAGTCAAAAAAGGTGTTGTCAAAGGCCTCTATGGTCCTTTCGTCCCCTTGTCGTGGCAGCAATGTCGCCCATCTACACACTACTAGGGCAGAGGCCATATGCCCCTGCACTGTCTCTCGATGACTGAGACTGGGTACCCTCTCAAAAAAGAATGAGCATAGAAGAGTACCAAACATGAAGTTCTTTTTGTTACGCCCGCGATAATCGATGAGTTGTCTCTTCATGTAGTCTAGCATGATCGTACTCCAATCAAAAATTCGTGCATTCAAGCACTGCATTGCACAATGCATGTGCACCCGGGAGGCTTGATGTAAATTCGTGAATCCAGTCATCTTCCCAATGAGTAAAACTATAACTTTCAGTGATAGGTTGGTGATCTTGTTGATAGGCACCTGAGAACCTACTTTCTCAGTGCTGGCCTCGCAATGAAGTTCAATCAACTCAGCAATGTTGTGAGGCCCGGGGGGAAAAGTGCTCAAGTTGACTGGTTCACCTCTCCTCGAGAGGCCAGTCAGAAAGTAAATGTCTTCAGTCATTGGAGTCAATGACTTCTCATCTAGTATAAATGTCTCAGCATCAAGATGCCAATAATCTACCAAGGCATTCAACAGCCTGGGTTGTGCCCTCATGAATGGACACCGAAAGAACTTCCACAACCTGCATTGTCTCAATGTGGCCATAGTTGCAGGGTCCTCATCGACCAAAATATCTATATCCTCATGCTCCCTCTCTCTCCAATGGACATACATCCTGTCAATGACAAGTTCAAAGGGGAGTTAGATCTTGCTTTTTCTTTTTTTCTTTACCTTTTGAGGGTGTACACGGATTGTAGTGAGCACAGTCGCATATGCACACGAGAAGAGTGTTTTCTACCCACGGGCATATGCGGGTTGTCCTTGGACAGCTTGCGTTCACGCAGGGCCGCCCCTTTTTAAGAGTGTGCCCCCCCAAAAAAAAACTAAAAATAATGCAAGAAAGAAGTATGGAAATACAAGATGAGCTAGTTTGTACTTACTTGGTCCGAGCGGAAGTTCGTTTCATCCTCTGAAGCTCCCAGAATCAACTCTTTTAGCAAAGGGGTGTTTTTGGCTTTTTGGTCAATTCTCAATTTGCAATGGTGATAATGAGCTGCCAGCTTCTATTTATACACTTTTTTGGCCCTTTTTATCATTTTTTAGACCCTTTTGTCATTTTTTCTGGCTTGAAAATCATTTAACGTGGTTCTTGAGTTTCTCATTGGATGTTACCATACACGTCACTTTTGGTTTGGAAAACTTTTTGGGAGATGGGTCACTTTTAAAGGTTCTTTGGTAAAAGTCATTTTTTCAACTTTTTGCATTTAAGTTAGGATTCCACCTCCACTTTTTCCATCTCGTTGTCTTTTCCGCTTTGCCATAGGATCGATGCCACCGAATTGTGACACGGAACCATCATTTCTGCTTTAGAACTGTCGTAATTTAGTGGTAGAGCCTACCTCTACATGGATGCCCTAGGTAGATCCTGGCTGCATTTTGGTTTCCATGTCGTCATTAATGACTTTAGGCTCGGGAGTCCTTGTTAGTCTTGTCTTGATTACGAGTTTGAGTCTCAAACGTATGATATGTCATCACTCTTGACCTCACCCTCGAGACTCCTAGAAAATGGGTCTTCTTTAAGCCATTTTCAGACTCTATAAACATGAAAAGATTGTCGAGCGATCTTGTTGTCCTTCAGACTCGCCAAACTAAAACTTGAAGTCACATCTGTCCGGTGATAGTTTACCCCTTTTTCAGTCCAGACGGTCAATTGTACGAACAAATGTATACTCTAGGAACTCTAGTTCGCTAAAAGAGTATTCTCAGGTAGAAGTTTAACCATTTTTCGGGCCTGAGGGACTAAATTTACGAAAAATGAACCCTCACAGAGTCCATAGTTAAGCTCTTTTCAGACTCCCTGAAATTGAAAAGATAGTCGAGTGACCTTATTCCTTAACACTCGTTAAACTGGTCCAAAAGAACATCCTCCACAGAGTCCATAATTAATCTCTTTTCAGACTCCTTAAAATTGAAAAGATCGTCGAGTGACCTTGTTCTTTCACACTCGTTAATTGGTTCATAAAAACATCTACTAGCATGAGTTTACCCCTTTTCCGGCATGTAGATTAAGGAGGAAAAAGGTACACCTCGGGAGATTTGTCTCGCCGGGAGAGTTCTCCTCAGCAAATTTCACTTTTTTCGGGCTAAGGAGACTAAATTTAGAAAAAGGCAGAGAGTCCATAGTTAAGCTCTTTTCAGACTCCTTAAAATTGAAAATATTGCCGAGTGATCTTGTCTTTGTCACACTCGTTAAAATTGCTTTGAATAGACGTCTTTTTGGTGCTAGTTTACCCCTTTTTCAAACCGACTAGACTACCTTCGGAAAAGGTACCCTAGTGGAGTCTTCTTTTGCGCTTTTTCAAACTCTCTAAAAATGAAAAACCATCGAGCTTACCTTCTATGAGCTTGTTTAAAATTACATTGAAGGACGTTATCATTGTGTCCTATTAATCGCATTTTGCATCTCTGCATCTTTGACCTAATGTCGGCTCCATGTTGCTCTCAATTGAACCTTTGAAGCATGCCTTATATGCAAGCCTTGTAGCACTTTGGCTTTGCATCTTGACACCTTGACCCATGGAGGAATTTTCTTGAGTGTCCTTTCTCTGCACATGTCTCCTTTCTCTGAGCATTAGTATGTTCCTTGTGCTTGGAACTAGTATGCTTGCGACACTCGTTTCTCCTTTGTAACGTAGCATTCTTTTATTCTTTTTCAAGCTTTCCAAAATTATTGAAAAAGACAAAAAAACTCAAATATAGGTCCCAAAAAGAGGATGGGAAAAGTATTTTCTTTTTATGGCAGAACAATGAGTCGCCCTTGGACAAAGCACATCCTTTTGTTTGTTCATCAAGATTTGGGATTTAATATGACCTTAGGAAGATGTTCTCACTACATAGAGTTGTGTCCTCCTTCGTTTGGTTATTCTTCCAAACACATGGAGATTTTGCGTTGCCTTCTGCATCGTGAACTTATGTCAATGTCATGTTTCCTGAGTCTGATCATCTATCGTGCTACTGTCTAAGGGAAGTTTTATCCAACTTGAGTTCGCCTTTCTGCAGTTTGTTTCTTGCCCTCATGACCGGCCATCCCGAAAGCCCAATCAAGTCTTTGTTCGAAATCACTGAAGTTCTCTACCTGATCACCGAGATCCTCTTGTCTGTTCCCTGACGAGTTGTCGAAGACCTCTAGGAAGTGAATTCGTACACTCACATTAAACTCCTACTCAAGTTTTGAATATCTTGAAGTTGTTGCTCGAGCTTTGAAGGCCTCATCTCCAGCCATCAAGCGTCATTGGCTTCTTGAAGATCGATATTATGCATGTACATCTTTTATTTTGAGATGTAGATCTGTTGTGTATTGTTCATGGCGACACTTTATATAGTTATATGACATGGATCTACAGTGTATTTGGTTGGAAGCCATGATTTATTTCATCCCGAGCATGGGTATGCCCGCCTCGCTGAGACAATTATTATTTTTGCAGATGGCACCTCCCGAACTCCGGTCCCGAGCTCACTCGCTTCATATGTTGGTAAATATTTGTAATTTATTTCGGCCATCATATGCTCTTTTGACCTCACACATTAGGGGGCATATGTTATAACCCTAAATTGCACCATACATGCATACCTGGCATCAGGCCATCTTACTTGCTATTTTTGCTAAACCATCACTGAGCAACTCTTCTTAAAAACCATATTTTTGAAGATGTATGTGCCCTGCACCATTATTTCCCGCGTATACATGCTTGTTGCACCACTATAGCTCGCGTACATACGCTAGTTTCACCATTACAACATGCGTATACTCACAAAATTTGTAAAAATTAAAAGGTTGCAAGGAATTCGTTGAGATTACGGGCTATTGGATAGTTTTCCAATTGTCCCACCGCCTATAGCTCGTCACTCAACTGAATAACCATCATTTTTTCATATAAAATGAGGTGTTTGGGTCTCATTCCAAAGCTAAGCATAAGAACAATGAAACTCTGTCCATTTCACTTTCCCCCCTTGCCCCAAGAATTTGCAGCCACATTGTGAGTTTTGAGCCAGAATTCTCTATTCTTGCCTTTTTCCTCCATTGCAAGCCTAATCCATTCCCTAGAGAGAGATGAAGAGGAGAAATATACGTGGAAGCGCAGTTGGATCTTGGTGAAGAGGAGCCCGGACCAGGTTCAAGGAGCCGTCGTCGATCTCATTGTAAGTAACTTTGTGAAATTAATAAAAATGAACATTTTTTCTGTCCCGAATATGATGTGTTCAATCTTTATGTTTGATTTATATTTGATTATGACATCTAACCCACTAATTAATATATGAGATGCATGTTCGTAGTTCTTTGTTTGTCTATTTATGAATGTAGGTCGGCCTTGTGAGGAGACTTGTAGTCGAGGAACAACTGAACACAAAAGGATTGACACCGGACGCAGAGTTTAAGGTAGACTAGAGTTACCAGATCTTTTTACCTTTTGTTTTATGCATGAATGTGGGGTGTATTTGGGGTAGTTGTTAAAGAGTAGGAGACTTTAGATGGTTATCTCTACCTGCATGTTGAACCCTAGTGTAGTCCATAGTGGGGTTTTCCCGCTATAGCAATACTTAGGCGTTATCAATGGGCTTTCCAACCTACCTATTATAGACTTGGAACCCGATTGCTTGCTTTGAGTTAGTGTAGGCATCGTTTGTATATCAAGATTTAGTTTTTGGTTCGGATTTCGTTGACCAATCTTTCCCATTTCACATCTTTGTTGGATTTTTTTTCCTGCAATTCTTTACATAGATACTCGAAAAATACCAAATCGTCACTTACACAATAGAGGTTCAATCTTACAGACCCTTCATTCTCATAGACAATTTAGATCGCAGACAATTTAGATCTCTACCCCGGCCCGATAGGGACTGCGCTGCCATGCAACACTTGTTTAATATCAAGCCCTTTATACAAATGTAAAGTCTTAT
>ML779649.1:353800-387150 GCA_009831015.1 Picea engelmannii
TGTTGATATGGGTACCTTTGGCTTGTGTATATTTGGATTTCAGCCAGTACTTAAAACAAGAAAAGAATCAGAGAACTAATAGAACTTAATCAATAAGACAGACCTCACTTCGAGCTGTTAGCATTGTAGTCTGTGACTGTGCTTTGGGTTTCTTTGCTTTGAGTTGGCTAGGTGCTATTAATCCCCCATCTTGTGCACTTGACTCTATACTACCACTGATAGAAACGACAGTATCCTTCTGCGTAACATTGGCATTTTGAGCATTCCTTCTGATAGTACGCCTCTGTTTGTTTCCCCGGACTACCTTTTCCTAGAATGAGATTCCCTGCTTGGGCTCACATAAAATAGAGAATAGAATGAGGTTCGTGGAATGAAAACAAAAAGCAACAAATTAAACATGCCCAGAAAAATAGAATACTAGGCAGGAAGAATGAAAAAGACCAGATGGATTAACATAGAGGTTTTACCTGGTTGCTAATTTAATTTCCCAGGAGATTGTTTTAAAAACCCTATACCCCGTTGAAGAGTTCTACTAGAAAACAATCTTTCAGCTTGCTTAATTGACTCTGATTAAACTTACCTGAGTGTCGGGATTGGATCCCTTGGCTCCCTTGTTGGCATTGACAACCAAGTTTACTCCGGACCTCCTAAAATAGTAGTCAGTCCAAGAGTTTATGACTTGACATTGGAGACAGAGGGCACCAAATAGAACAACAAAATGGCAAAAACAAAAACCCAGTAGCAGAAAAACAAGACTAGTCGCAAAAGATTGATTTACATTATATGACCTATAAGATAATAAATAACATCAAATAACATTCTCCATCACAGCATCTTTGTTGATATTGCATTTGGCATTCAGAGCTCCCACCAGATTGCTAATGACTCCTAAGGCTTTCCTATTATTGTTGTTGGCTTGCAGTGCCTTTTGGTTGGGTGCCGCCATTGCAGGGCCTGTCATTTTCCACACATATATCTTAGAAAACAAACCAAGAAATCTAATCTAGTCTACCAATTATAAACATTACAAGTTTTCAAGATATCCACTTACCCTTTGTTGTTGCAGCTGGCCTGGAAACAATATGCATGTTCTCCATCTCACAGTGGTATTGTTCCTGCACCCAGAAGTACCAATAACAAAATCATAAAAATAACAGTTTATATTTCATATTGCACGGGGTGTCTAGCGGATCCAATTATGGGTTACTCTAGCAAAATGTTGATTTTATGGCTACTGGAATGTGGTACTCCAGACTGTTTCGGCAGATGAGAAAGAAGATATTGAATACAACAAGAACACGCTTATGCTCAGCTTACTGATGCAGGAGTTGCTCCCAAGACTTGTCTTTCCTTATCATACTGATTGTACTCTACGTTCCAAAACGAAAAGGCATCTGGGCATGGGCACAACCCCTCCTCCCATCATTCTCTTATTGTTATATGCTTCCTCCATGAGGGATTTGAACATCCATGCTCCAGCTATCATTCCTATTCAAGATGCCACCTGTGACGCCATTACAGCCGGGGACATGGTGCTTCTTCTACACTTTTCTGTCTCTATAACCCAAATGTAATTGCTTCGGTTTTCATTTCAGTTCAATTCGTGGCGACCATGTCAGAAAGAAAGAAAGAAAGAAAGAAAGTATTTTTAATGTCCACGAGGCTAAACATAGCCTATGGGACAGATTTTTTTTCCATCTGGCTTTTGTATTCGGCCCTTTTCCTGTGAAGTTTTACAATAATCGCTCCTAGCTTCTCAACAAACTCTTTGCTACTAACCATACTTTTAGGTCTGTCTGACCTCTCTTTGATCATTTGTGCACATTGATATAATTTTATTTGGTCATTTGTGTATATTGATATAATTTCAAAGCTCTGTATTTTTATAATTTTGTAATAAAAAAAATTGTACTAACCATACTTTTAGGTACGTCTGACCTCTCTTTGATCATTTGTGCACATTGATATAATTTTATTTGGTCATTTGTGTATATTGATATAATTTCAAAGCTCTGTATTTTTATAATTGTAATAAAAAATTAAAGTTTTTGGAGAAAAGAAATTCCAAGATATTTAGCACAATTCAACAACAAAAATAATAATAATAACAAAGCAAATATAGACACACAGAAAATTTATTTTGGGATAAAAATAGTACAGTTGCAGATTCTCCTTTTCTTAAAAAAGGGTGAGCTATACCATGTTGTAGCATGAGCACACTAAGTACCATTGTAGCAAACATTGTCAGAAAAGTTTAAACACTTGCGAATTTCACCTATTTTACGATGAATAATTTTTCCATCCAATCTTGTTTAACGGGATTCTGTAAGACCATAACTTTTGTTTGACTAATATGATTGGATTCATTTCCTTTTGGGTGAAATGAGGATGCAGAACCAAAAAACGGGATCTTTTTCTTTCCTTACCCTTCTTTCATTTTCAAAAGAGCCATTGACTATTCATAAAAACACGGCAGAAACGAACACAAGAACGACAAAGAAAAGTTTTGGACATTTCTAATACGTAATCTCTGAAAGTACCCTACGACTTTACTGCAATTTTTATGATTTTACTGCAATTTTGCCTCCGCGTTTAAGAATAGTACTACAATGACATGCATCTTGCTCCAAGTTGTGAATCACGCAACAAAGACTTCGCCTACTCCTGTTCCCCTCCACCGGGTTTCCCCCGTCTCCTCTCATTGTAGTGGCTTTCCCTTCAGCTATCAAACAAACCTAAGCTCATAGGGTAGGGGACTCAACCCCTCACTCCAAAACCTCTAGGTAGGATCCATCCAGTTTAATAACTAAGGTGTTGTCCAGCGCTTTTTCCGGTGGTGTAACAACATCAACCTGCCTAAACTATTTTCTTGGGTCAGTTTCACGAGGTTCAGCTTCGCAATCCACCATTGAGATAGACGAAACACACCTGGAATATTGTATTGTGAGGTACTTGAATCTAATTCTATTTATTGGGAAAAAACAAAAGGAACTCAGATTGGAATTATTTGGAATGTGAATGTTCAAATCTAATAGGTAACATGAATACATGATAACATATTATAACCCGTAATCATTATAAGTTATAGATTTAATATATATCTACTTAATATTAAGATTATGGATAATTAATTTCCTTTTAATTATATATTAGCAAACTAAGGAAATATAATATTATTGTTTAGCTCCTTGATGCTTAATAAGGAGCATCAAACCCAATATGTCTGTAAAGTGATATAGCATTACCTGAACGTAAAGAACACCGGGATGTGCAACGGCTTTCAGCAAGTAATCTGTAGCCCAACGGATGGCATCTTTTGCATGGTCGAGGTCATCTCCGAACTCTAAAATGCTCCATGATAGCATGGTAGTCGTGAAATCCATAGGAAAACTGGACTTCACATTGTCTCCCGCGTCGTAATATCCTCCCGTCAAATCCACCTGCAATGTAATTTAATATTAAATGGAATGTTAAACACGGTAACCTATACAATACAATTTATTGGCACCATACTGATATCACTGTATCCAAATTAGAAAACTGTGTACTATGTGCAGGTGAAGGGGTGACTAATTATACATGTTCTGCAGCTCCATCTGAAAGGGCGGAATCTCCCCGCCATCTCATTCGCTAGTTGGGAGTAAGCTTGCCAGATCTCTGACCTTCGAAGAAGAGAATGGATTTGGTGAGAGCATCTTTATAGTTCTGAGACAGAGAGGAGGTGCGATGTTCCATGTAGAAAGACAAATATGACCGGATTCATGTATATTGGCGATGTTCTAATCATTTGGTATCTTTTGGTAAATAATTATTGTCACTTAAAATATAGGGTGGTGCAGTATATCCATCATTCATATACTGGCACTATGATTATTAACACAAGATCATCCCAATTACAAACCGTAAAATATAGTAAACTAACAATTAAAAAAATTAACTTAATGTCATGATTTCTCATATGATAATATTGTTATTTAGAATTTGAGATTAACTAACAAGTGGTAATTAGTGGTCTGTGCTTATAGACCATATTGAGGATTTTTTCGGTGGTGTAACAACATCAACCTGCATGAACTATTTTCTTGGGTCAGTTTCACGAGGTTCAGCTTCGCAATCCACCATTGAGACAGACGAAACACACCTGGAATATTGTATTGTGAGGTACTTGAATCTAATTCTATTTATTGGGAAAAAACAAAAGGAACTCAGGTTGGAATTATTTGGAATGCGAATTAAAGCATTGGAAGAAGTGAAGCTGGCAATAACACTTCAAACCTATTAGCCAATAAGATTGTAACAAATATACTTTTTTTTTTTTTTTTAAATATATGAATACAAACTTTCTAAAGTTAAACATTAGAATTTCTGCAAAAAAATTAAAGTCAACCCTAAACTAATATAAAGTCAATGATGAACTCATTGATATAGTCCCAGGCCTTCCGGCAGGGACTAATAAGTTAGATTGGCCAAATGAACAGGATATGGTTATGGGAGTTTGATGATGGCGGCGAGTAATGGTGGTGACTTTGGCAGCGGCGTGTCGTGTATCCATACGCTATGGACAAACAACGAAAATGCGAGAGTGAACTCCCCTAAAAAAAAACGTCTTCGACGTAGTAATAAAATGATTAAAATATAATTATTTGAATAATTAATTTAATTTACCTTAATAAATTATGATCATTAATTAATCAAATTGGGGTGTTACATCTTGGCATGAGATTACCACTAACATTTTTCATACAATTAATAAAGTCAATAATTTACCCATAGATTTAATAGTGTTTTTGGAGACCTGCTTGAACACTACTTTAAAAATATAAAACAAGGATTTTCTTATTATTTAGGAGGCATTGTCATGGATTGTGGGTCTTATTTTCCATACAATTAGTAAAGTCAATAATTTACCCATGGATTTGTAAGTCAATAATTTACCCATGGATTTGTAAGTCAATAATTTACCCATGGATTTGATAGTGTTTTTGGAGACCTGCTTGAACATTACTTAAAAAATATAAAACAAGGATTTTCTTATTATTTAGGAGGCATTGTCATGGATTGTGGGTACTCTTGCTCCTTGAATGTCATTTTATATCTCATCCTTAGGGTGAGGTAGGTCCTTCAATGTTGTCTTCTATTTCAATCTCTAGGTGAGGTGAGTCCTAGGTTTATGGAAATAAGGGCCAAGACTGGTGTGGGCTTTGTTGCCGCCATTTTTGATAGGGTTCGTAAGAAAGGGTTGTAGGAGGATGCAACACTATTTTAAATGGACACTTTATTTTTGTTTTTGTTTTTATACACATGATTTAACATATGTTGAAATAAATAAGTATTAAAATGTATATTCTTTAATATATGTATTAATACATATAGTAAAATATATATGCATTAAAACATATATTAATATAACATTTCACAATGAATATTCTAGATACATTTGGTTTCTTCTTTAAAGGAGACCCGTCCCACCCCACGTGAAACCATGTATGATGACGATGATAAGGATTAAGGTGACAATGATGACAATGGCAACAATGTTGTCGGTGATGATTATGACAACGACGGTGAAGAGTACAATGACGATGACAATGAGTATGATGGGAATGAGGATGTTCAACAATGCTACTTATGATGATGAAAATGGTGATAAAAATAATGAGGATGATGATGATCATCATCATACTCTTTGTCATCATTGTCATCATCATCAACATTTTTATCATCATCATCATTGTCGACATACTCATCATCATTGTCATTGGCATCATTGTCATCATACTCTACATCCTCATTATCATCGCCAACATTATCAACATTGTTGTCATCATCCTCATCCTCATCCTCATCATTGTCATAATGCATGGTTTCATGAGGGGAGGGGTCTCCTTTGAACAAGGAATGAAATGTATCTAGAGTGTTCGCTATAGGCAAGCATAGAAAGTGATGAATACAAATCATCATGAACCAAAAAATAGGCCCATCATATCATTGATTAAATGGTGGATGTGCCAGACTCAAAGCAAGCCATGGATACTTTCCCATAAGTTGTAGATAACCACCCACTTGATCTCTTCCCTACTAGCTATAACTTGTTCTCATGCTTTCTTAAGATCCTCTATTTGAAGAAGAGTGGGATCCTCATTGAGAGAGAGATTGCTTGAAAGTGAGATTTTTTTTTGCTCAAGGGATTGGGTGTTGCATGCATTAACCTAAACTCTTTCCAAATTAATTCTTATGAGCTTCAACATTGCAAGGATAAATTGATTCCCAACTTCCAATGGCTTAGTTGGTTGGAGAATACCACAAACCCAAACAGAAAGTGATAGTTATAAGATTTCATCCTCTTTTTTAGGAGTATGGGTTGAAGATCCTCCACCATATTTGATTTAGTGTCTAAGGTTTGTCAATATGCAACACCATTTAGGGGCAACTTATTAATTATGTTATGTAAAGTGCTAAGATCCTCTCTATCTTACTTGTCATATTAGAGCTCAAACTGGGACATAAAGTCCCAAGATCGTATGTAAGAAGCCTATGATTATATGTGATTGTACATTAGAGCCCTCCCATCACCATATTAGAAATTAGGACCATATATGTGCCCTAGATGCATATGGGCATTAGGATCATAATAGCTCAATGCCGAAAAACACAAAGAAGATTATAAAATATTGAAGGATATTAAATTCCCGAAAAACACAAAGAAGTTTAGAAAATAAAAATATTGAAGGATATTAAATTCAATGAATAGTTTGCATATTTGAGTGAAAAAAGGTAAGAAATTCAATTAACAATAGAGGACATGTAGTTGTAGAATGAAAAAAACATACGTAATGGTCAAAATAATGAGAGGTGTCATTTGGTGTTACCACAAAAACATAAGAATATGAAGCATTAATATTAGGTAGATGTCAAATCAGAGTCAACAAAGACAATGATTCCAAAATTCGAACATAAGGAAAGATTAGACTTCATTATAGGCGCAAAATTTGATGAGAATGACTAGAGAAAGAACTGGTCAAACTTGTGTGAATGGGGGATAACTAGCACAGCCTCTAAGTCGCGGCTGGAGAACGCTGAAAGGTATCGGCTGTAAAATTCTAAGCCCAGTAAAAACCCCGTAGTAAAATTCACTCGCCAGAACCGACTCCATAATTTGGAAACATGAACCGACGGGAACAGAAACGGCTTGGAGGTGGCCCGGAAGATGTAGTATGTAAAAAAAGTGGCTAAATCACCTGGTAATTAAACGTGGCCCAGAAAATGAAATGCTCCACTTTGTAACAAAACTTTAATTGTTGTTAATCACTCAGACGTGGCAATCAGCTAGCCACTATAGTAAATTTTAAATGTGATCAAGTAAAAGTAAAAAAATAAACATGTAAACCAATGCCTTTATAATAGTGAGGAAGTTAGTGGTTGAAATCTCAACCATTGATTTATTGGGATGACTAAGAATATTCCATCAATATTTAATCTTGTCCATACAAAACTGATTAAGCACTAAAAACCTATTAAATGTGCCCATTGTCAATAGGTGTACGCCTTTCGGCATAACTAGTCCATTTAGGTGGTGCAAAGAAATTAATAACTTGGATAACAATGGCAGTCACGAGATTTCAGGTATGCATTAGGTGTGTTCATTTGAAGGTTTGAAAGAGTGTTGATTTTTTTTAATAGCATTTTTCCAGACAATATGAGCACACAAGCATGTGGATTTGAAAGAAATCATTTTTATTCAAAATGGATTGACATAGTTATCATATGGTTTTAATTTGGAATATTGAATTTGGGACTTATAAGGATAAGTTTGGATGATATCCTAAAAATCAAATTGATGTATTAGAATAGTAAATTGTCCATTTTAGGGTCTCTAAAATTGAGTACTGTTATGAGGACAATCTGTTGATGTATTAGAGTAGTAAATTGTCCATTTTAGGGTCTCTAAAATTGAGTATTATTATAAGGACAATCTGTTAGGTGTGGCATATTCTACCTATCCAGTGAGTAGGATAAGCTTGGGTACTAATTGCGCACCTCCTTGGTAGCTCAACACAATGTAGAGGCTATCTGCACTACAGGTGGTCCTATTTTCTAATTGTTAAAAGGGGGACGAATAGAGGTGAAAGAGTTATATGCATTAGTCCCTCTTATAACCACCTGACAGAGTATTATCCTCCTTCAACTCCTAAGAGAGCCAAAAGGATACAAACTAATGAAAAACTATAAGAGAAATGAACTACAAGCTCATTGATTTTGGGAGAAGTAAACTAAAGAGAGAGAACAACAAGTTTTTATGGTTCTTGCACACAGAAAATAAATTACAAAAAAAAGTTGGAGTCAACCAAGGACTAGATTAATTAACTGGGTAAAAATTCAAAGAACTATTGTGGAAAAATAGGTCCAAGATGTCAATAAAATATACAACCTATTAATTTACTAAGGCTGGAATATGTGGATAGAAAGAAAGAAAAGGTGAACAACAAGTTTTTTTTATCTAACAAAGCCCATAAAACATGCCCAAAGGGACTTGGAAAGCAATTTGGGTAAACTAGATGTGAGTTGGATGAAATTACTAAGGTATATAGCTCAAGATAATATCATCAATAGGATACTACATGCATAATAAAATGTGTTTCTTGGGCTATAATTAACTCGATAAATTCAAATACTCATTTTCTTATGAACTTTTCTTAATTTATGGATGAATTGGAGGTGAGAAAGTAAATTTCTTGGTGTTATATTTACAACAACCAGTGTTTTACTGATCGTAGAGTCCCTTAGTCTCGCTTTTAAGGAAAATAACAAGTGTCAATGACATTACTAGCCCCTAGTTTTTCAAATACTTGAGGTGATGGTGTCTTTTTGAGTAAACTCTAGGAGGTCTCGTAGCTAATAATTCCCTACAATACAATCACATTTTTATGAGTAAAGACTCTTATTGATTATTAACAATGAAGAGCCTTTGAAATAATCAAGACTATGATAGTATCAAACATAGGGTGGACTCACAAAATGATTGAAGAGTCATTATACTATATTTTTTAGCAAAAGTGTGTCTTGTCATTCAAGAAAGCAAGGTAAACCATTTAGTTTTAAATTTCCTCTCGAGTAGGAACACACATTTTTTGTCACGACATTCAATTACCACTAAGTATGAAAAGAGTGAGTTAGAAACCTTTCACTATAAGTCATTACATAGATTAGATATTTGAAAGTAAAGAGTACACCATGTAGTACGGAGGAGGGGTTGGCCCCTTCTCATCACTAGGGATTTTAAGTTCTTAAAACTGCTTCAGTGGGAGAAGGATACCTATGAAAAGGAAGAATTCTTAAGTGGGAGAAGGATACCTATGAAAAGGAAGAATTCTTAAGTGGGAGAAGGATACCTATGAAAAGGAAGAGTTCCAAGACTCCCTTGAGGAAGTCTATCTAGAATTAACCAAGCAAAGTAGTATTCACAATGTTTCTAAGTTATTTAGTGCTTTCAAATTCCATCCAAGGAAAGAGATCAATTCAAACAAGTCATTCACTCTTTTAATGCTAAGGAAGATTTTGTTTACAAGGGGACCCTAATGAGGATTCTCTAGAAATTGACAATACTAGAAATAAAAGACCGGAAAGCCACCCACATGGATTGAAAACATTTTTTTTCACATCCCTTGGTAGATTGAATTGAAATCTAAACTAAATCACCAAAATGAAATAAAGAAGAGTTGAAAGTTTTTATTTTTATTTTTTTCATGTTTTCTTGGTGTCTTTGTGCAAAATTCCTTTTTGGTTTTTTTCTTATGCCACTTTAGTGGAAATAAGATGAAAATTAAATGTTATCAAAACAACCACAATAAATGATACTAATGAACCCTCCCTATTGAACTTGGTGGAAACTCCAATAGGTGTGATGGAAGGGAATCTCAATTACCACTCAATCATTGTGTTGCTCATTTTTTCCTTCAACTCAGGTTATATCAATAATATAAATTTACAATGAAACTAAGTATGAAAATATCTTACAAGTTATAAAGCCTAGATAAAAAAAGGTCAAGTATCTTTAAAGTCGTAGAGCCACCATGTGCAAAGAAACCTCAACATAGTTCCTAGCTACATGGCTAAAATATTTTAGAAATAATAAATAAGCAACTGTCATTGTGTGAAGATATCTACACTTTGAAACTAAGATTATATATTTGTGAAAGAAGAAAATTAAGTAAATTTGGTTTCCACATTGTTGTTCTATGTTTAAACACGGTTGTTCATGTGTTTTTTTTCATTGCACTCTTGGATCCTATACTTAAAATAGGTATTTAAGAGTTTCCCGACCACTTGGGTGAAGTGTACGTACCAACCAATTTTTTTCTTGCAAGGATTATAGAGTTTCTTGATCGGATATGTGAAAATAAATAATGAAAATGAGTAACAAATCATAAATATGCATTCAAAAAGACATATAGATATCTTGTTTGGATAAACCAACATAAATTTTGGAAGACCTATCTATTTGAGGTAGAAATGAAAAAAATTGAGGGAGACCACTCATAAAATTCATACAAAAAGGGATGAGGGATGGGAGTAGTCACCAATCCAATCGACAAAACAAAGAAGGTTCAATGTTGGGCTTGGATCCTCCTAAATCCTCCTTACCAAGGCCAATAAAACTCAATAATCACCTTTCCTTCCACAAAATTACAAAAATAACACAAAAAATAGACAAGCCAATTGTTAACATGTAGACATAAACATCCTATAATTGAGAAATTAGCAACAAGATCCTTAGCTAACCAATCCCTCCTAGGGATAAATAGCATAATAACATAATGTGACAACCCCTCAACCACACATAAATAATCATTCAATATTTAACAACTAAAGTGAGAACAAAGAAGAGAAACAATCACTATGACCTTGAGAAAAACCAACAATACTTAGGTACTTATATTCAACAAGTTGTGAAAAATTACATAGCAATTCTCTTATTTATAGAAGAGGGGGAGGAGAGGTTAGGGTCACCATAATCAAGGTCAAAGTTACCTTGAGGTTACAAAATTATCGTCAATATAGGAGAAGTAACAAGTGGCCCCTTCTAGAAACTATGAAAAAAATTTACATAAAGCACAAATTTATCATGTTTGTTTGGAAAAAGGAAAAGAAATATAAATTAAAGAGATGAAATGGCTTTGAGAAAATCCTCCTGGGAAAAGTGCCAAAAGGAGAAATTTCACTATCATTGATTGATCTTTGGGATTCATGCATACAATTGCAAATTCTTCAAGATTACATTTCCACCCCTAGTAACAAATTACTTGGTGTTGTTAATTTAGTGAAAGAAGGGTGTCGATGTGTGTCATTATTGGCTACCAGAGTTCATGGAAAGAAGACCCATGATTCAGAAAAAAAAAAATAGTCGTATTCTAGAGGATAAGAGGGATACCAACATATCTCAGGTATTAAAATTACCATCTTCAGTACCTGTAGTGTTTCCCCCTTGATTGGAAACTTTTGGCCTCAAACCAAGCTCAATTTTTTGCTTCAATTAAGCAAAAGGGCCTCTAATATTAAACGATGTTTGTGTTGATGTTTGGTTGCATCAGACAGGTATTTCCGCACAGGTCTAAGTGTCTAGATGTGTGGAAGTCATTCAAAGCCTTCTACCTTGAGACTTTACTTTAATTAAATGAATAATTAAAGTAAAATTCTTTTATTAGTGAGTTGAGTTTTATTTAACAAATGTTTTAATTAGCATCAGTGAATTAAATAATAGCCATTGATCTCAAGTGATATGAGAAGTAATCTCAACCATCAATCAGTTTGGAGATTAGGTTTAGGTCATAACTCAATCTTATAAAATAAATTCTAAGGTGAAGGAGGAAGATACTTTTGTGTGAGACACAGAGAGGGTTGGATCACAAAGGAATGTGATTCAAGGAGATCTTGGATAGGTGGAGAAGGACTTCCATATGGAGATCTAGACCAAAGAGAGAGAAAGTGTGCAATAGAAGGATTGGTCGTCATAGGTTATGTAGGTATTTTGGTACAGGTCACACAATTAGCATGAGTTTCAATGTACATGTCACGCAGATAGCACAAGTATTCTATTAAAGACCACCTAGAATAGCCTGAGTATCAGTGTAAAAGTCGATTTATCACCGTACAAGATCATACATTAGTTTTGGCAGCAGATCAACCAGTCAAGTTTTTATGTAGTCTGTTTTTTATTTGGGCCATTTTTCCAGTAAGGGAGCCCTTTTAAGCTTGGAAGTTATTTGAATGATAAGCTTAGTTGATTGGAAAATTTTCTTTGTGTATTGTGCATGAGATTTTTTGTTTTGAATATTGCTTATATAGCATATATTTAGTGTGAGTATAAGCATACACATCACATGGTTAACATAGTTCAACACGGGAAAAGGTCGTACATGTTAGTATAGGGGAAGTTTCAGTAGTAGGTTATTTCCAGGGCAGTTTATCGGGTCTAATGGATGGCATAAACACTGATGAGAGTTGAATACAGATTGGGTGGAGCATCTAACTTCCTATCTTGGAAAGCAAGAGTGACTTTGGCATTGAAGGAGTATGACCTTTGGGATTTAATGGACAAAGTAGTTGTTCCACCAATAGATTCAACAACTTTGGCATATCACAAGAAAAATAAGATCAAATCTGAGAGGGTTATCTTATTTTCAGTGAAGGATCATCTAATCCCTCACCTATATGAGAAGAGTATGGCCAAAGAGATGTTTGATGCCTTGGTAGGTTTATTTCAGAGAACTAACATGAATAGGAAGATAGTATTAAGAAATAAACTCATATCAGTGTAGATGTCTAGATATGACAATGTTACCAGTTATTTCATGGAAATCACTCAGTTATGTGATCATCTTGCAGCCATAAGGGAGAAAACGAAGGACACAGATCTCGTGAATGTGGCATTGAATGGTCTTCCCAAGTATTGGGAACCATTTTTCAAGGGAGTCTGTGATCGAGAACATCTCCTAGATTGGCATATACTTTGGCATGATTGCATTCAGGAAAAGACTTGGGAGGAGTCCAAGAGAAACAAGAAGGGAAGTAGTGATGAGAAATTGCATCTTGTTAGTAAGATAAATAAGGGAAAAGGAAATAGTTTTAGCAAGAAGGGTAACAGTGATGGAGGATCATCACAACCATGGAATAAGAAGGACTTAAGTAAAATCAAGTAATTCTCGTGTCATAAGAATGGACATTATGCATCTCAGTGTCCATAGAAGAAGAAGGGTAAAGGAAATAAGAAGATAACAACATCAACAGAGATGCAACTTGATGAGTTTGCAACAAAGTTTGATAATACTTACTCATTGTTTTCTTTCCTTTCTACCAACACACCCACTAGTAGTGCATGGTACTTGGACAATGGTGCATCTCATCATATGACAAAAGCACGAGAGCTATTTAGCAGTCTGATAGAGAGGGACCCATATTTTCATGTGGTTCTTGGTGATGATGCCAAGTATGCAGTGAAGGGAGAGAGAACATTTAGGTTCTAGCTTAATTCAGGAGGTTTGTTGGATGGGCCCCAGGATGTGCTTAAGGTACCAAGACTAAAGATGAATTTTCTCCCAATCTCAACTATGGAGGACAAGGGTTTGGTTGTTACTTTTCATAGAGGGAAAGTACTCATACATTCAGAGAAAGATATCCCAGACATAGTAGTGGTCATTGGCGTTAGAGAGGGAATTTTATACAGGTTGTATGGAAATCTTGTTCAGGATTTAGAACATGACAGAGATAGCCTATGTGAGCTATGGAATGAGAGGTTGCGACACCTAAAATACAAAGAATTTTCAATTCTAAGGGGGATTGTTACAGGTCTTCCAAATTTTAGTGTTGAGTAGTAGAGAGTGTGCAGAGGGTGTGCACTTAGAAAGAATGTCAAGGATGCTTTTCAAACTAGAGAGAATAGGTCCAAGGGGATATTGGATATTATCCATTCAAATGTGAGTGGGTTGATCTCAATAGAATCATTGCAAGGATCATCATACTATGTGACATTTATTGATAACTTTTCTAGGAAAACTTGGATATTCTTTATGAAGACCAAGAAATCAAGGATGAGGTCTTCAGTCAATTTTAGGAGTTCAAGGCTCAGGTGGAGAACCAGACAGAAAAAAATATCAAGGTCTAGAGGTCGGATAATGGGGGAGAGTACACCTCCAATGAATTCAAGGATTTATGCTAGGAGGCAGGGATCAATAAGGAGTTGACAGACTCATAGAACCCTCAATAGAATGGGGTTGTGGAGAGAAAGAATTGGTTCATCATCAATTATGTCAGGGCTATGATACATGGCTAGGAGTTGCACATGTTTCTTTGGGAAGAGGCATGTAACATGGCGATATATGTGCATAACATGATTCCTCACAGGATATTGGGGGACAAGACTCTGGAGGAGGAATTCTTAGGGGTGAAGCCAAAAATAGGACATTTGAGGATATTTGGTTGTCCAGTCTACATCCATGTTTTTATGGAGAAGAGGATGAATTTGGAGCCTTCAAGACATAAGGGTATTTTTTTGGGTACAATGAGACCTCAAAGGCTTACAAGATTTTCATTCCAGTGAAAAGGAAGGAAATTGTGAGCAAAGATGTTAATTTTGAGGAGAACTTGGCATCTAGGAGATCTCAGGAGTCATCAACGGTGACAGAGGAAAAGGAGTAGTGTGCTCTGAAGGAAGAGCAGAAGTCAACAACTCAAAATTTAATTGGGGAGGAGGATTTATCCCCTTCTAATCATGTTAGGAGACCCAGGTGGCTATTACAGACATTGATGGATTATGGTGAGGCTCATAGGAGTGTGGTCAAAGAGCGAAGGCCTCCGAGGAAGTTTTTGAACTATATGGTGCTTATGAGTAGCATCATCAATGTTGAGCCTTCCAGTTTTGAGGAAGTAGTAGATCAGTAGGTTTGATGGGATGCCATGGTAGAGGAATACATCTCTATTATGAGGAATGATGCTTCATAGTACCGAGACTAGAGGGGAATTCAATTGTGAGTTCAATGTGGCTCTACAAGATCAAGCATGTTGCATATGGTAGCTTCGATAAATTCAAGATGAGGTTTATGGAAAGAAGGTTCTCCCAGAAAGAGGGAGTGGACTATGAGGAGACATTTTCTACTATCACTAGGTATGGTTCTATTCAAGTTGTTATTTCTATTGCTTTGGTTATGAGGTGGAGGATACATCAGATGGATGTGAAAACAACTTTACTCAATGAGATCATTGAGGAGAAAGTATATATGTAGCAACCTCAGGGATTTGAGGTACATGGGAGGGAGTCTCATGTGTGTAGACTTTAGAAAGACTTGTATGGAATCAAATAGGCACTCAAGGCATGGTGTTCCAGGATTGACCAGTACTTGCAGAGTATAGGCTTTACCAAGAGTGAGTTGGATCATAACTTATACTTCATACTTATTGGGTCCCATCCACTCATCTTGGTTCTATACGTAGATTATTTATTTCTAATAGGTGCAGAGGAGCTTATTGGAGGTTGCAAAGAAAAATTAGCTATTGAGATTGAGATGAAGTGCATTGGCTTGATGCATTATTTCTATAGGTTATAGGTATGGAAGGTATCGAGAGATATATTCCTTGGTCAAGGGAAGCGTGCAATATATATCTTAAGGAGATTCAATATGGAGGACTATAGATCTATGGCTACACCTACAATTACCAATTTGAAGAGGGTTGTCACTTCACATTTATAGTTCGTGGATCCCATGATATACAGGAAGATGATAGGTTCCTTGATGTATTTGTTCAATACCAGGCTAGATATATGTTTTGTTGTGGAAACCTTGAGTCAATTCATGGCGGATTTGAGGAAGGTGCATTGGTGAAGCATGTGCTCAAGTACTTGAGAGGTACATTGGAGTATGGATTGAGGTATCTTGGAGGATATGGAGAGGAGTTGCGAGGATACTTAGACTTAGATTGGGGAGGGGGTGCAGTAGAAACAAAGAGCACCTCAGGTTGCTACTTCAACTTGGGATCAACATTGATTACTTAGTTCAACATGAAGCAACCTTATGTAGCACTCAGTTCAGTAGAGGCATAGTATATGGAAATGCTTATGGCTAGTTGTGAATCCATTTGGATGCAAATTTCTTATAGATTTATTTGATCAGGAACTGGAGCCTATGGTGATATACTACGACAATTAGAGTTGTATAAAACTCTCAGAGTGTTTATGCATGGTAGCATCAGACATGTATTTCCACATAGGTCTATGTGTCTATACGTGTGGAAATCATCCAAAGCCTTTTATCCTTGACATTACTTTAATTAAAGAAATTATTAAAGTAAAGTGATTTTAATTAGTAAGTTGAGTTGTATTTAAGGAAATGTTTTAATTAACATTAGTGAATTAAATAGTAGTCGTTGATCTCAAATGAGGTGAGAAGTAATCTCAACCATCAATCGCTTTGGATATTAGGGTTAGTTCATAACTCAATCTTATAAAAGCAAGGCTAGGGTGAAGGAGGAAAACACATGATACACTTTGTCATATTGATCAAGAGAGATTGATTTGAGACAGAGAGAGTTGGATCATGAAGGACCATGATTCAAAGAGATCCTGGATAGGTGGAGAAGGACTTCCATATATATATTTAGGCCAGAGGAAGAGAGAGAAAAATTGTACAACAGAAGGATCAACCATCACAAATAGTTCAGGTGTTTTGGAATAGGTCACATAGTGAGCACGGGTTTCAGTGTAATAGCCATGCAGATAGCATAGGACAACATGGGTATCAAGGTATCAATCACATTGTTTCCATACAATATTGTACAACAGGTTTGGAAATAGATCACCTAGTGAGGCTTTGATGTACTTTGTATCTTTTCTATTTGGGTCATTTTCCTAGTAAGGGAGCCCTTGTAAGCTTTGAAGTTATTTGGATGATAAGCTTAGTTGATGGGAATAATACCTTTGTGTATTGTGCATGATTTTTTGGTTTCTAGTATTGCTTCTACTATCTTTATTTGAGTTGAATATTCCAATCATGTATTTTTTTTGTGAGCTGCTAATCTGATTTGCAGTAAGGAAATCACTAGATGACAAGGAACCTAGGTGTTGGAGTAAGAGGAATTTCAACATGGTATCATAGCGGTTTCTATGAGATATTTACATATCATAGATCCATAGAAATGGATATCATATCTATCATGAGATCTTGGCATATACATAACCAGGAGGAAGAAATCAAAGGATGGATTTCAGGGAAAAGTTGTAATGTAGTTGGGTCGGTCGTCGAGGACAACGCATGTATTTTTTATACGATCGCGCAGATAACACATGTATTTGGTTATAGGTCGCATAGAATCATTCAGGTATAAGCATGAAAATCAAGCTATTAATGCAGATAGCACAGGCAGAGGTCGTACAAGTCGGTACAGGGGAAGTTTCAACAACAGGTTATTTCCAGAGAAATTTATCAGGTCTAAGGGATGGCATCAACACCTTTGAGTGTTGAAGACAAATTGAATGGAGCATCCAACTTCCTATCTTGGGAAGCAAGAGTAACTTTGGTGTTAAAGGAGAATGAACTTTGGGAGTTAGTGAAAAAAGTAGTTGCTCCAATGACAGATCATGCAGACTTTGTAGTTCACCAGAAGAAGGAGATCAAAGCCAAGTGGGTGCTCTTGGCTTCAGTGAAGGATTATCTAATTTCTCACCTTTTTTGAGAAGAAAACAACCAATGAGATGTTTGATTCCTTGGTAGGTTTATTCCAAATCACTAACATGAACAGGAAGATGGTATTAAGGAACAAACTTGTATCAGTGAAGATTTCTAGATCTGACAATGTTACCAGTTTTTTCATGAGGATCACACATGTGCGTGATCAACTTGCATCCATAGGGGAGAAAAAAAAGGACACATAGCTCATGAACGTGGTATTGAATGGTCTTCCCAAGTCTTGGGAACCATTTTTCAAGGGATTTTGCACTCAAGAACATCTTCTGGATTGGTAGAGACTTTGGGATGATTGCATCTAGGAAGAGACTCGGGAGGACTCTAAGAGCAACAAGTAGGGAAGTAGTGAGGAGAAATTGTCTCTTGTTAGTAAGACAAAGAAGGGCAAAGGAAAGAGTTCTAGAAAGAAGCGTAAGAGTGATGGAGGATCATCACAGTTAGGGAATAAGAAGGACTTGAGTAAAATCAAGTGCTTCTTATATCATAAGAATGGACATTATGCATCTCAGTTTTCGGAGAATAAGAAGGGTAAAGGAAAGACATAGACAAAAACATCAACACAAACACAACTTGATGAGTTTACAGTGAAGTTTGAAAAGGATTACTCACTGGTTTCTTGCCTTTCTACCAACACACCTACCAAGAGTGTGAGGTACTTGTATAGTGGTGCATCTTATCATATGAAAGAGGCACAAGCGCAATTTAGCAGTCTGATAGAGAGGGGACTCAAATGTTCATGTGGAGCTTAGTGATGATTCCAAGTATGCAGTGGGAGAGGGAACAAATACATTCTATATTGAGTCAGGAGGTTCATTGGATTCCCATGATGTCCTTTACGTACCAGGTTTGAAGAATAATTTTCTCTTAATATTAGATATGGAGTATCGGGTTTTTGTTGTTACTTTTCAGAGAGGACAAGTACTCATACGTCCATAGAAATATATCCCAGACACAATAATGTTCATTGGGGCTAGAGATGGCACTTTGAACAAGTTGCAAGGAAATCATATTCAGGCTCTGGTACATGACAATGACAACCTATGTGAGTTGTGGCACTTGAGGTTGGGACACCTACACTATAGAGAATTATCGCTTCTCGGGGGGATAGTTATAGGTCTTCTAGAGTTTAGTATTGAGAAATAGGGAATGTGCAGAGGGTGTGCACTTGGAAAGAATGTCAATGCCTCTTTTTCGAGCAACGAGAGTAGGTACAAGGGGATCTTGGATCTTATCCATTCAAATGTGATTGGGATGATGTTAGTAGCATCAATACATGGATCATCATACTATGTGACGTTTATTGATGAATTTTACAGGAAAACCTGGATCTTCTTTATGAATACCAAGGATGAGGCCTCCAGTCGGTTTCAAGAGTTTAGAGCTAAGGTGGAGAACCAGACAGGGAAGAAGATCAAGGTCTTGAGGTCACATAACGGGGGAGAGTACACCTCCAATGACTTAAAGGATTTTTGCAAGGATTCAAGGATAAAGAGGGAGATTACAATCTCATACAACCCTCAACAAAATAGAGTTGCAGAGAGAAAGAATCGATCCATCATTGGTTTTTCCAGGGATATGATACATGACAAGGAGTTTCCTATGGTTCTTTGGGTAGAGTAATGTAACATGGTGGCATATGTGTAGAACATGAGTCCTCACATGATATTGGGGAACAAGAATCTGGAGGAGGAATTCTCAGGCGTGAAGCTAGAGATAGGACATTTGAGGATCTTTGGTTGTACAGTCTACATCCATGTGCCTATGGAGAATAGGATGAAGTTGGGGCCTTCTGGAATAAAGGGTATATTTGTGGGATACAACAAGACCTCAAAGGCTTACAGGATCTTCATTCTAGTGCATTGGAAGAAAATTGTGAACATAAATGTTAAGTTCAAGGAGAACTTGGCATCTATGAGATCTCATGAGTCATCATCGGTGATAGAGGATAAGGAGCAACAAGATCTAAAGGATGAGAAGTAGTTAGTATTTCAAACTTTAGGTGGGGAGGATTATTTATCCCCTTCCAGTCCTGTCAGGATACCTAGGTGTCTATTACAGACATTAAGGGATGTTGGTAAGGATCCTAGGAGTGCAGTCAAAGAGTGAAGGCCTCCAAAGAAGTTTCCAAACTATATGGCGCTTATGAGCAACATCATTGATGTTGAGCCTTCTAGTTTTGAGGAAGCAGTAGATCGGCTCATATGGCGGTATGCCATGGTAGAAGAGTACACCTCTATTGTGAGGAATGATGTTTGTGATATAGTGTTAAGACCGGAGGGGAAGTTATTTGTGAGTTCCATATGGATCTACAAGATCAAGCATGTTGTAGATGGTAGCATTGAGAAGTTCAAGGCGAGGCTTGTGGAGAGAGGGTTCTTCCAAAAAGAGGGAGTGGAATATGAGGAAACATTATCTCCAATCACCGGGAATTGTCTTATTTGAGTTGTTATTTATATTGCTTCAGTTATGAGGTGGAGGATACATCAAATGGATGTGAAAACAAATTTCCTCAACGAGATCATTGAGGAGAATGTATACATAGAGCAACCTCAGATATTTGAGGTACATGGGAGGGATTCTCATGTGTGTAGGCTTAAGAAATCCTTATGAAGACTTCTACAGGCAACCATAGCATGGTACTCCAGGATTGATAGTTACTTGTAGAGTATGGGATTTACCAAGAGTGAGGTGGATCCTAACTTGTACTTCATACTTATTGGGATGGATCCACTCATCTTGGTTTTGTACATTGATGATTTATTTCTCATAGGTGTAGAGGAGCTTATTATAGGGTGAAAAGAAGATTTTTCTACTGAGTTTGAGATGAAGGACATTGGCTTGATACATTATTTCTTGGGGTTAGAGGCATGGCATGTATCAAGAGAGATATTTCTTAGAAAGGGGAAGTACACAATTGAGATCTTGAGGAGATTCAGAATGGAGGATTGTAGACCGATGGCTACACCTATGGTTACTAATCTGAAGAAAATCATCACTTCATATCCTAGGATATATAGGCAGTTGATAGGGTCCTTGATGTATTTGTTCAACACCATGCCAGATATATGTTTTGTTGTGAACACCTTAAATCAATTCATGGTGGATCCAAGGCAGGTGCATTAGATTGCAACGAAGCATGTGCTTAGGTACTTGAGAGGTACAATGGAGTATGTATTGAGGTGTCTTGGAGGAGATGGAGTGGATTTGCAAGGATAATCAAACTCAAATTGGGCAGGGAGTGCAGTAGATAGAAAGAGCACCTCAAGGTGATACTTCAGCTTGGGATCAATAGTGATTACTTGGTTCAGTAGGAAGCAGACTTTTGTAGAACTCAGTTAAGAAGAGGAATAGTATATGGCAGCGAGTATGGCTAGTTGTGAAGCCATTTGGCTTCACAAATTGTTACAGGTTCATTCGATCAAGAGTTGGATCCTACGGTGATATACTATGATAATCAAAGTTGTATGAAACTCACATAGAATCCAATATTCCATGACAGGTCCAATCATATTGAGATAAGATACCACTTTATCCAATATAGGATCCAGAAGGGAGTAGTGAAGCTTCAATATATTTCCACAGATGAGCATGATACATATATTCTGACCAAACCCTTGGAGAAAGGGGAGTCTGTGTTTTTCAGAGATAAACTTGGAGTGGTGCATAATACCTTCCTTGCTAAGAGTGAGTGTTGATGCATGGTAGCATTGGATAAGTATTTCCGCATAGGCATATGTGTCTAGACGTGTGGAAATTGTCCAAATACTTCTATCCTTGACTTTCCTTTAATTAAAGGAATTATTAAAGAAGAGTGAATTTAATTAGTAAGTTGTGTTTTATTTAAGGAAATGATTTAATTATCATTAGTGAATTAAATAATAATCGTTGATCTCAAGTGAGGTGAGAAGTAATCTCAATTGTCAATCATTTTGGAGATTAGGGTTAGGTCATAACTCAATATTATAAAAGTCGGGCTAGTGTGAAGGAGGAAAGGCACATGATACACTTTGTCGTATTGATTGAGAGAGATTGATTTGAGACGAAGAGAGTTGGATCACAAAGGACTGTGATTCAAACAGATATTGAATAGGTGGAGAAGGACTTCCATCTATATATCTAGGCCAAAGGAAGAGAGAGAAAAGTTGTACAACAAAAGGATCAGCTGCCACAGACAGTTCATGAGTTCTGGAATGGGTCATGTAGTCAGTGTGGGTTTCATTGTAACAGTCACATAGATAGCACAGGACATCATGGGTATCAGGGTAACAAGTGTGTTGTTTTCGTATAGGATCATGCAATAGGTTTGGAAGTAGATCAACCAGTAAAGTTTTGATGTACTTTGTCTATTTTCTATTTGGTCCATTTTCCTAGTAAGGGATCCATTTTAAGCTTTGAAGTTATTTGAATGATAAGATTAGTTGACGGGAAGAGTATCTTTGTGTATTGTGCATGATTTTTTGGTTTCTAGTATTTCTTCCACTATTTTTATTTGAGTTGAGTGTTCTAGGAGTGTATTTTGTTTTATGGTCTGCTAATTTGATTTGCAATAAGGAAATCTCTAGATAACAAGGTACCTAGATGTTGGAGTAAGAGGAATTTTAACATGGAGAATCCAGTGTTCCATGATAGGCCCAAGCATATAGAGATCATATATCACTTCATTCAAGATAGGATCTACAAGGGAGTAGTGAAGCTTTAGTATATTTCCACAGATGAGCAGGTTGCATATATTCTGACGAAACCCTTGGTGAAAGGGAAGTTTGTGTTCTTCGAAGACAAACTTGGAGTGGTGTAGAATACCTTCCTCACCAAGAGGGAGTATTAATGTTTGGTAGCATTGGACAGGTGTTTCCGCACAAGTCTAAGTGTCTAGACGTGTGGTAGTCATCCAAACCTCGAGACTTTACTTTAATTAAAGGAATTATTAAAGTAAAGTTCTTTTATTAGTGAGTTGAGTTTTATTTAAAGAAATGTTTTAATTAGCATTAGTGAATTAAATAATATCCATTGATCTCAAGTGAGGTGAGAAGTAATCTCAACCGTCAATCACTTTGAAGATTAGGGTTAGGTCATAACTCAATCTTGTAAAAGAAAGGTCGAGTGAAGGAGGAAGGCACTTATGTGTGAGACACAAAGAGGGTTGGATAATGAAGGACTATGATTCAAGGCGATCTTGGATAGGTGGAGAAGGACTTCCATCTAGAGATCTAGGCCAAAGGAAGAGAGAGAGAAAGTGTGCAACAGAAGGATCGATTGTCGTGAACAATGCAGGTATTCTGGTACAAGTCGCATAGTGAGCGTGAGTTTCATTAATGTACATGTCACACAGATATTGTGGGTATTCTGTTACAGGTCACACAAAACAATGCGGGAATTAGTGTAAAAGTCATGTTTCCATTGTACATGATCGTACAATAGTTTTGATAGATAATTAGCCAGTCATGTTTTGATGTACCTTCTCTCTTTTCTATTTGGGCCATTTTCCCAATAAGGGAGCCCTTGTAAGATTTGAAGTTATTTGAATGATAAGCTTAGTTGATGGGCATAATATCGTTGTGTATTATGCATGAGATTTTTGGTTTCCAGTACTGTTTCCGCTATCTTTATTCAAGTTGAATATTCCAGCAGTGTATTTTTTGTATTGTGAGCTGTTAATCTCATTTATAGCATGGAAATCACTAGATAACAAGATACCTAGGTTTCAGAGTAAGTATTTCAATAGTTTGGTCGTGCCAAGGTGAAAAACATTATTGAATTTATCTCTAAATGGATAATATGTGTTATGTTTTTCCCTATGATTATTATTCCTTTTCTTTGGTGCAAATTAGGCTCAAATAGAGCTAAATTTAGCTTCCAAATGACATAGGAAACAACTAGGTTTGTGCACAAATTTGGAAAAAATTACTAAAAACTCTAAAATTTAAGTGTAATTATAAATTATGGTTTGTCGATAATTATTTACCAGGTTATAGGTGAAATGGGTCTCCTCTTTCTCATGGAAAATTGGCTTCGATTGGGTGTCATTTTCCCTCTTTCTAGCACTAATCATGTTGCCAATGAAATCCCCCATGCACTTCCCAGAATTATCCCTAAAAAATACTATTGATTCATTATTCTAGAGAGTTGTATATGGATAAGGTTCTATTGAGGGCTCAACAAACCCCAAGTCCATGGACTTGGGGACCCCCCTTTTATTTTATTTTTTTCCTTTTATTTCATGGTGGGTTGCTTATATCCTAATATTTTAAGGTTTTACAAATGTGATTGATAATGACTTACTTAATATCTCTAAAAGTCCTCATTACTTTGAACCTTTATTTTTTATGATATTTGACTTTTGCATTCAAAAATTCCCTTGATTCCCTTCCTCACCATGTATTGGAGACTTCATGGATTTTAAATGGTAATGGCCTTCAAAAGCCTTATTAGAATCTGGTTGAACATTCTTTATGATTTATTTGATTATTGTTTCAAATGTATCTCAATAATTCATCAAGCCTTCTGAAAAGATTGATGGCTTGAATATTTTTGAATGTTTTTTATAATTCATCAAAATGCTTTGAACTTTCAAATGTAACATATTTCATATCATCCCAAGGGTTCATTAGTCTTCTTTGAAATATGTTGACATTTCAACATTTTTTAAGGCCTCCAACACTTCATCGGGAGAGTCCAAGCATTCAAATGCCCTACGTTTCATTTGCCTACAATGGTTCATCCAAGCATTCAAATTCCCCACATTTCATTTGCCTCCAATAGTTCATCGAGATGGTTTGAAATGTTTGTCATTTCAAATTCTTTCAAACTCACGTGATATGGTTCATGAAGAAGGTTTAATCTTTCAAATGTGATATATTTTGATGATCTACAATGGTTCATTAGGGAGTTCTTTCAGAAGTGTAATTTCATGTTTTGAAGTCTCCCAATATAATTTTAAAGATGTCCATTCAAAATCTTTGGAACTCTGCCCGTGGTCCATCAAGAAGGTATAAACTTTTGCACACGATCATGTTTTAATGTCTCTCAATAGTTTATCGAGAAGTTTCAAAAGAAGCATTATTGAATCTTTTCAAAGCCCCAATAATTCATCAAGACGTAACAAAAAATCTCCTTACGAAGGTCATTTCCAAAATCATTCAATGTAACTTCTTTTTTAAACCGTCGCGATATCTTCACAATCATTTGAAGTATCTTCTTAAGACTCCCAATGGTTCATCGCAAATGTTTCCAACGTTCGAAATTTTCCTCTTCAGGATCATCTTGATGGTTCATCAGGCTAATATTAAATATCTTCTTTGAGAGATTATCCATGATTTATTGGACCACTTCAAACTTTCAGGATGAAAATCCTTCAAAGACCATCAATAGTTCATTAAGGGGTTTTAGAAATTCAAATGTTTCATCTCTTAAACCTTCCCAATGGCATATTGGAATCTCCTCCAAATTCAAATGTTGGTATTTAAGGACGAAAACCATGCATGATCTTTCAAATAAACATGAAAATGCATTTGTGGCCATTTAAATATGGAAAATATTTTACTAAATTTATAATATTTATTCCCTTATTCAAATTGAAGGTCATGTCAGCTTCTATGGCCTACTTAATATAACATAGCATTTGAATTATTCCTTATCATTTTTCATGTTGTTGTTGTTGAGTGACAAGAAAATTCAAAACATGTTAGAAGAAAATTCAAAACATGTTAGAAGGTAGTTAGGTAGAAATCTATTTTAGTTGTTTTCGATTTTGAATACACATATTATGTTAGAAGGTAGTTAGGTAGAAATCTAGTTATCATTTATTTAAATGAAATATATGTTTCCCCTCTTAATTATTGGATTTCAAATTGATACCCCATATTTGTGAAGCTCGTTTCATTTAATTAAAATGTAAAATATTGTAAGTTATACACAATAGCAATTCTTTCAAATGAGATTGCATGTGAACCAACATTTGAACCTTTGGTACTTGTCTTTCCATACCTTCCTTAGTTCAAATATCGACTTAGACAAATCTCAAACCTTTGGAAGTTTCCATGTAACAGTTTTGATCTTTGAATTTGTGAAGCTTTCATAAGGAGATGTAGTTTAGATTAGGGTGCAACTTTGCTTGAATTTTTATTGCATTTTTTGTATGCATAAGCTAGATGTGGAACCCAATGTTAAATATGTTATATAGATAATGGAAGCCATAATAAACTTGAATGATATAGCCCTTCTAGAACACATTACCTTTTTTAAAACCTCATTAATGTCTTTTGTTGTTCTAATGGGTGATATACAAGACTATTCACATGGCCCATAAAAGACAAAATCCTAGGAAGAGAGCACATCCATGGAAACATACCCCAAAGAGCCCAAGAGGCCAATTTATATGAAAACTTGTATCTATGCAAGATTGTCTACTTACCTTCAATGGGGTGAGCTCTTATGAATTTTTAGGGAGGATAACTAACCCTCTTCACTTACTAGTTGAGCCAGTAAATGATGAGAATAATGATAAGGATGTATACCTTGATATTCAAAGGTCATTATTGCATAATGTAGCTTCTAGGCCTGTTGTTTTTCCATTTGTTGAGATTGTCAAGTGTAATTTTTATCATGAAAACCTTGACAAGAAAATGCTAGTAAATGATAAAGGTAAGTGTATTTCTTCCTTTCATCCTAGCAATATGTTTATGACCCCGGGATGGGTGAAAGAATTATGTAGATTGAAGAACTATCATAAAATAATGAGTAAATGGTGGATTGAAACTGAGTAGTTTAAGTTATAAAATAATGGGATTTATCTCACCTCCACTTTAAGAGAGCCTTACATCTACGTTGTTGCACAAGTACATGGATTTCTCGGGGAGAATGATTCTACCCATTTCAAAGAAACTTGGGTACCTATTTTGTATACCATTGTAAAAGAGGGATCAATATTTAACCGGGTAGTTATCCTTTCTCACACTATGATGCAAGCCTTGGTCAGGGTTAAATATCAATCTCCTAGTAATCGTCCTAAATTTTATATGTCTTCATACCTCTTGGATATCATCTACGCCAATAACGATTGAATCCCAAGGAAGTGATGGGCTTGGAGTATATGGGAGTCACCGGTGCAAGTTTACTGTCAAGATTTGTGGGAACATAAATACATGTGGAAATATGAAAGAATATGTGACCACCTTTTTTATCCATTATATGAGTTTATTTTTTACAAACCAGCACCAAGATTATCTCAAGAAGCTATGCAAGTTTTAAGCATGATACATGATGGGTATGTGAACACAAATAGAACTTATATTTCTATGGGCCAACCAAATATCCTCATATATTACCAAGATCTATACCTGATAGGATGGTTCTCAAAGAAGTGGCCTATCAAACCATTCTTCATGGTTTAAATGATTCATGAATAAAATATTAAAATAAATTGTGTCCAACTTATCCTATGTATATAGGGTTGTATGTTTTGAATAACTCTACATTTGCAAGCTTGGAAGTTGAGGTCATGGGTTATTATAATTTTTGGGAGGAGAGGTTTATAATATATGATTCAGAGAAGGTGGTGTTCTACCATGTAGCTCATGTGTCCATCACTTGGACATATATTAATGATGAGTGAGAGGAGGGATAAATGAAGAGATGAGCACTATCTTTTGAAGAGGTGCAAATTAGAATTCAAATTATTACAAAAAATATAAAAGAAGGGAATGAAGAGGAAACATGACGAGAAATTAGCCCAAAAACAAAAAGATGAAGCTAAAACTAAAGTTGCAGTTGAATCAAAGGAAAAGGTAGAGGCATAGGAAAATAGAAGGCTAGAGTTGAGTTAGAGGCAAAATCTGAAGCTAAAAGAAAAGCTAAAGTAGAACCTAATACATAAAGAGAAAGGAAAGCAATGGGGGAAGAGGCTGAAAGGAAACAGTCAGTTGATGAATCCAAATCCAAAGAAGAAGTTGAGGTAGGACATATAAGAAATTAGTTGAGGAAAAGGAAGCAACAAGATTAGAAACAAAAGAATAAAAAAAAATGAAAGTTGAGAAAATGCTAAGGTTGAGAGAAAAAATATTGAGGAAGAAAGAAGAAGAAGACAAATGTGATAATAAACTAACATAGGAGTGATCACTAGAGTATCATGTGCATATTCCTAAGAGAATTACTATGATTTTTTCATCCAGACTAATTGTTGGAGGGGATATGTTAATCCTTATGCCCACTATTGAGGCTATTATCTTTGAGATGTTTTATTTCAATAGGAAGAAAAAGAAAATAGTGAGGAAAACACACAAAAGGAGAAAACTTAATGTTGATCAAGACCGTGTAATGCCTATAGAAACTACTATATTGGACACCAAATAAGTAGACCTTGTATTTGTAGCTTTTATTGGAGTCACTTTTTCTCAAGCCAATATGTCCAATATTTATGATAAAGTCAAAGATTTGGAAAAATACAAAGCATATGTAGAACTCTTAGAGAATCAAGTGAATTAATACTAGAAAAAACAACACAACACCACATAATTTATTGAATATGAATTGATATGCAGGATGATTTAAATATTGTATGGAGATATTTCTACAAATGAGCTTAAGAATTTCAGCAACAATGTCAAGATGTACTTTCTCTTTACAATCAGACACAAGATTGGTAAATGCGGAAAGAATGAGTGTAAATTCAATTTGACTCAATGAAGAAGTGGAAAGATGATATTGGTGACACCCCTACTGGAATTCCCCATATAAATAAAAAGGAAATACCCAACACTAACATTGGCCTCAAATGATGGAACAAATATTTCCAAAAAGCATGGAGCAACATTCAAGCAAAGTTTGGGGATCTTGAGAAACTATGGTGAGTGGTAGAAAGAGTTGTAGATAAATGTAATCTTCCATATTTTGGGTTGAGTGATAGTCTCTACCCTCAGGACGATGTTAAAAAATCCTTAGAAGATGGAATCCAACGAGAGAGACATGTCATTCGATCTCTTTCCAACGTCAGTAAAGCACACTTGAAATACTATTTAGAACCTCTAACCAAAAAAATCATTTTAATAAAATCATTTCTAGTAAAGTTAGAGAAAAGTGTAGGGAAAGTGGAGAAAAACATTGCATTATTTGAAGTTCTAATAGAATAACATAAATTTCCACAATCTAACAATATCAAAAAGATTTTTTAAGCTTGGAAAGATTATGTGAAGAAATATGTAAAAGAAAAGGAATAATCTTCCAAAAGATAGGTAGAGAATGTGAAGGGTCATGAAGTTGAAATAGTTCAACTTCATGAATCTCATTTGTGTATAAATATGATCAAAGCTAATCATAATAGGGTTTTTTCTTAGCAATGTAAACTATTTTTCTTGTTAATTAAGAATTATGTTGGCCATCCCTTTTGAGGATAATACCAGTTTATGCTTTGTTTGAGACTATTATTTGTTGCTTATATGTTATGGAATCATTATAATGTAGAATTTTCTCATGTTGTTCTATATTTATCTTACTTTTGCTTATCAATGGTGCTAACAAATGGATGTGGAATTATAGCTTTCTATTTAATAGTAAGTCTACCTATGTTTATAGTTTTCTACTTGAAATTTCTACAAGTGATGATTCAATAAACTAATTTATGTGTATTATTTTCATTCATTTCATTTGATTCCATATCTACTAAATGTTCTTAATTCCTAGCTCGGAAGAATTTGAATATGATAGTTTAGGTTAGAATATATTTTAGGATATTTAGAATTAAATTCATAAAATGGTAATGGTAGTTGGGCCAGAATCTAGAGCGTTTTTCATTCTAAATGGAGAAATGTGTGATTAGGCCTTTTCCTTGGGAAAACATGTGTATTTAATGAATGGAATTCTTCCACATCACTAGGCTCTTTATTGGTTATGTCTAGTTTTTTTCAACCTAAATTTCTCTTCTATATGCCTAAGTTATTCTTTATTTTACCTGAATATTTCATTTCCACCAAAAAACATGTTTTTTTATAATTTCAAACTTTAAAATAATAAATAATAAATAAAATAAACTATAAAATTATAAATTTTGGCCCACAAGCTTCAGTGGCACCCTAGCATCCCTTGGGTGATTCTAAGGTAGTGCCACCCAAGTGGTGCGACAACCCACCACCAAAGAATATGTTGAAAATGGGACAACGATGGTGATTGGTAGTGCAAGAGTGGATATTAGGGATTAGATTTCTATGCAAGGGAGGTGGGAGGCATCCATTAGGGTTGGAAGCTTCTTAAATCCCTAGAAAAATCCCCATGTTATATATAAAACCCCTTAGTAATCCCTATATATTGAATTATTACATTTCTAGTGTTATATGTGTATGTCGGCTAGAAACCTTCATTCCACCCTTTCATTTCAAGTGCACCCTTTGTCTCTGATATATATGCCAAGGAGACCTAGTCTTAGGAGCATATTATCTCATCTCATATTGTATTATGAATCAGATATATTATAAAAGGATGTTTTTCCCTCAAAGTGGACTGTAATCATTGACCCTTTATCATTTCTTAAGGTGTTGGATCATAACATTTGGTATCAGAGCTTTGATCATAGGATTTCTCTTCTCCAAGCAAGTCATCTTAGAATTTTCACTATAAAAAATTTTGTAGGATGAGTCAGAAAACAAAACTTGGAGGTTATTTATACAACATATCAAAGTGTCTTTGGTAAAAATTTCAGCTTTTGGGTCGTTAAAATTTCGGAGATACGCCCTATGGAAGCTAAGATTTTTGACTACTCCTATTACTAGTCTCAAACAAGTGTTCTGAGTAACATCGTCCTATATTCTTTAGAGAGGATGAAAATTTAATGAGACTTGTTGAATTTAAAAGAGGACAGATCGTAATATTTATGGTACAATTTTCATAATCATATATCAAATATTGTGCATGTGGCATTCTGTACAAGTTCGCTCTCCCAGAAAGGCAAAAAACCAACCAGGTTTGAGAAAGTTACCCTAACTTTCACTTGGCACATCCAATTTTGGACATACCCATCAGGCCTAATGTTAGGTGGTACACTTCTTGGTTGCAAATGAATAGCATGGTCATGATATTGAGTAGGTGGGAGACCCTTAGGCATTTCACCAAATACCTTAGAATGATTTTTTATAACTATTTGGAGATCTAATTGAGCAAAGGATATAGATGTTTGAACATAAAATGAGCACCATTGTGCAATTACACCATGGTGCCATTTTTTGAGTAATTTTCTCATGCTATTAGAGCTTATTACCTTAGAGGGTTTACCTGGGATACTTCTAAGATCAATTTCATTGTCATCCAAGGAAAATCTCATAAAAAGATCTTGAAAATTAAGGGCCACTATTCCCAATGAGTGTAACCATTGGACCCCTTTCATTTCAATTTCACCCTTTGTCTCCTATATATATACCAAGGAGACATAGTATTATGAGATTCTTATCTCATCTCATCTCATATTGTATTCTAAATTGTATATATTGTAAAAGGAGGTTCCCCCCTCAAAGTGGAATGAAATATTTGAATTTTTATCATTTCTTAAGGTGTTAGATCATAAAACATCCTTGGGGTGGTTTGGGTGAATGGGAGGGGAGGAATATGTGTAAGGGGAGGAAGAAATGGGATTATGGAGGGAGTGAGGGAATGGTGGTGAGGGGTTATGGGAGGGGAGCTATAGAGAGGGGTGATGAGCTGTGTAGGGGGGGTGTAACAGAGGGGAATGGTCATGGAGAGGTGGTGGTCTATGGGGTAATCAATTGGGAGATGGGTGTTACGGGTGGATGGGTTTGATGAGGGAGTATGAGGGGAATGGGGTGGGAAAGAGGGATAAGGAGAGGGGATAATGGATTGATATATGGATCTACCTCATATACCATGTATCAACTACCCTATTGAGATAAGAGGGTTCAAGGGGCATGGACCTACCACGTGGATTCAAATCCCCCTCTTCATGCACTAAAATTTCTCCATAAAATCAATTGAAAAATGCACCAGTACCTCAAAACACTAAACCATCAACATATTGTACCTATAAATTCCTTGAATCATAGTTGAAAGTAGGACACTAGACCCATGGGTTCCATAACTCCCTCTCATGATAGTTCATGGATAAAGACTACTTAGATTAATGATGGGAAAGTAAGAATGGTGGTATGCTTGTGAAGGAGAAATACTCTTTTACCAAAATAGGTATTGCATGGGAAATCATCATGTAATCCTTTCCTTTGCCTCAATTAATGTATCCAATTTTAGCACATGGAAGGTGTGTGGATTTTGTGGGCCTAGGTATAATTGCAAGTGTCTTTTATCAAACATGTGTTCACTTTGAATTTCAACTAGTGGAGCTTAGGCACATTGGATAGAAAAGGAGATTTAAGATAGTAGGGGATACGATATCTCAGGTTCAAACATCTTGATATCCATTTTGATGGTAATGCATTTTCTTGAAAACAATTTCATAAATGCATTAAATGGAACCCCATTTTCCAATTTTTTTTTTTGATTTAGACCGTTTTATCCTAGTATTCTCAATATCATACCAATGCATTATGGATATCATGGAATGGGACATGGAGCACATAGTTGGAAAGCCCTTGAAAATCACTACTTACCCATCTAACCAAAATTCAAATTTGACACTAGAACACCCCTCTTTTTTAGCATGGTATTGCTTACCTTTGAACATTATTCTAATAATGAGGCCCATAAGTAATATATCTTTCAAAGTTTCCCATCAGGCCATACAATGTTATAATGGAGAAAATGAGGCATCCTCAAAAATTTATCAATGAGTAATTTAATGCTATAAACACAAGCTAGTTTGAAGCCTTGAGAAGGCTCTACATGAGTCATCCAAGAACAAAATGAAAAACATTATATTTCATTATAAATCTTTCAAGATAACATACAACCCAAAAACTTTAATTCTCTATTATAGTAACAAACAAAAACACTTTTTAAACTTTGAATCTCTACCACCAATATGCTACCCCAAAACTAGTTAAGATCTCATCAAAGGTCGTTCTCAATTATAATGGGTCAAATATAGGCATATGATATACCAATTTAAACATATCAAACTACTCTACATCATCACCAAGTCCATTTTTCATTCTAGACTTGGTTCAAAACATACTATGAACATTAAAGCTACAATAATGAAATTTGGCCCTATAGGAGACATGTAATGTGTGCATGTCATAGATCAAGTAGGAAAACTAGGAATTGGAAAAATTATATAGTTGGATGGGTTTTCCTAATAAATACAAGTTACAACCATTAGTTTTCTTAAAAAATACCTCATAATGTCTTTTATATTTTTTGCAAAACCCGGCTCAAGTGGAACTTGCCTAGTGACTAGTGAAAGGGGTCAATGTCAAAAATTTTGCAAAAATGTTTTACATTTTACAAATTATAGAATGATCCACTTGAACTTGTAATTCACTGATATGGGATGGTTTCAAAAATAAAAACTCTTCCATTGATGGCCTCCCCTGTTAGGGTCCTAACCCGCACATAGGTAGAACAATATATTCAGATGTAATAAAGGTCAATATTAATAAGGCCTTTCAATAAAATAGAATAAGGCGGATGTAAGAAGACCTAATAGAAGCTTCCGCTTCTAGAAGGATCTTC
>ML779649.1:387774-399906 GCA_009831015.1 Picea engelmannii
ATAAAATAGAATAAGGCGGATGTAAGAAGACCTAATAGAAGCTTCCGCTTCTAGAAGGATCTTCCTCTAGATGCTTCTTTTTAGTATAAATAGGAGTCGAGGGTATGAGAACCCTAGCTTGGAGATTATTGTAATAGAGCTCTTCTCAACTAGAGGTTGCCCCCTCGAAGAGGCCCGTGAACATTGCTTTCAGATTCAAAGTGTTATTTCTATTGTTATTCTTATATCATTTAAGTGTTATTGTGGTGAATGTTCTGGTTATATTGTTGTTATTCTGCCATTACTAGCATTTTATTTATGTTCTGCATACATTTTATATTTGGTATATTACAAGTGGTATCAGAGCACTTTCCTCGGCAGAAAGTGTGGGTTAAATTTTTTTTCAGGGTAGAGACGTATTCCGACGTCTTTAAACCACAGAGATTTATCGTTATGCGTATAAACTCGCAGTTGAGGGATTCATACACACAGGAAATACAAGTGGTACTTAAGTGCACATATGTTGGCCACCCTTGTAACCCCTGTTGGTACCCCTTCGAGTGGTAGCGCATCAGACAACACCTATGTACGGATCGACCGAGATTACCTGAAGCCCTCTTTAGATAAACCGATCGGTCGCCTGACTGTTATAGTGTCACCGAGAACAGCACTCGGGAAGATACTCTCTAGTATCTGGGTAGTCGGGTAGTATGGTTAAGGGTATGGTCTATCCTCCTTAGTTAGTGCCCTGAGATATTGGGCCGAGTACTACTATTGGACCCGCACATATATCAGAGAGATATAGTACAGGGAAAACCCTTGTCTGTAGAACCCTTGAATACCTAACCCTTGGGGACAGAAACATAAACAAATTAAAACAGACAAGATCTATTGCCACGCAACTATGTTCGGGTTGTCAAGTAAATACACATTTCTTTCTGGTTAAGCATTTGGGCATTTCCTCTTTGTAGTATTCTTCAGACAGGAGTATAACTCCATTAAAAAAAAAAAAAGTCTAGAAATTTTTTCACCATTATTTTAGACCTATTCCATTGGATTCATCTCTTCGTCCTTATCACATTCATCCATATCATTTTTTCGGAAAAATGTTTTTACCCCGCCCGCCCCTTTTCAGTTCCCCCATCCTCATGGCCCATACTCATAGCCAAGACTTGGAAGCTCGCTTCAACACCTTGCAATCTGGTCTCATTGAGACCCAACAAGAAGTGAAACAACTTAGTGCCAATGTTGTTGCCATCAATACAACCATGCAATCCTCAATGGGTGAAATCAAACAAGACCTCACCACCCAACTTGAATCAGTCTTTTCGGCACTTTGCACCAAATCGCATATCCCTACAAATAACCCTTCCTCTTCCTCACCCCCACATACTAAAGGTGACCATTCCTCTCATTCCCATACCTTGCAGAACCATCACTTTCAACGTGACCTACGCCTTCCACGAGTGGATGTGACCAAATTTGATGGCTCGGACCCCACTGGTTGGGTAACCCAAATGGAACATTACTTCTCTTTATACAGCATTACAGATGACTTGGCCAAACTCCGGTATGGTGTTCTCCATCTAGATCAAGAATGTTGGCAATGGTGGCAATGGAGAAAAAATTCTCGTCAAGGGTATATTGCTTGGACACAATTTGTGGCAGAGGTTTATGAACGCTTTGACACTGACACCAACCATTTGGTCCATTTGGAAAAGATGAAACAATTAGGAATAGTGGAAGAATTTATAGCTTCCTTTGAGTGCCTGGATTTTAGAACAGAGGGCATGTCTTATGCTTTTTTCCGAGAGTGTTTTATCAGCGGCCTCAAGGATGAAATTCGGGCCCATGTTCTCATGGCTCGGCCTGAGAGTTGGGTGGAGGCTACCAAAAGAGATAAAGAATCACAACAAGTTTTATCTTCTCAAAACCGTAAACCCTCCTTCATCCCTCGCCCTAAACTAGTAAATCCCACTACTCCCTCTGCTCCACTAAAGATCCAAAAATTGACCCGAGCTTAAATGGTTGAACGCCAACTCAAAGGCCTTTGTTATAATTGTGATGACAAATATTTCTCGGGCCACAAGTGTAAATAACAAAATCTTGTTATGGCCATCTCCGAGGATATTTCGGAAGAAGATGAAGAAACCCCCTCTATGTCTGAATCACCTAAATCCACTAACATAACCCCTCCCTCAGACCCTCCCGAAATAGAACCAGTCATTTCCCTCAATGCTCTCACTGGCTTCTCCGCTCCCCAAACCCTCAAGCTAATCGGTTACATCAAGCATCGGAAGGTCATCATTCTAGTTGATAGTGGCATCACCCATAATTTTATTCATCGTCGCATTGCCCAAGAAACTCATTACTACATCTATGTCGTCAATAATTTCCAAATCATGATTGCCAATGGTGGTTCCATGAAATGTGGAGGGCATTGTGAAAATGTGTGTCTCCAAATTGGTGACTACCACCTGAAATCCCATATGTTTGTTATCGACATGGGAGGTTGTGACATTGTGCTGGGTGCAAACTAGCTAAGGAATTTGGGTCCCATTCTCATGGATTTTAAAGACTTAACCATGCAATTCGACCAGGAGGGCCACCAATATAAGTTCCAAGGCATCATCGTCGGTTCACCTGAGATCATTAGTTCCCATCGCATGGAAAAGATGCTCAAAAAGGGTCATTCTGGTGTTATCGCCCAACTCCATGCCATACAAGCAACAGAGACACCCTCGGTACTGCAAGACCTCCAAACCATCCTTTCTAAACATCAATTGGTCTTTTCCACTCCCCAAGGCCTCCCTCCTTCCCATGGTGTTCATGATCATTCAAATCCCCTTGTACCAGGAAGCCTTCCTCCCAATATTCGTTTGTATCGTCACCCCTTTTCCCCAAAAAATGAAATTGAGAAAATGGTCCATGAACTCCTTAATGCAGGGATTATCTGCCCTAGTATGAGCCCCTATTCGTCTCCTGTGGTCATGGTCTTGAACAAAGAAGGTTCTTGGAAAATGTGTCCTGACTTCCGTGCCCTCAACAAACTTACCATCAAAGACAAATTCCCCATTCCTTGATGACCTCCTAGATGAATTGAGTGGCACCCAATTCTTCACTAAACTGGATCTTCGTTCGGGCTACCACCAGATATGTATGAAAGAGGCAGATATTCCCAAGACTTCCTTTAGAACTCATGAGGGTCACTATGAGTTTTTGGTCATGCCCTTTGGCTTGTGTAATGCCCCCTCCACCTTCCAAAGCCTCATGAATCATGTCTTCTGTCCTTTTCTCCGCCATTTTGTTTTAGTTTTCTTTGATGATATCCTCATCTATAGAAAAACCTGGACATACCATCTTGCTCATGTGGATTGATTTCTCCATCTACTCTCTCAGCACCAACTTTTCCTAAAACAGTCTAAATGTGCTTTTGGCACCTCAGAAGTAGAATACTTGGGTCATATGGTTGGCAAAGATGGCGTCAGGGTGGATCCTAAAAATATTGAAGTTATGCAAGATTGGCCTCACCCAAAGACTCTTAAGATCTTGCGTGGATTTCTAGGCTTAACAGGGTATTATCACGAGTTTGTTAAGAATTATGGGAAGATTGCAGCACCTCTCACTGCTCTCCTCAAAAAGAACTCATTCACTTGGACTCCAGTTGAAAATAAGATAATTTTGTTTATGGAAAAATCCAAGACAATGTCAATTTCTTTTACGAATAAAAACTTAGGCATTTAACATGGATCTGGGAATTCCCTCGTTCAAACCACCATGGAGTTAAGAGGAAAAGAATGCAAGCAGTAACATCCTTCACATATTAAAAAACAAAAATGCAGAGAGTGGGATGGAGAGAGTAAATTTCCTTGTGAGCAACCATGGTGAAAGAGTGACTCATGATGACATGTGATTTATCTTCATCGTGTTCTTCTTCTATTTCTTCACCCGATTCGACGGCCTCCTCGACTTCCTCGGACGACATCACAGATAGCGACAATTCTTCATGGGGTTTCTCGCCTCCATCGATGGTCGATGGAAATGGCGGCCCTCTCTTCCACATGATGTCTCCTAGATCCAACCTCCCTTCGTGCAAGTAAGTCTAATTGCAACCATATATTCATTAAGAAAATCATTTTGTCTTCATTTCGAACGGAAGTTGTTGCAATATTTTGTTGTTTTTGGTTGTTTGTTTGAATAATTTGTAGGAGTGGTTTGTACAATTTTTTCACTGGCAAGTTGCAGTCGTTTACGTCTCTAGAAGATTTCAAGTGCATGGAATACCTCGCCAAGCAGATGAAGAATCTCAAGAGTTCCCACAACTGGGAATCGAAGATAAAATCATCATATAATAATCAGACCATTCGATCATCAGTACTCTCGCCAGGCTCAGTCGAATCCATTAAAATGCCCAGCAAGGCTTCCAATGGAACTAAGATGGGAAAGAAAGGTAGTCATTTAATTCCCATGAATGCCTATAGGTTACTGCTATTGTTAAATATAATGTAACCTCAACAGTCTAACTGTACACTGCCAGCTGTCCTGGCCAGCTGTATTATCATTTCTTGATTTGCTTGAGCCTATTTAGCTCAGCTAGTTTCATTTTCTCATTGTACTATTTTCTTCATTTACCTAATATATTGAATTCTATTTCTGCTCTGTTCTTTTTATGTATTCTTTGCTTCTCATTTTATCATGGTATCAGAGCACCAGCAGTAAGCCTCTTTACACAGTCTGGAGAGCAACCCGATCCTCAACAGCGCAGAGCTTACACTGTGAACGAGAGCATAGGACGCAAGATTCTTCACAAAGCCTGGAGAGAAATCCGTAGTCCGCCATCCACTCAAAAGATCGTCGCAGAAAGCACACACAAGGAAGCAGAGCGCAATACACTCAAAATATTGAGGAGTCAACGCTGCAGGGGGCAGAAACATTTGAAGAATTCAAAGAAATTCTTTCAAATTCGTGAAAGATTGCTGCAAAAGGTAGAAACATCTAAAGATCTCGTGAAATTCTTTCAAATTAGTGAAAGATTGTTGCAGAGAATAGAAACATTCAAAGAATTCGTGAAATTCTTTCAAATTTGTGAAAGATTCACGAATTTCCTTCCTCAGGAGAAACTCTTTGCAGAAGCAACAAAGAACACGCTAAAGGAGAAAAGGACAAGCAGACGCAGCCGTAAGATCGATCCTACTAACAGATCTGAGGCGTTAATTGAGCTCAGAAAGGACGAGGAGCGCACAGAAAAGGAAAAATATTTTCAGTCGTCAGATCTGGGAGCGAGGATCAACATCCATTGATCTCGAAGTAAGGTGCGGCATTTTAAGTTTTCGGCGTTTCGGGGACCGGGAAACATAAGAGGGAGAGTCTTTAGACTCCCAGAGACGTGAAACTGTGAAAACGCGCCAGCCGTTGAATTTCGATGTTTCGGAGTTCGGGACTTGGAGCAGCAAGGGGTCATGAAGTCGTTGCTTCGCGAAGTCCCGATTCGCGAAATCTCGAAGGAATCCAGGCCATTGGATCTGGAGCGCAGTGGCCTGAGAGCCACTGGTTCACAGAAGTGTACAGAAGAGATCTGGAGCCGTCCGATCTTGCGTGGATAGCCGATAGCCATCGGATCCAGGAGAAGTTGCACGAGGTTTAACCCTCGCATAGGCAAAGGTGAGGACTTATCAAAGTCCCAAAAACATCGTGACCGTTCACAAGGAGGACACGTGGCAGCGGTCGAGGTTTCGGGGAAATCCCCGAAAGGAGCTTTTCGTCATTTCGGCTACCGAGAATGCAAAGGGTAAGAATTCGGGACTCCTGACCCACGAAATCTCGAAAGGATCGTAAGTTGTCCATTTGGAGAACAGTTGTCGAAGATCTATATCTACCGAGAATTCAGGTACCAGGAGATCAAGTTTGCAGGAGTCGTGAGACAAGAAGTCTCGATTCTCGAAATCACGAAAGGAGATCTAAATCTACCGGGACTTCGGGTACCAGGAAATCAAGGAGGAAGGAGTTGTGAGACAAGAAGTCCCGACTCCCGAAATCGCAAAAGAAGAAGTCGTGATTGAACAAGCAGGGGAGATTTCGGCATTTCGCACACCGAGAATCCGAAGGACCCAGAATCGTTGCAGCCAAACTCGTGAAGTCCCGAATCGCGAAATCCCGAAAAGATGTTCAAGAAAGATAGGCGCCGGGATATTTCGGATTTCGACATATTGAGGGACAAAGAACCGGTGGAGTCCCTGCATCACGAAGTCCCGAATCACAAAATCCCAAAAAAGCATTCAAGAAGGATAGGTGCCAGGATATTTCGGGTTTCGACATATTGAGGAACAGAGAACCGGTGAAGTGCTTGCATCGTAATTCCCCGAATCGCGAAAAGCCGCTAGCGCTTGAACGATTAGGCGCGTGGTCACCGGGAGTGGTCACATAGACGGAGGCTAAGGGCCAATATAGGGTTGTTAAGCGCTTTTCGACGTTTCAGCGACTGGGAGTTGGGGAGACAAGACATTGGATGGCTCGTATACAGGAGTCCTGAAGTCCCAAAGTGCGAAAGGCCGAAGTCGAGACTCGTGAAATCCTGAATCACAAAGTTCTGAAGTCACTGCCAGAAATTAGTTTATGCATAGGAAACAGGGAAATACGAAATTTTCTCTCAATTTTTTTTCTGATTTGGTAAAATTATTTAAAGATGGCCATGTCTAGCAATTTAGGACCAACTCAAGGTTCGATTCTTCTTGGAAAGAATTATGAGTTTTGGTCTCTTCGAATGAGATCCTTCTTGCAAGCACAAGAGTGTTGGGATCCAGTGGATCTTGGATATGTGGAACCAGATCCAGCGGACCTTGCCGCCATGACAAACCCACAAAGAAATGCTCAGGCAACACAGAGGAACAGAGAGAATAAAGCCAAATTCTGGATTCAAAATTCAGTGGATGAATCGATTTTCTCAAAAATCACAGGCGTTGGTACTTCAAAACAAGCCTGGGACATCCTTAAATCAGCCTACCAAGGAAATGACAGGGTCAAAACAGTCAAACTGCAGACCTTGAGGACGCAATTCGAGACTTTAAGAATGACAGAGTCTGAAAATATGGATCAGTTTATGACCAGAGTCATGGGAATCGTGAACCAGATCAGATTGACTGGTGAAGCCATCACTGATCAAAAACAGATTATATATGACTCACGAGAAACAGACAATACACTAATTTGCAGATCCATACCCAACGGCAAGTGTTGAACACTGTACATAATGGTTCAGAATGGGGCTCTTTTTATTCGTTGTAAACTTCTCAAACCCTGGCGAGGTCTAATTGAGGGGTCGAAGGAAGCCCATTTGTTGTAACATATACCAGGAGTCCCTTTGCCTGTCATTCACACCCAGTACAAGGAGCCACTTTGGTGGCATGTGAAACAGCATGACACTCCGCTTGCATACACATTCCTACATGTCAAGTATGATGACCCCTCTAAAACTATGGGCATGAAAGCATATAGATATGCCACATGTTTTGGAATGTCTCTCAACCCGGATAACAAGAAAGTCTTATCTTCAAACATTTGGTGGACAACCTACCCTTTATGAACAACCCTTTATAAAAACATGGTTGTTGAATCAAAAGTTTTGTTTGTATTCTTTTTCTTTGAACATCATATGGTGGAAGAAAACAAAGCACTATACAAAATGGAAAACATTAACTTTGTTATAATATTTCTATACTATTTATGACTATTTGGGAAGGTATAGATGCTACCACATAGCCTTGTTAAAAAAGCACAGTGTGTCTATATTACTCCTTTATTTATGACTATTTGGGAAGGTATAGATGCTACCACATAGCCTTGTTAAAAAAGCATAGTGTGTCTATATTACTCCTTTGAACTAATATTGTGATATCACAATAATTTATAAATTTTTGATAAATATATTGATTAAAAATATTTAACACAGTTGTTTTCTGAAAATCTCAATGTTTTTTCAAAGAATTATTTATAATGACAACATAATAACATAGGATGTTTAGCAACCAAAATGATCATTAGATGCCCAATATTGATATTTCGATGTTCATATTGGTGTGCAAGAGATGTCCACATTATTTGAAATCGGGTCTCTTCATTGCTAGCGCTAAAAGGGTAATGAGAAATATGTTGATTTTGCAAAGGATGATAGAAAAAACATTGCTAAGATTAATAAATCAAAGTTGTGTAGGTGGATTTTAACACAATGGAATATTAAAGGCCGCAAGAGCATTTTTTTTAATTCTTTATGCACCTGTAAGGTCTCCCGTGACATCCATCGAGCACGCACACTCCTTGGACAGACTCGGGGACAAGTCGGGAAAGAGAACACAAGGGGCATGTAATTGGTTGGACGAACGAAGACATGTGGGTGTGAGCAATGGCACCTTGGGCGCACGATGGTGACGTGTGGCACCAAGGGGGCACACACCTTACTTGCCTTACGAAGGTTGATGGAGACTTGGGTTGTGTTTGGGCAAGGATGGGGTGACTTGGGTGCACGCCCAAGTAGTGGACTCACCTGCCCATGGCAACATGGGCGCTTTGGAGAGGTTGGATGACCCCATTGGCACATCCACAGAGAGTCTCATACCCATGAAGAGTCTCGTTGACCGGTACAAGAAAACACACAAGGCAAGGGGCGCGCACCCAAGGATGGGGTGCATCGTTCCAAGAGACACGACAATTGATGGGTGCATAAGTTCATTTAGGCAGACCATCTCTGCAAAGGGGCGCGACGATTCGTTTGGGCGTGATGGTTCGCAAAGGAGCGCGACACACCCAAAGGACACAATGATTCGCATTGGTGACCTTTGGAGACCCTATAAGAGCACAAGGGCACAAAACCAAGGAAGGAAAGAAGATTGGAGCAAGAACAAGAAGGCAAATCTAAGGCAAAGTTCTAAGGCAAGGCAGAACTGAGGCAAAGTTGTGAAGATGGAAGACAAGTAGCCAAGGGTGGGACACGCTAAGAGATTTTGGGGGAAGTCTAAAACACAAGTCTGATTCAGGCATGTGTGAGGCAAAACGAAAGTATGTGTTAACTTGGTGAAGTATGCAGCAGAGAATGTTAGAATTTAAGGGGAAAAAGTAGACTAGCTAGAAACAAAAAAGTTTTTATAAATTTCCAATCATCTGCTAGTGTAATTCTAGATCAGCAAAGCATTAAAATTTCTTATGCTTAATCTAATAGCATAAAACAGTGAATAACATAATATTTACCTGAGTATTACCTTAGCTGAAAACAAGGAACAAATTACATGATATGTTGTTGTTACCTTCCTCAATGTATGCTCAGAAAAAAACTTAAAGGATCATGGATCAAACCCTCAAGGTAGATCTCATCGTGATCATGTGGATATTGCCAAGAAGAACTCTTAGTAAATCAAAAAACAAAACAGCAGGCTAAGAGTCTAAGGATTATGCCACTATCAAGTAATAATGTTGAAAGCAAAACAACATTGTCCAACCTAGGGCTGGAAAAGAAACCATGAACATCCTTAACACTTTTCAACCCACAGAAAAATCTGCTTCAAATATCAGTAGTTCCAAAACAACCACAATAGTCCAATTCACAATAGAACTAGGGTTGCTAGCAAACAAGGTGAGGCAATGCACAAGGGGTGGTACCAACAAGAGGTTAAGGCAGCATCATCTAGACAGCAAGGTGGCAACAGCAAGAAGATCCAACACACAAATCAGCAACCAGAAAATCCCTCTACAGCTGGCTGAGAAGGACTCCTACAAGTTAGCGACTGGTTGAAACAGTGAAGGTTGAAGGGGCTAACCCCACGGCAGCTGTAGCAGACCACACATACACAAGGGAGGAGCTGAGAAACCTAATCTAGAAGAGTTGTAGCAAACTAAACCCCTATCCAGCAGAGTCGCGCTAAAAACCTCAGTCATAAACTCGGCTAAAAGAGTGAGTGAGTGAGTGTGTGTAGAAAGTGAGGGATAGATCACTCTGTTATAGTTTTATGTAGGTAGGGTTAGGGCTAATCATGTTAGTTTACTTGCCATAACTTTAGGGTTAGGTTTAATACCTAACAAATAAACAAATAATATTTTAACATTTAAAATATTAAATGACAAATCAAAAGTCAACAAGGAAATAAGATAAGTCAAAGATAAGGGTTTCAAGATAAAAGTGGCCAAAGGAGTAAAGAAATGACCAACATGTCATCAACAAATAGGGGGAACAAAACTCAAACAAGATAAGGGTTTCAAGATAAAAGTGGCCAAAGGAGTAAAGAAATGAACCAACATGTCATCAACAAATAGGGGGGACAAAACTCAAACAAGGGGGGGTTTCATTAATAAACAATAAGACAAAGTCAAATGTTAAGTTCTTCTTTAATGGCAGAATGTCCACACGAGTCTCATGATATAACTTATAAGCTTTTATCATCCCAGCATACGAGGAGGGTTAATCATGTGATCATGCCCTTCTTCTTAACTGCTCCTAGGTCACATGGACCATACCGGGAGAGAAGGTCACACGTCATCTTTGCTTGGTACTTAACCAAGAAACTGTCTGGTCCCAGATCAGGATACCCCAGAACACATCTGGGGGGCCTAGATCATAGCTAGGGTCTTAACCACCAAGGATCCAAGCACTGAGCAAGGATTCCCTGGAACACATCCAGGGGCCCTAGAGCACATATAGGGACTTATACCATCAAACTGCTTGGTCCTTGACCAAGAACCCCAGCAATACACTGTGGGCCCAGCTAGGGTCTTTTTCCATGGCTCTAACTGCTTGGTCCTAGACCAAGAACCCCAGGAGTGTATTGGGGGTCCTAGATCACAACTAGGGTCTTTTCCATCCTCCCGGAGAATGGCTCTTGCAGTTGCATTAATTTTAACAAAGAAGGTACAGCAAGTCTGTGGTTGGGTGCATGTTTGGGGCGCACCTCATAAGGTTGTGAAGGTGGTTACGATAGAGCGTCTTAGTGTGATGAATCTCTGTATGAGTGTTTTAGTGAGGTGAGGCGAGTCGTGTGACTACGCCCAAGTTGTAAACCAAGCTGGTAGTGCTCATATTGCAATTGTTTCACAATAAAAAGACTTAGTTGAGTGTTAGGCACGGTTTGTGTTGCCCACATTATTTCTATGTATGTATCTTGTTTGTTTCACAATTGTTCTCTTGGTTTCTCACGTTCCTGGATGTCTACTTAAATGACCAAGTGTTAAGCTATTAACAAGATTGTCAAAGTATACAAGTGAGTTGCATAGAGTTGGAGTGTGACTCCCCCATAGCCTAGAACAGAGTATGGGTATGTTCTAGGTGAAGTGTCATAGTCCGGACGAAGTATTCTTGGTGTTGCCTAGCATCCAAATAAGAATCGTTGCAGTGTCGCACGCCCTCAGGAGGTGAACGATCACAAGATCTTAACAGACGTCCTGTGGGGTCATGACATGTGGTATCAATACTTCTTTGGTGAACAATTTGATGCTCTTCACCACACTGACAACTTCGTGACAGGTGGTATCATTAAAAAACTTAGAAGAGCAGATTTGTCTCTTCACCACTACTGCAACCGGAACAGTTGTGGTGGGGCGCACTTGTTGAGAAGACAATTTGGGCACATGCTTAGTGAAGGTTCGATCAGATGGATTGACCCATCGCAAAGACAACCCAATAACAGACTTGGTGATTTGGTTTGTGAGGGAAGTGAAGGATCGAGTTGCGTACGAAGTCATGACTTGTGGACAGACCTGTGTGCACCCCTTGAGCATACCAGGAGCAGAGTTCTTAGGAAAAACCGAGCACTTGGGCAAGGCAAACGAACACAAGACTTTTTGCAGACCTGATCATAGAGGTAATCATAGAGTTGATCGCAAAATTTTGAAGAAGTCTTGAGACGAATTCTTGGGTGCCTTGGACGAACCCTTTCCAAGTAGAGTGAAGATACTTGGAGGGCCATCCGTGGTTGGGTCGCATGCAGATGGAAGTGACATCTACAGGGAGACCAAGACCGGCATAATGAAGGATCGACTCGTTATCTTGGAGAAGACTTTTGAGCAGATGATGCACGCAATGTGTCAGCATGGTGAGAAGGTTGAACAAATGGAGACTAAGATAGGCAGGATGAAGCATGGGTTTAATGAAGCCATCTGGGAGTGTCAAGCAACCGC
>ML779649.1:426970-455314 GCA_009831015.1 Picea engelmannii
CAATGGGGATTTAATCCAATAATAATAAGAATGCTCTTCGCAGTTACATTATTTCAACATGGATAAGGATCTCCACTATTAGCCATGGGGTGTTGGTAGCACATTATCTAATAGGAAGTTAAGTAAATATCCATTACAACTTGTCAACTGCATTTTCCGTCAATAGTCAACATGGTCATGCATCCTGACATGGACGTCCTTTTGCAGTATTTCCTATATCAACTATTGAGAGGGCTTAAGTACATACACTCAGCAAATATTCTGCATAGAGATTTAAAGCCCAGTAATTTGCTTCTAAATGCAAACTGTGACCTAAAAATATGTGATTTTGGGCTTGCACGGACTACTTCAGAAACAGACTTTATGACAGAGTATGTTGTTACTCGCTGGTATCGTGCACCGGAACTACTATTGAATTGTTCTGAGTATACAGCAGCCATTGATATCTGGTCAGTGGGTTGCATTTTTATGGAGATACTAAAGCGGGAACCCTTGTTTCCTGGTAAAGATTATGTTCAGCAATTAAGGCTCATCACTGAGGTAAATGCTAATTCATTCTTTCTTACTTTTAAGAGCACAGGCAAGTCTATGCTTGAAACATAAATTATTTGATGGTCATTGATAACAATTTGAGATACAGATTGAAAGGGGCTGCTCTGCCTGTCCTGAATCATCAGATGCTGATTTCTTCTGTGTTCGGTTTCTTAACAGTTAATCGGTTCACCAGATGACTCTGATCTTGGCTTTTTACGGAGTGACAATGCTAGAAGATACATCAGGCAACTTCCACAGTTTCCTAAGCAACCTTTTTCTCAGAAATTTCCTAACATGGCTCCGGCAGCTGTAGATTTACTTGAAAAAATGCTTGTATTTGATCCAAGCAAGCGCATTACAGGTATCTTACTTGTATAATTGGTTAGTTATTATTGTTTTCAGATGTGCCATGATAGCGTTAGTTTTTTCGCGAATAATAATAATTATTATTGAAACTGTGCTATATGATTTTAGTTTTAACATTTTCTTGAAACGTCTTCAACTGAATCATGTTATATGTTATTATTGTGTTGCCACTCAGTTCAAGAAGCCTTGAGTCACCCTTACTTGGCAAGTCTTCATGACATTAATGATGAACCCAGCTGCCCCACTCCTTTCAACTTTGATTTTGAACAGCCCTCGTTCACTGAGGAACATATAAAAGAGCTCATTTGGAGGGAGACTCTTAACTTCAACCCAGACATGATGCAATAGCTGGAGCAGATGGGCTTGATATTTATCTTGTAATCCTTCTTTACTGGTTATGTTATTATGTTTCTGCAAGGAAATCTTTCCTTTGGTCTGTTATTGCCTTCAGAAGGTTTGCAGAGCATCGTGCAGACGTGGAAACTCGTTTTATTGGAGTTAGGTTTGCTTTTATTCTTTGAAGGTCTGGTAAAGGAAAAGGGATCCATGGATATGTTTACTGATTGATTGTGGAAATTGTGTATTCCTAATCTGAGCCAGCTATTGGCCTCTACTTTATCATCATTGGACATTAAAATGTAACTGGGAAACTTAATAATCTAAAGTAAACGCCAAAAGAATTTGTAAGTTTTGTCTTGCAAACATGGTTTCATACATTTGGATTCACAAATGTGTAGCAAATTAGTTGGAAATGGTGCCATCTTTGGCGCTAATAACATCGCATGGTATTTTGTACACATCACTCTTGAAGAATATATAATCTGGGAGTTATCTCTGTAACTGGAAATTTACTTTATTGCAATTGCTTATATCTTACTCTCGATGTCCTGTAATTAATTGCTTAACAAATATCTGATTTGGAAGTTGGCTGCAGGAAGTTAGAGGCCACTCTTTATTGCAATTGCTTATACCTTGCTATCGATGTCCTGTAATTAGTTCCTTAACCAATATCTGATTTATGGTGTAGAATTCTCAGTCAGTGGATGGAAATGAACAGAGGAGATTGCTCATGAAAGATGTGCCAGCACATTTTTGATGTTTTTGATTGTTTGGAGCAGTTTTAGTACTAGTGTTGAGGGCAGATAAGGAAATTTAGGGTTGTTGGTGGTTTATATCAACGAATTTCATGAAACTGATAGAAAATATGAAAAAGTTGAGATTGTCATCAATGCAGAGTTACAGCAAAACCAGGATCTTAATATGCCAACTCTGATGAACATATTCATAAAAACAGGGAAATTATGGCAAGCCACATAAATAAAGAAGTTGTGCAATTAAAATGCCACTGGAGCTGCTTGCACAATGAAGACTTGGGGAATTTTGATCATCATAGTCTAAAAACGTTTGCAATTTTGCTCATAGAAGCCCCATTGATATGGGGCACTCCAAATAACCCTCCTCTTAAGGTTCTAACAAAATTGCTCGAGGGAAGGTGATCAGTACAAACCGATTTCCTTTGTAAATCTGAATAGAGGGCATGCCCTACTTGCATGGGTTCATAACTCTTAAGCTATTTACTTTTTTCTGCATGCTTTTTTGTTTCTTAAAATATAACGTGGTATTTCTTTACATATACGACCTTGGAACTTGTCTTATAGTACTGTAGGAATGGATGAATGAAAACATAGGAAAAGATACAAAGATGCCAAATTACAAGTGAAAAAACACTTGAAGAATAATAATTGTTATGTTGAGGGCTATCTACACCAAATTAATTGCCATATTGTATAGTTTCAAAGCCTAAGTTTTTAAAGATATTTAAAAAAAAATGTTTTTATCAGTTTCGCTTCATTATAGTCGTTTCTTCATTGGGTTGTCACGACCCCGCAGTATGTCTGTTTAGATCTTGCGATTGTCCACCTCCCGAGGGTGTGTGGCACCATGACGGTTCTTATTTGGCTGCTTGGCAACACCAAGAATACTTCGTCCGGACTATGCCTCTTCACCTGGAGCATACCCATACTTTGTTCTAGGCTAGGGAGAAGTCATATTGTATACTTAGACAATCTTGTTAACAACTTAACACTTGGTCATTTAAGAATACATCCAAGAACATGAGAAACCAAGAGAACAATTGTGAAACAAATGAGACATACACAGAAATAGTGCGGGTGGTACAAACCATGCCTAACACTCGGCTAAGTCTTGTTATTGTGAAACAATTACAATATGAGCACTATCGGCTTGGTTTACAACTTGGGCAGAGTCACACGACTCGCCTCACCTCACCAAGACACTCATACATAGATTCGTCACACCAAAACTCTCTGTCGTAACCATCTTTGCAACCTCATGCGGTGTGCCCTAAACATGCACCCAACCGCAGATTTGTTGTCCCTTCTCTGCCACAGACTTCACCAAGTTAACACATACTTTGGTTCTGCCTCACATGCCTCACTCAGAGTTGCATTTTAGACTTCCATCAAAATTTTCTTGTGTGTCCCAACCTTGGTTAGTTGTCTTCCATCTTCGCAACTCTGCCTTAGTTTTGCTTTGCCTCAAACTTGCCTTGTTCTTGCTCCAATCTTCTTGCCTTCCTTGGTTGTGCGCCCTTTTGCTCGTATAGAGACTCCAAAGGTCACTGACGTGAATCGTCACGTCCTTTGGGTGTGTCGCGCCCCTTTGTGAACCATACGCTCAAACAAATTGTTGCGCCCCTTTGCGGACTCGATGCGCCTAAACGAACTTGTGCACCCATCAACTGTTGTGTCTCTTGGACCAACACACCTCATCTTTGGGCACGTGCCCCTTGCCTTGTGCATTTTCTTGTGCTGATCGACGAGACTCTCGATGGGTGTGCCAATGGTGTCATCCAACCTCTCCAACGTGCCCACGCTGCCATGGGTAGGTGGGTCCACTACTTGGGTGTGTGCCCAAGTCACCTCGTCGTTGCTGAAATGCAACTCAAGTCTCCATCAACCGTTGTAAGGAAAGTAAGGTAAGTGCTTGCTTGGAGTTGCATGTTACCATCGTGTGCCTAAGGTACTCTTGCTCACACCCACATGTCTTCATTCGTCCAATCGATCACATGCCCCATGTGTTCTCTTGCTCAACTCGTCTCCAAGTCTGCCCAAGAAGTGTGCGTGCTCAATGGGTGTCACGAGAGACCTTACATCCTCCCCACACCAAGTTGTTGTCGTCCCCGACAACATTCGTCGATCTCCATGGTGCCTATGCCTTATCCCTGAATCTCGTCACCACTCAACAACTGCTGTCTCCTCAGCTGCTGTTGTCAAGGCAAACTCCCATTAGGAAGTTACACAAGTCTATGAAGTGTCGTGCCTCACTGGCTTACTACTGCTTCCGGACTTCGATTTGTCTGCTCATGCTTTTGTGCGTTAGATCCCCTTATGACTTTGACTGATTGGGTAGCTAGTCCAATCGTGGCGCCTTTGTCACAAGAATTCACATTTTCATGTTCCAACACCCTTTTCTGTTTGCAAACTTGTCACATCTGCAACTCTTTATTTCCTTCAATTTGTCAAGTCACCCAATTTTGTTCCCGACAGACTTCACCAAGGCACCTCCTCAAGGTGCCCCATAGGCCTCATTGTCTTCCGCTAAGATAGTGAGCCAACGTGCTGTGGTCTAGGTTGAAGGTGAAGGGGGATGGCTGGTTGGGCCATCTCACTCATCTCCAATCTGTCCCAATGCGATTGATAGAGAGTCATTGTACTTTTGTCTCATGTACATAAGCAGTTGTACACTTGAATTGATTTTGCCTTTGCACTACTCAATGAGTCATTCTAACTCGTGGTTATATGACCATTCACCATGTCCAAGCTCACTAGAGGAGGAATCGACTTCACCTTGGTTCTCTTCCACCAAGGTTGCCACGTCTCCCTTACGTCCTCTTGGTCCACGGATGGTCTTTGCTCTTGTTCAACGAACTACTCCAACATCCTCATCTTTGTGACTTCCTCTGATCTTCGCTACGATTCATCAACCTTCAAACACAAATCAACCAAGCCATCCATTATCTTAGCCAGATCTCCAACTATGTCTTCAACATCGACAATCCTCCATTCCATTGACACAAGTCTCATTTCGTTCTCTACCTTAGGCTGTCCAACCATCATCCCACATTGTCCAAGTTCGCCTCCACAAAGCTGTTTGCTCTAGCTATCCACAACAACCATTTGCAAGGAGGACATCCGTGTACCCCCTTCCTTCCTCCTTATGATAGGAATCAAACATGGAGTCTGCCCTGAGAAAATGGCCAAATTGTTCATGTGAGGAATAGGTACAATCTTTTCCTTCCTCATGAACACCTGTTCCAACACAACTTCGAAATTGTCCATAGGAACACTGGTAAAACTTGTCCTCCGCACTAGTCACCAAGCTTCAACGAGATATCATTGGCTACACCAACGACCCTCTCTACACCTGCGTTCATTGTCTTGAAGGTTGTCTGTGTTGGTTTAGGTTGCAACCCAAGTCTCTGCACCATATCCTCCCTCAAAAAGTTATGAGTCACCCCACTGTCCACCATGGTTATCATTGACTTACCATCGAGTTCGACCTACACATAGCAAATTTTTGTCTCATCTTGCTCTTGGCTCTCCGTGCATTCACCCTCCATGCCAACATTCAAGATTGCAAAACTGGAACAGATGGGTTGTCTGTCTTCTCCAAAGCATTCAACTTCTATTTCAAGGGACAATTCTTCGCACAATGTTCCTTGGCACAAATCCAATATGAAATCAATTTTTTCTCTTTCATTGCGTCTGTCTGTTTGGCATTATCCTAACTACCCTTGGACATCTTCGTTTTTCCTTTGTCCTTCTTCCCCTTCCCTTGCTGCTACTGCTTCTCACCTTGAGCGTCCTCACTGTTCCTAGGACATGTCTTGGGTTCACCCCTAAAATCCAACAGTTTGTCCACTGCGGTGATGGTTGCTACAAGAGTCTGCACGTTTTGGCATTGCAACTTACTTTGCGCCCATGGCTATAGACCATTCATGAAGTGGAAAAGTTTGCCTTCTTCCGATATGTCTTTGATCTCCAACATGAGCCCTGTGAACTCCTTGATCTAGGCTTGGATCTTACTAGTGTGCTTGAGAACCAACAACTGATTTATTGCGATCCATGCTTGGTTTCTCGGACCAAACTATGCCTTCAAGGCTAGCTTCATCTATGCCCAATTTTCGATCTTCTCAAATGGTTCTCACGGTTGTCATGTCCTCCGAGAGCTTAGCAATTCCTGTCAAGAACATCACTGCAACGTTCACCTTGGCTTCATTCAAACTTTCGTTCAAATGCTCCAAGCACTGCTCAATGTCCCAACAGAAGTTGCCAAGCAACTTAGCATTGCGAGTACCATTGTATGGCTCGGGTTCCTTTATCTTGATCTTCATTGGCACGACAATAGAGCTTTGTGTATTAACCAAAGCTTGTTTCAACAATGTGATGGTGTCATCTTGGTCCTTCAGCTTCTGTGTGATTGAGGCAAGTGCATCCTCTGCTGCCTTGAGTATATCCTGAATGTTGTCAGTCAAGGTGTCGGTAATCAAATTTGCGGTTGCTTGACACTCCCAGATGGCTTCATTAAACCCATGCTTCATCCTGCCTATCTTAGTCTCCATTTGTTCAACCTTCTCACCATGCTGACACATTGCGTGCATCATCTGCTCAAAAGTCTTCTCCAAGATAACGAGTCGNGCGGTTGCTTGACACTCCCAGATGGCTTCATTAAACCCATGCTTCATCCTGCCTATCTTAGTCTCCATTTGTTCAACCTTCTCACCATGCTGACACATTGCGTGCATCATCTGCTCAAAAGTCTTCTCCAAGATAACGAGTCGATCCTTCATTATGCCGGTCTTGGTCTCCCTGTAGATGTCACTTCCATCTGCATGCGACCCAACCACGGATGGCCCTCCAAGTATCTTCACTCTACTTGGAAAGGGTTCGTCCAAGGCACCCAAGAATTCGTCTCAAGACTTCTTCAAAATTTTGCGATCAACTCTATGATTACCTCTATGATCAGGTCTGCAAAAAGTCTTGTGTTCGTTTGCCTTGCCCAAGTGCTCGGTTTTTCCTAAGAACTCTGCTCCTGGTATGCTCAAGGGGTGCACACAGGTCTGTCCACAAGTCATGACTTCGTACGCAACTCGATCCTTCACTTCCCTCACAAACCAAATCACCAAGTCTGTTATTGGGTTGTCTTTGCGATGGGTCAATCCATCTGATCGAACCTTCACTAAGCATGTGCCCAAATTGTCTTCTCAACAAGTGCGCCCCACCACAACTGTTCCGGTTGCAGTAGTGGTGAAGAGACAAATCTGCTCTTCTAAGTTTTTTAATGATACCACCTGTCACGAAGTTGTCAGTGTGGTGAAGAGCATCAAATTGTTCACCAAAGAAGTATTGATACCACATGTCATGACCCCACAGGACGTCTGTTAAGATCTTGTGATCGTTCACCTCCTGAGGGCGTGCGACACTGCAACGATTCTTATTTGGATGCTAGGCAACACCAAGAATACTTCGTCCGGACTATGACACTTCACCTAGAACATACCCATACTCTGTTCTAGGCTATGGGGGAGTCACACTCCAACTCTATGCAACTCACTTGTATACTTTGACAATCTTGTTAATAGCTTAACACTTGGTCATTTAAGTAGACATCCAGGAACGTGAGAAACCAAGAGAACAATTGTGAAACAAACAAGATACATACATAGAAATAATGTGGGCAACACAAACCGTGCCTAACACTCAACTAAGTCTTTTTATTGTGAAACAATTGCAATATGAGCACTACCAGCTTGGTTTACAACTTGGGCGTAGTCACACGACTCGCCTCACCTCACTAAAACACTCATACAGAGATTCATCACACTAAGACGCTCTATCGTAACCACCTTCACAACCTTATGAGGTGCGCCCCAAACATGCACCCAACCACAGACTTGCTGTACCTTCTTTGTTAAAATTAATGCAACTGCAAGAGCCATTCTCCGGGAGGATGGAAAAGACCCTAGTTGTGATCTAGGACCCCCAATACACTCCTGGGGTTCTTGGTCTAGGACCAAGCAGTTAGAGCCATGGAAAAAGACCCTAGCTGGGCCCACAGTGTATTGCTGGGGTTCTTGGTCAAGGACCAAGCAGTTTGATGGTATAAGTCCCTATATGTGCTCTAGGGCCCCTGGATGTGTTCCAGGGAATCCTTGCTCAGTGCTTGGATCCTTGGTGGTTAAGACCCTAGCTATGATCTAGGCCCCCCAGATGTGTTCTGGGGTATCCTGATCTGGGACCAGACAGTTTCTTGGTTAAGTACCAAGCAAAGATGACGTGTGACCTTCTCTCCCGGTATGGTCCATGTGACCTAGGAGCAGTTAAGAAGAAGGGCATGATCACATGATTAACCCTCCTCGTATGCTGGGATGATAAAAGCTTATAAGTTATATCATGAGACTCGTGTGGACATTCTGCCATTAAAGAAGAACTTAACATTTGACTTTGTCTTATTGTTTATTAATGAAACCCCCCCTTGTTTGAGTTTTGTCCCCCCTATTTGTTGATGACATGTTGGTTCATTTCTTTACTCCTTTGGCCACTTTTATCTTGAAACCCTTATCTTGTTTGAGTTTTGTTCCCCCTATTTGTTGATGACATGTTGGTCATTTCTTTACTCCTTTGGCCACTTTTATCTTGAAACCCTTATCTTTGACTTATCTTATTTCCTTGTTGACTTTTGATTTGTCATTTAATATTTTAAATGTTAAAATATTATTTGTTTATTTGTTAGGTATTAAACCTAACCCTAAAGTTATGGCAAGTAAACTAACATGATTAGCCCTAACCCTACCTACATAAAACTATAACAGAGTGATCTATCCCTCACTTTCTACACACACTCACTCACTCACTCTTTTAGCCGAGTTTATGACTGAGGTTTTTAGCGCGACTCTGCTGGATAGGGGTTTAGTTTGCTACAACTCTTCTAGATTAGGTTTCTCAGCTCCTCCCTTGTGTATGTGTGGTCTGCTACAGCTGCCGTGGGGTTAGCCCCTTCAACCTTCACTGTTTCAACCAGTCGCTAACTTGTAGGAGTCCTTCTCAGCCAGCTGTAGAGGGATTTTCTGGTTGCTGATTTGTGTGTTGGATCTTCTTGCTGTTGCCACCTTGCTGTCTAGATGATGCTGCCTTAACCTCTTGTTGGTACCACCCCTTGTGCATTGCCTCACCTTGTTTGCTAGCAACCCTAGTTCTATTGTGAATTGGACTATTGTGGTTGTTTTGGAACTACTGATATTTGAAGCAGATTTTTCTGTGGGTTGAAAAGTGTTAAGGATGTTCATGGTTTCTTTTCCAGCCCTAGGTTGGACAATGTTGTTTTGCTTTCAACATTATTACTTGATAGTGGCATAATCCTTAGACTCTTAGCCTGCTGTTTTGTTTTTTGATTTACTAAGAGTTCTTCTTGGCAATATCCACATGATCACGATGAGATCTACCTTGAGGGTTTGATCCATGATCCTTTAAGTTTTTTTCTGAGCATACATTGAGGAAGGTAACAACAACATATCATGTAATTTGTTCCTTGTTTTCAGCTAAGGTAATACTCAGGTAAATATTATGTTATTCACTGTTTTATGCTATTAGATTAAGCATAAGAAATTTTAATGCTTTGCTGATCTAGAATTACACTAGCAGATGATTGGAAATTTATAAAAACTTTTTTGTTTCTAGCTAGTCTACTTTTTCCCCTTAAATTCTAACATTCTCTGCTGCATACTTCACCAAGTTAACACATACTTTCGTTTTGCCTCACACATGCCTGAATCAGACTTGTGTTTTAGACTTCCCCCAAAATCTCTTAGCGTGTCCCACCCTTGGCTACTTGTCTTCCATCTTCACAACTTTGCCTCAGTTCTGCCTTGCCTTAGAACTTTGCCTTCCTGTTCTTGCTCCAATCTTCTTTCCTTCCTTGGTTTTGTGCCCTTGTGCTCTTATAGGGACTCCAAAGGTCACCAATGCGAATCATTGTGTCCTTTGGGTGTGTCGCGCTCCTTCGCGAACCATCACGCCCAAACGAATCATCGCGCCCCTTTGCAGAGATGGTGCGCCTAAATGAACTTGTGCACCCATCAATTGTCGTGTCTCTTGGAACAATGCACCCCATCCTTGGGTGCGCGCCCCTTGCCTTGTGTGTTTTCTTGTACCGATCAACGAGACTCTTCATGGGTATGAGACTCTCTGTGGATGTGCCAATGGGGTCATCCAACCTCTCCAATGCGCCCATGTTGCCATGGGCAGGTGAGTCCACTACTTGGGCGTGCACCCAAGTCACCCCATCCTTGCCCAAACACAACCCAAGTCTCCATCAACCTTCGTAAGGCAAGTAAGGTGTGTGCCCCCTTGGTGCCACATGTCACCATCGTGCGCCCAAGGTGCCATTGCTCACACCCACATGTCTTCGTTTGTCCAACCAATTACATGCCCCTTGTGTTCTCTTTCCCGACTTGTCCCCGAGTCTGTCCAAGGAGTGTGCATGCTCGGTGGATGTCACGGGAGACCTTACAGGTTGCATAAAGAATTAAAAAAAATGCTCTTGCGCCCTTTAATATTCCATTGTGTTAAAATCCACCTACACAACTTTGATTTATTAATCTTAGCAATGTTTTTTCTATCATCCTTTGCAAAATCAACATATTTCTCATTACCTTTTTAGCGCTAGCAATGAAGAGACCCGATTTCAAATAATGTGGACATCTCTTGCACACCAATATGAACATCGACATATCAATATTGGGCATCTAATGATCATTTTGGTTACTAAACATCCTATGTTATTATGTTGTCATTATAAATAAATCTTTGAAAAAACATTGAGATTTTCAGAAAACAACTGTGTTAAATATTTTTAATCAATATATTTATCAAAATTTTATAAATTATTGTGATATCACAATATTAGTTCAAAGGAGTAATGTTTTTTTAACAAGGCTATGTGGTAGCATCTATACCTTCCCAAATAGTCATAACTAAAGGAGTAATATAGACACTCTGCTTTTTTAACAAAGCTATGTGGTAGCATCTATACCTTCCCAAATAGTCATAAATAGTATATTATAACAAAGTTAATGTTTTCCATTTTGTATAGTGCTTTGTTTTCTTCCACCATATGATGTTCAAAGAAAAAGAATACAAACAAAACTTTTGATTCAACAACCATGTTTTTATAAAGGGTTGTTTATAAAGGGTAGGTTGTCCACCAAATGTTTGAAGATAAGACTTTCTTGTTATCGAGAGACATTCCAAAACATGTGGCATATCTATATGCTTTCATGCCCATAGTTTTAGAGGGGTCATCATACTTGACCTGTAGGAATGTGTATGCAAGCGGAGTGTCATGCTGTTTCATATGCCACCAAAGTGGCTCCTTGTATTGGGTGTGAATGACACGCAAAGGGACTCCTGGTATATGTTACAACAAATGGGCTTCCTTCGACCCCTCAATTAGACCTCGCCAGGGTTTGAGAAGTTTACAATGAATAAAAAGAGCCCCATTTTGAACCATTATGTACAGTGTTCAACACTCGTTGTTGGGTATGGATATGCAAATTAGTGTATTGTCTGTTTCTCGTGAGTCATATACAATCTGTTTTTGATCAGTGATGGCTTCACCAATCAATCTGATCTGGTTTACGATTCCCATGACTCTGGTCATACACTGATTCACATTTTCAGACTCTGTCATTCTTAAAGTCTTGAATTGCGTCCTCAAGGTCTGCAGTTTGACTGTTTTGAACCCGTCATTTCCTTGGTAGGCTGATTTAAGGATGTCCCAGGCTTGTTTTGAAGTACCAACGCCTGTGATTTTTGAGAAAATCGAGTCATCCACTGAATTTTGAATCCAGAATTTGGCTTTATTCTCTCTGTTCCTCTGTATTGCCTGAGCATTTCTCTGTGGGTTTGTCATGGCTGCAAGGTCCGCTGGATCTGGTTCCACATATCCAAGATCCACTGGATCCCAACACTCTTGTGCTTGCAAGAAGGATCTCATTCGAAGAGACCAAAACTCATAATTCTTTCCAAGAAGAATCGGACCTTGAGTTGGTTCTAAATTGCTAGACGTGGCCATCTTTAAAGAATTTTACCAAAACAGAAAAAAAATTGAGAGAAAATTTCGTATTTACCTGTTTCCTGCCCATAAACTAATTTCTGGCAGTGACTTCAGAACTTCGCGATTCGGGATTTCACGAGTCTCGACTTAGGCCTTTCGCCCTTCGGGACTCCTGTATACGAGTCCTCCAATGTCTTGTCTCCCCAACTCCTGGTCGCCAAAATGCCGAAAAGCGCTTAACAACCCTATATTGGCCCTTAGCCTCCGTCTATGTGACCACTCCAGGTGACCACGCGCCTAATCGTTCAAGCGCTAGCGGCTTTTCGATGCAAGCACTTCACCGGTTCTCTGTTCCTCAATATGCCGAAACCCGAAATATAGAAGAGAGGGCCGCCATTTCCATCGACCATCGATGGAGGCGAGAAACCCCATGAAGAATTGCCGCTGTCTGTGCTGTCGTCCGAGGAAGCCGAGGAGGCCGTCGAATCGGGTGAAGAAATAGAAGAAGAACACGATGAAGATAAATCACATGTCATCGTGAGTCGCTCTTTCGCCATGGTTGCTCGCAAGGAAATTTACTCTCTCCATCCCACTCTCTGCGTTTTGGTTTTTTAATATGTGAAGGATGTTACTGCTTGCATTCTTTTCCTCTTAACTCCATGGTGGTTTGAACGAGGGAATTCCCAGATCCAGGTTAAATGCCTAAGTTTTTATTCGTAAAAGAAATTGACATTGTCTTGGATTTTTCCATAAACAAAATTATCTTATTTTCTTTGTACAAATGGTGGAGGAAAATGGTGCGGTACAAAAGAAATCTATCCAGTTGATTTGATCGCCAACATAAATCTCCAATACAAATCTATTTTTAACTCTGCAATATCTTCTAGCCACCAATATTTTGGAACAGAATAGTATCTCCAGCTGTGAAGTTCATTCAGTGAAGGGCTTGAACCACTCTTCGATGTCTTATAATCCTTCTGGCCTCTACTGTAGCTGTAAGACCAGTTTACCCTTGACGGGTCCACCATAATTGCATCAATACATCGGTTCACAATTCTGAGATCTTCAAACCAAGGCAAGAGAGCTTTGGTTATCTGCAATGTGATGATTGAATCCTTCCAACCATGAAGCGCATGAATTGAAGAAGATCTCAAGCTTGTATATAAGGTTTCCCTTCTCCATTTCCTCAGTCTTTTGAAGATACTCTTCAGCACATCGAACAACAACCAAATTGAAGGCACCAACAATGATAATAAACAAGATCAATCACTCACAAAAAAATTGCGAAAGCGTATATCTGATCTCATGGTGTGGAGACGGTGAAGTGGAGAAAGATGGGCATGAAGATGGCTACGATGAGCCTTTGACTACAACGAAGAGAGCCATCGACTGCAGTGACAGTGCAATGACATGAGGACACTGACGAGCCTCAAAATTGATGTTGCAGATCGATTACTTTCAAGTAACGAAAAAAATACAGGATAAGGTTTGCATTTATGAGACTCTATATTTGCATTTATGAACTTTCGTGGTTTGCAGGTTCATTTCAATAACCAATGAGATTCTCGAAACAAGATTTTAAATAATAATAATAAAGTCCATTACTAAGGTGTGATATTAGAAAAGCTGCACAATTTTTTAGTCAATGCATAGATTAATATGTAGTCAACTTTTAACTCAACCCTATATACCAGCCTATGGACATGTATAATCTTGCCAAATATATATGTGTAAAGATTAGTGATTTGAGTCCACCATGGTAAAACGAAGACATATATATGAAATGCCAACATATACATACGTATACTAAACATTTCTCTATGTTGGCATTTCTTTATTGATATTAAACCTCTTTATCATATTCCTTAGTAATTAACATATCATATTATAGTAGTTTTCAAGAAACTTGTTTTGTTGCTATAATAATATACTTATACCAAGTTGAATCAAGGTTAGATATATCCATGTTACTTATTATGTGTTAAATATAACAATATAAATTGATATAGCTTATAATAGTTTAAAAAAAAACTTGTTTTGTTGTTGTAATAATATACTTATACTGAGTTGAATCAAGATTAGATATATCCATGTTACTTATTATGCGTTTTAAATAAAACCATATAAATTGACATAGTTTATATGGATAAGTTAGATTAATGCTATGAGTGTCTCAATACTCTAGCTATAATAAAAGGACCTCTTTTGAATATAACACAACACAACAATTATTTTAAAATTAAGTTTATGCAAATAAAATTAGTATAACACAACACAACAATTATTTTAAAATTAAGTTTATGTAAATAAAATATTATTTTAAAATTAGGTTTATACAAATAAAATGGACAATAACTCTTGTAGAAGTTGAAATATCACTATATTAACTACCTAAAACCTTCAGCCTAATAATCTCTCTAGGATATGTCAATCACACATCTAGTCTCATAGGAGTGAATTGACAATTTTCCTTAAATTTTGAATTGACAGTTTTCTTTAAATTTATATCTTTTTGCATGTGAATCTGCAATAAATATAACCTAGCTCAAAACTCTTTATGGTGCATGTAACAATTTATCTTTTTGCAGGGGAACCAACAATAAATATAGCCCAGCTCAAAACTCTTTATGGTACTTGTAACTGTGTTATGTTTATCATCTCTTTATGGTACTTGTAACTGTGTTATGTTAATCATAACTTTTGCAATTGCATTATTTTAAACTATTAATAAACTTTTGAAATTAATATTTCATTAACATAATTATTATCTTAATGATAAACACCTTAAACAAAATTCAAACATTCTATAATAGCTCATCACACATTGTTTAAAAAAAACTTTTCAAGATTGAAGTTAATTACAATATATTAAATTTCTATTTCATTAACATAATTATTATCATAATGATAAACACCTTAAACAAAATTCAAACATTCTATAATAGCTCATCACACATTGTTTAAAAAAACTTTTCAAGATTGAAGTCAATTACAATATATTAAATTTCTATTTCTATTGACATATGAATTTAGAAATATTTATAACTATGAATTAGTTGACATGTTTCAATTATATATTTATCATAACACTAAACACTTTGTCATCAAACACATGGTCAAAGAAAAAACTAAACACTTTGTCATAAAAACATGGTAAAAAAACCTACTTATGAATTAGTTGACATGTTTCAATTATATATTTATCATAACACTAAACACTTTGTCATCAAACACATGGGAAAAAAACCTACTTATGAATTAGTTGACATGTTTCAATTATATATTTATCATAACAGTAAACACTTTGTCATCAAACACATGGTCAAAGAAAAAACTGAACACTTTATCACAAAAACATGGTAAAAAAACCTAATTATTGATCTAGTTTATATTATTTGATAAATTGATTTCAATGTTAATATGTTAATGCTATTTTCAGTGAAGATCATAACATTTAAATAAATATCACAATCAGCTCTGTTATATATATATATATATATATATATATATATATATATATATATATATATATATATATATAACCAAATCTATTTCAACTCCAAAGTATTCCATGCATGGTTTGATCTGCGATTCAATAGATCAAATGTTGATTTGTGTGAAGGAAGCCTCGACTCCTGAAACTTGAGTTGGAGAGCACGGTGATAGATCCATGGTTCCAAAGGAGGTCTATCGATTTAATTTTCAATACTAAATCTATAATTTATTGCAATATTAACCTCAATTCAAACTAGCAAAGAGATAAATCTATGGTTCAATGCAATATTAACCTCAATTCATGAACACCATGAATGTAATGCAATATTAACCTCAATTCATGAACACCATGAATGTATTTGCTCTCAAAAGCATCATGTAACATTTGGTTTGCAATGTTTGTATGGTGTACGATCTCATTTCCACTATTCATATTTATATTGTTTGTCCTATGTTGTACATTTCCATTAGTGTCACTTGACATTTCAGTATCAGAGATAAAAATATTTAAATTAGGAAGGGAATGTTGTAAAGGAAGTGCATTTAGAAATTTGTAATATTCATCTTGGAAAATAATTTGCATCTCTCTCCAAAATGTAGTAGTGTGATAAAATAGAAGAGGTATAGTGCCATGTTTTCCATTCCCTATTATAGCATCCTAAAAATACACATTAATGATAGTATAATCACTTCTATCATCATCAACATAAAAATGGATGACATATAAACAAACATGTACATTGTATTTATAATTTACAGTACAATAGATAAAAACAAATTCAAAGCAATAACACAATTGGACAAAGCACCATGAAAATGTTAGACATTATAATTAAAAAAACTTTTTAGAAGGAATATATGAGTCTTTCAATATTCCATCAATACACATTGTCAATACAAATTCTTAAAGTTGAACAATTATACAATATCATTTTGTTGCCTGCTTGCATCCCATTAGGACCTCAAAGGGAAGACCGACTGGTTGTCTTTGTTTTTGAGTAAGTATAGGCCTAGAAAAATTATAGTCCACTATCAACTCATCTCCGACAACTAAATTTTGAATTGTAGCAATGCAAACATATAATTTTACAGTCTCAGACATGAACTTTTTCTTGTCATTAATTTCCTCGACAAATATACAATTTTCACTTCATTTATTTTTTGACTTGTTAATGAATCTTCCAATGTTCCCATGAATGCATGGATAACCATCCAGGTATACACAGTCCTTTAAATTTCCTAATGAATTCAATTACATATTATAGTTAGATAAAATATTTATATGTTGCGAATCTACCATAATAGTTTCATTTAGAACGAGGTCCTCAAAAGTTATTAAAGCAATCTATTCTCGGTGAGAAACATGCACATGTGACATGATATATAGGCCTAATTTGTCTCCTTTGATTTTATAAGGGGCATTCATGAAACTATAGTCACAATATGAGAAAACCTCCCTTATAGATGAAAATGCCCTAGATGCAAACCAAACACCATATATAGATGTATCGTGTGACTCTTTATATAGTTCCACCAAGTTTCTTGAGAGGTCTGCATCGACACCCACACTTTCAAAGATATATGCTAATGGTAAGAGGCTTGGATAGTTTTGTATTAGATATTTTTCCCTCCTAGTGACCCAACCATCGTTTGCACTCAGAATGTGAGGAATATTTGGAATCTCACAAATCTTTGCATGGTTGAATTACAATTCATCGTTCCTTAGATGCAAGTTTGAGGAAGGAATCAATCCATGTGTGCTTTATAAAGCCTATGGAGTTTGCAACAATATTGGTTGGGGGGAGTCCAAAAACTAGAGGGGGTCACATCTATAATGTTTCATTATAATACATTGTCTATAGTTCTTTAGTCCTTTGAAATTGGAAAAACCACACACCATTGATGCTTCATAATAAATTTGCAAAGGATCATCTCCATTTACCTCTGAGTTCACTTCTCTCCTAGAAGATGGCATATCACAATTTTCCAGAAAAATTTAATCTTAGGGTGCATTAAGCCTTGATTGGGGTTTGTTGCACCTATGTCTCATAACAAATTTGTAGCTACTGGTGTAGTATTATGACAGTTTTTTGACCCTATAATTTCGTCAAACAGTTGATAGACATGCCCAAATCCCACTATTAAAACCTTTCTCTATTTGTTGTATCTTTTTGGATGAATTTATGGGTTATGCATTTTGTCAAACACTTGGAAAAAAACCATGTAAAGATCCCCCTTTAATGCTGATATGTTTGGTTCATCATTAGTTTTAGTTTGGTTTAACATGTTCCTATGGGTGTGATGGCATTTCTTGAGGACAAACAATCTTTGGGAAGGGAGGATTTGTCATATCCCCATTTTTGGGTTCCCTGTTCTGCAGTGGAAATGACTTCCTTGGTTTGTTAGTGAAGAAAAAGGGAGTCAAAGGGGGTTATTTAATGTCACTTGTTTAGGAGATGTTATGTTTTTAAAGTGACATAAAGGAAATAAAGTAACTTTAGATTAATAAGTTACTTAAGGTGACTTTTTATCTTAAAGTGAAAGTAAAAGGGGAATACAGGTCATATTTGATTTAGTAAAAAAAGGGAAAGTTCTAGAAGACATGGAAGAATGATAAAAGGAGGGGTAGTGCTTAACTTTGGTACGATGTCTTTGGATTGATCTCTTTGGAGTGCTCTTGGAGCCAAGTTTTCATTAGGGTTTGGAAAACCCTTCCATTGCAGTTTAGTTTCACTGGTGCAATATCCACCCTAACTAGACAAGGAGGAGGATCCATCTAGGATATTAAACTAATCTTCATTGGTGGTTTGATATCAGTTTGGAGGTGCAAATTCATGGGTTTTTTTGTTGGTGGTGACCGTGACATCATCCAAGTTTTTGGCTTGTTATTGTGTTTTTTTGTAATGTCCCCTCCGTTATGACTAGGAAAGCGAAGCACAAACGATAATTTTTTTTCTTTAAAGAATTAGGAAATTAATGTCAACACTTGATTCATAGCAACGCATAATCTACGACATCATAAGTAAAAGCATGACAAGATACTCATCATTGTAATCAATAACGACACAACCAACACATCAACATAAATGATAGTGACACATAAACATAAATAGCGACGCAACTCAACACATCACAATCAACTTGAAGCAAGTCATAAACCATGATCAACCAGATACTGAATATTAAAATGACTACCTGCCCAACCTAACCTGCAAGGTTAGGACCTCCAGGACACATAAGCAATGCTCAAGCCCATGATTCATCCGATTGATTTTGACCATTTAAGGTCTCAGGGTTGGCGACTGTTATGAGGAACAAGGAGGTGTCTACATCCCACTAACACAATCAAGTTGAAAACCAACTAGCTCAATCAATCAACATCATTACTGTTCATGGCGCAAGAGAATTTAATTGCTAAATCAATCATATAACAACATAAGTTAAGGCGCGAGTGTAATCAACCTTATTTTATTTTCATGGCGTAAGGACAAACATCTATTTTATTTCAAGGAGCACGATTAATCTATTACTGAAAGCAACAATAAATCAACATTATTTTCAAGGTGCTCGCGTGATCTAATTACCAAATTAAACATAAATCAACATCATTCAATGTGTGCAATTAATTTAATCACTTAGGAAATCATACACCAACATTATTACAATGCGCGCGAGTAATCTAAAAGCGTAATCATTTATACCTCATCATTAGTCCATATTGCAAAACAATCTAATTACTTAATCATCAACAAAATCCATGGTGCAAGGGAAATCAATCGTGCAATCATTTATTCATTAACATTTTTAGTGGTGCAAGAGTAAATTGATTACTAAAACAATCCTAAATCCAACTTGTATAAATGCGCAAGAGTAAACTAATTTCTAGATAGTAATATGTCAACATAATTAAAGGCGTAAGAGTAATCATTACTTTTATTCATTGTGGAAGAAATCCAATCACGTTAAGTTCCAGGCGCATGAGAAATCAATAGTTTTATTCCATGGCGCAAAAGAAATCTTATCACATACCCAATCATACATCGCGTTATTTATGGCGCAAGAATTCTCTAGTTATCCAATCCTAACTGAAATTCACGACTAGATTAGACATTATAATAACCCTCAGTTCTTCATCGCGCAAGAGAAATAAATACTTAAACAATCCTACATTCACATAGTTAATGGTGCGAGAGTACTCCAATCACTTAATTAAACATACATCAACATTAGATTCAACGCACACAAATAATCTAATAACTTAATAATTTATACATCAATTAAAGAGCGCGATTAGCCATCTTTGAAACATCCATCAAGATTCCCTCCTATACTAACATGTACCCACTGGTTGACGCAATTAATCATCATCAAGAGAGAATCTATAATAACACATCAATATTCGACACATTTACCATATAATCTCAAGCTTCCTTAATCAATAAATGCTAAAGCCAAATTCGAACATAAAGGCACAAGATGACTATGAGTAATACATGATGAATTAATGGAATACAAGAGCATGAGTACAATCAGTGTAAATGAAAGAGGGATATTTTTATCATCAAGGATATCCAATCAATGTCAGGTTCGTACCATGTCAATAATCATTCGTCTAGTAAGTAAACTCTTGTATTAACAACACATAAGTCAGAACCCCAGGGTACACATGCTAGCTTCCCTATCTTGAATAAGAGGAGATTTAAGAAGATCAACACTCATCGAGTGGACAATAAAATTTAAAAAGAAACTAAGTTAAAGTAGGGAACCTCCTTAAATGAGGAATCCTAAGAGAGGATTTGGATAAAATTCAATGAGTTTGGAGTTTAGTAATCAAATTTTTGGGAAGGACAACAAAAATAAAGAAGGGAGGGAGATCAGTTACAAGCGGTACCCAAAACACAAGGGATTCACCATTGTTGGGAGAAATTGTATACAAAAAAAACATAGGGTTCCAGAGATGAATGCAAGGGATCCACCATTGCTGGGTGAAAGATTCAAGGAAAAACACAGAGGTAGTCCAAATGAAACACATGGTAGATTCACATGCTGGGCGAAATGTTCAAGGAAAAACACAGAGGTAATCCAACTAAAACGCATGGTAAATTCACGTGCTGGGCGAAATGTTCAAGGAAAAACACAGAGGTAATCCAACTGAAACGCATGGTAGATTCACATGCTGGGTGAAAAGTTCAAGGAAAAATGGAGAGGCAATCCAACTGAAATGCATGGTAGATTCAGATGCTGGGTGAAATGTTCAAGGAAAAACGCAGAGGTGATCCAACTGAAACACATGGTAGATTCACATGTTGGCGAAAAGTTCAATGAAAAACACATAGGTAATCCAACTGAAACGCATGGTAGATTCATATGCTGGGAGAAATATTCAAGGAAAATCATAGAGGTAATCCAATTGAAACGCATGGTAGATTCACATACTGGGCGAAAAGCTCAAGGAAAAACGCAGAGGTAATCCAATTGAAATGCATGGTAGATTCACAAGATGGGCAAAATGTTCAAGGAAAAACACAGAGGTAATCCAACTGAAACGCATGGTAGATTCACATGCTCGCAAGAAGTTCAAGGAAAAATGCAGAGGTAATCCAATTGAAATGCATGGTAGATTGACATGCTGGGAGAAATGTTCAAGGAAAAACGTAGACACAAATCCAACTGAAACGCATGGTAGATTCACATGCTGGGTGAAATGTTCAAGGAAAAACCCAGTCTAGTTTGGGTAAAACGCAGAGATAAGTTTTACAAAAATGCAGAGGTTTATTACTGGGCAAAAATGCATGCAAAGCGCATGGAAATTCTGATGGAAACACAGAGGAAAAAAGTGTAAAAATACAGCAGGTTGCAAATTGTACAAGAAAAATTTCATTATGGTGATAGTCCTGTTCTTTGTCATATAAAAAAAAACTGTAGACTCCTATGCAACATTAATCAAATTATCATTTAAAGCAGTTTTACCGAAATTTGAAGGAAATTATTTAAGTCATGCAATCAACGCACCATGGCGGCGTCCCACAGTCGGAGAACAATAATCCAATTCATATCACATAATGTTTTTCCAGAAATCTAGATTTCTAAAGAAAATTACTGAAATCCAAATTTATAACTTAACTATTACAATTACAAGCTCAACAAAAATACCGTAACTAGCGACGAAAAATTTCGAAACCGAAGACGTCCTTCTGCAGTGATGCTCCTTTTGATCTCCCACTTTCTAACCATTGAGACTTCATCGGTACCTCCCAACCAACGATAGGGGTACTCTTCTTCTCCCTTAGCCCCCCGATCCACAAAGGGGCCACACATACACACACAACCAGAAATCTTTTAGCTCCCAGCTCGCCTCGCAAGGTAGATCCACCACTCTCTCTCTCAAGATGTGTATCCCAACTCTCACAAGTAAAACTAGTCAAAAATTCTGCAGCATAACTTTACTCATAATTAGTCTGATCCATCTCTCAACTCAACCATTTGTTTTATAGATTGTTCGCATACTTGCACAATTAATTCACTTTTCAATTAAAATAATTTAGAATTATCTCCCCCATACACTTGTCACCCTTTCTCCAAATTGCACAATTAAATCCACATTTTATTTTAATAAAAAATAATTTCCCTCACCCATCCTAAAAGCGCTCTTAAAATCACTCCCAGTTGTCCCTTTATTCCCTTTATTTCCAATTAATGACCGACTCCTTTCTAAAACCGAGTTGAGTTAAAATATGAATCTTTTCCTAGTTAAACTATTGTTAACTAGACTCTAGATTCCTTTCTATACGTACCCATTCCTTTAGCTTTAATCCATTTTTACCTTAAATTCCAATTTGGTAATTACTTGCTTATATGTGTGTTACATCACTCTTTAGATTTATTTTATTTTCATTGATTTCTTAAATTGATTTATTTCATCCCCTCATTATTTATTTATAAAATTAGTTTTTAGTCTTCTCACTAACTTAGACTTAGGATTAATTACAATTTTTATTTGCAAAGGCCTTAGACCTTTAGGGATTATGATTAATAAATTCATTCTTTAATTAATTAATTCGGCAATGCTCAAGATTTTACAAGGTTTAACATTCGCTCAAAGTTTTCTAGGCCACCTAGATTCATTGACTCAATTTTTAATTCTGTGAAGTTCCCTTCAAGATGCACCCCGTGATCCAAGGGTGGCACTCGCCTTTGATTCAAATTTTTAACTACGCGACGTGCCCTTCAAGATGCACTCCGTCTTCCAAGGGTGCCACTCGCCTTTGACTAGTTTTTGTAGTTGCTCAACCCCTAGAGTCAACACTCCATTCAGGCGACCTTGTGAGAGACTAAGGGCTTCTAAGGAATAAGGACCCTGCTTTATTGCGTTCCCCTTAGAATATTTGTGAGCGAATGTCTAAGTCTGCCCTCACAACATTGTGGACCTCTCGAACTAGGTAATCATTAACCTACAATTCGAGCCACGACAAGAGTGCTAATAGGCTGTGTTAGGGATGCTGCCACACCTCTCCCTCAATATCTGGTTTATGTGCATGGCTCCTTTACTCCTTATGTGAGTTAGATTAGCAATCAATCATCAACCTACATCCATCAACGAAACATTGTCAAAGATCCATAAACAACATCATAATATAATCGATCATATGTCACATATGCATAAATGAGATACTCAAACCAATACAGTCCACTCCTTGACTCAATTCGAAGTCCAAGGAGGTCCAATGATGCCATCAATACCTTCAATCTTTCAAGTGTCCTGCACACTTAGGGGAAACTCGTCAATAGCATATGTCAATACATAGATATGAAACAACATAAATCATAATCCATCAACATCCTCATAAGAATCCATAAGCGAAACAAACAACCATATACTAAAACTGGATCACTTGCACACAAGTGTCCCAAAGAATAAGTCAATAACATGTGCTCGCAAGAGAGGGATGTTACATACACCCCCTCTTATTTTAAACTTCGTCTCGAAGTTGTACAGTATATAAATGCAATAAATAAATCATCTGACAAGATCTATATGTCTAACTATCAATTAAATATGGAAACTGCTGACGCATATCATATACGTCCTCCCAGGTAGCCGAGTGCAGACTAAAATTATCCCACTGGACCTTGACATGATCAACTTTTCGACGCCGTAGCTGCCGAATGCGATGGTCCAGAATTCAGATTGGCTCCATCGTGAGTGTACCCTCATCCGACACCTGCAAAGAACTCATGCCAATCACATGTGTAGGATCACTAACATAATGTCTCAAAACAGATACATGAAAAACATCGTGCATACGCCTCAAAGAATCAGGAAAGGCTAGTCGATAGGCCACAAGCCCCTTCCTTTCGACAACTTCGAAGGGTCCCAAAAACCTAGGAGAAAGTTTAGTACCCTTTCCAAACTTGATCGAACTCTTGTGTGGTTTCACCCGCAAGAAAACTTGATTGCCAACTTCATAATTACGTTCAATGTGATGCGCATCGGCATAACTCTTCCGTCGATATTGTGCTTCTTTAATCCTTTGTCTTATCATTTGCATTTGTTCTTCCATTTCTTGGATCGCTTCTGGTCCTAGCAGTACCCTATTCTCAAGTCGATCCCAACTCAATGGCGTCCGACACAGTCACCCATAAAGAAACTCAAATGGTGCCATCTTAATGGTACTTTGATAGATGTTGTTGTACGCAAACTCTACCAGTGGAAAGAATTCTTCCCAACGCTTCTGTTGGTCCATCATGTACATATGCAACATATCTTCCAGAATTTGATTCGTTCTTTCTGTCTTCCAGTTTGTCTCAGGGTGATATGCTGTACTAAAGTTCAGTTGTGTGCCCAAGGCCTCTTGTAAACTAGTCCAAAATCATCTGGTAAATACTGATCCTCGATCGGATATGATCCTTTTAGGCACGCCATGCAATCTCACAATCTCGCTGATAAAAAATATAGCTATGTCTGGCACCCGAGACGTCATACACACATGAATAAAATGTGCACTCTTCACCAGGGTGTCAACTACCATGAAATTCGATTTGTGCCTCCTTGCCGTCAACGACAATCCCACAATAAAGTCCATCGAAATGACCTCTCATTTCGATTCCAGAATAGCGTGTGGCTTTAGTACTCCTGCTGGATGTCTATGTTCATCCTTCACTTACTGACATTCTAAACACCTCTCCACGTAGTTAACTATGTCCTCCTTCATTCCTTTCCATAAGAATAAGGGCTTAAGGTCTGCCCTCATCTTTGTGACTCCTAGATGAGCCATGTATACTGCTCTATGAGCTTCGTTTAAGATCAAACTTCTCAATTCGTCATTAGGCGATACATAAATCCGGTTATTATACCTCATCAATCCATCGTTTTCCAATGCATATCCTTCGAGCTTTAGTACCAACATGGTGTTTTGTCTGATATTTTCCTTAACCTCTTTATACCAGTGATCGTCGCACTGTATAGTTAGAATATTTTCTCGAAGATTCGTCTGAAGAGGTATCACTAAAAATATGCATGGTCTCCGACTCAATGCATCTGCCACTCTGTTCATTGTTCCTTTTATGTAAGTAATCTCAAAATTGTCTTCACTAAGTAGTTCTGACCAATGCCTTTGTCGCATGTTCAAGTCACTTTGCATAAAAATGTGCTACAAACCACAATGGTTTGTTTTTAGTTTGAATTTTCATCCAATCAGGTAGTGTCTCCACACTCTCAAGGCATACACAATGGCCAATAAATCCAAATCATGCATTGCATAGTTCTCCTCATGCTTTCTTAATTTCCTGGAGATGTAAGTGATCACTTGACCATCTTGCATCAAGACTCCACCTAAGCCTTCCTTGGATGAGTCTGTGTATACCAAGAATTCCTCGTCCATGTCGGGGACTTTTAGTATCAATGTTGTTGTCAACAGATCCTTGAGCCTTTGAAATGCTTCCGCTCATTTATCAGTCCAAACAAACTTCTTGTTTTTCTTCTGCAATTTTGTAATCATATTTGCTATCTTCGAAAAACCTTCGACGAACCGTCGATAATATCCTGCTAAACCCATAAAGATACATACTTCTAGTATGCTCGTCGATGCAAGCCATTCCATAATATCCTCTGCCTTCACTGGATCCACAACGATGCCTTTATCGGAGATAACATGCCCTAAGTAATGAATCCTCGATTGATAAAAAGAGCATTTCGACAGTTTTTCGTATAATTTGTTTCTCATAAACACTATAGTACCAAGCACAAATGTTCATCATGTTCTTTCGTTGTCCGAGAATATATCAATATGTCTTCAATGAATACTTGAACAAACTTATCCAAGTATTTGCAGAACACCCCATTCATCAAGCTCATGAATACCCCAAGGGCGTTTGTTAGTCCAAACTGTAAAACGATAAAATCGTAATGTCTGAACCTCGTCTTGAATGCGGTCTTAGGAATGTCTTCCTCCTTGATCCGTAACTGGTGATATCCTAATCTCAAGTCGATATTTGAAAACACGGTCACACCTTTCATTTGATCAAACAAATCGTCTATTCTTGGCAACATATATTGGTTCTTGATCGTTGCCTTGTTTAATTTATGGTAGTCAATACAGAGTCTCCATGACCCATCCTTCTTTCATATGAAAATAACAAGCACACCCCAAGGTGACACACTTGGGCATATGAGTCCTAGGTCCAACAACTCCTTTAGTTGCATTTTCAACTACTGTAACTCAAGTGTTGACATCCGATAAGGCGTTCTTTCGTATGAGTCCTAGGTCCAACAACTCCTTTAGTTGCAATTTCAGCTACTGTAACTCAAGTGTCGACATCTGATAAGGCATTCTTTCTATCGGTTCAATTCCAGGTTTCAAGTTGATGGTAAAATCCAACTCTCTTTCGGGCAACAAACCTGGTAACTTTTCTGGGAACACGTCCGCAAACTCTCGCACTACCGGAAGGTTTTCTAATCCTTCTGCCATGCCCTTGTCGTTCAACGCTAATATTGTGTATAGCTTGCATCCTTTGCGCATGCTCTTCTGCAGCTGTAGGGAAGAAATGAACCTCAAGGAAACTCCCTGGTTTCTTCCCACGATCACTCTTCTCTGTCCCTCATCGTCATTCAAACTCAACCGCTTTGTCTTACAGTTGAGTATTGCATCATGAGATTCTAACCAGTCCATACCGATCACAATGTCATAAGATCCTAAGATCATGACGTACAGGTTGGCCTTTGTTACAAAACCTCCTAGGTTAAGGTTACAGTCCGTAACCTTTCCTCCAACCTTCTGATTGGCACCCGAAGCCATTTTCACGTAGCTAAAATCGACCTGTTCGACTGCCTTTACCTTAATTATTTTTAGCATTGCACTAGAAATAAAGATTTCTGTAGCAACAAGATCTATCAAAATACTAAAGGTCTGGTCAACGATTTTACCTGACGTCTCGAGAATAGTAGACTGGTGCTCAACTTGGCGGTTATTAACCACTACATGAATCCTATGGGGCTTTCCCAAATATCCAACGGTAGTGTGTCTGGCTAACCCAACTTCTCTGGCCCTCTCAACTGAGAAGTCTCCTTGGTAATGTGGCTCTCCACATGTCCAACATGTGGTCTTTGGCCCAATACTCCTGGTCCCTGAAGTAGAAGCTACAGGCCTACCAGCCTAAAACCTTGGTCTATTATGTTGAACATGCCTAAACTGCTGCTGCTGTGGATGACGTTGCTGCTGGTGCTATGGTCCTCTGTAGGGAGTCCACTGCTGAGGATCCAATTGTCATTGTGTTGCAAGTGTGGATCCTCTTACCGTGTCTCAATACCCTGATGGATGTCTAGCTTGAGTCTGATGCTGCTGTGCACCAGATGTCACCTACCCCATCGATATCATAGGACTCCTACCATGACCCCCGCTAATCAACTCTTCCTCAACTATGAGGGCCTTCTGGACTGCATCGTGCAACATCTGAGGCATTAGGATCCTCACCTTCACATGAATGCTGAAATTAAGGTCTAACAAAAACTTGTTGATCTTGAGCTTCTCGGTGTTCATATGTAGAGCATACCTAATAATATCCATGAATCGAGCCTCATACTTTGAAACCGTATGACCACCATGTTGTAAGGAATTGAACTCATTGAGCTGACGTTCAATGAATTCCTATGATAAATACCTTTCTCGAAACCGCTCCTCGAAGAGTTCCCATGACATGTCTTCGAAGACCATGTTCAGTTGTGGTAGGAGCGTCTTCCACCATAGAATATCGCTCCCCTTTAGCTGGAAGACCGCCATGCAGAACTTCATGTTGGAGGTGTAGTTTCAAAGCACAAAGCACATCGCACATCGCCATGTTTTCCAACCAAGCCTCGGTGGCTGCGCCGTCCGTGGCAGCCATGAACTCGAGAAACTTAACCTTCTCAAGTTCTCTGTGAATGCTATCAATACCGACTGGGGTGCATTGTGGAACCTCAGGGGGTAAAGTGATCCATATGGATATTGGTGGCCACCCACCTTTTCCAACTGGCTCAAAACAATTTTCTGACATTTTTGGCAATTTACTATTTTTAGCAGTTTTTACTTCCGGGGCCATTTTGAGGGCCTAAATGAAGGTTTTTTGGTATCGAGATCCTCAATGATATTTGAAGTCATCATTGAGCCCCCAAAATGAATCTCCTCGGTGATACCTTTCCAACGGGCTATCACACGCCTAAAACGGAGATCGTATGCAAAAGTTACGACCCCAGGAAGTTGATGTACTAGCTTACCCAAATGGGGCCCACATGACTTTTGGCGTTTCATCTCCTAGGGTTAGGTTTTTGGATGTCTAGGG
>ML779649.1:455424-482207 GCA_009831015.1 Picea engelmannii
GCTATCACACGCCTAAAACGGAGATCGTATGCAAAAGTTACGACCCCAGGAAGTTGATGTACTAGCTTACCCAAATGGGGCCCACATGACTTTTGGCGTTTCATCTCCTAGGGTTAGGTTTTTGGATGTCTAGGGTTTTTGGATGTCTAGGGTTTTTGGCATTCTTTCTTATTGTAAAAAGGCCTTCAGAGCCTCATTGTAATTTTCTTCTTGCGAATGCGCGCTGCCGTCACATCTCTTCTCAGAGATAAGCCACCACCATTCCAACAAGCTTGTTTCCGCTGCATTTTACAGTTTCAGCTTATTTCATTATTGAATAGAAAACCTGTTTTACTGTATCTCTGTTATTTTGTGTTAAGCACCTGTTAATAATATGTATTCATTTCTTTCTGCTCATAAAATCCAGATCAGTGGTATCAGAGCGGTATGCTCCTTGTCATCTTAATGCATGTCCCCAACGAGGTCGGAGTACAAAGAGTTGGGTCTCGAGCTTGTTTCTCTTGAGGACAGAAGCTCTCGCACGCCCAAGCGACCTCCCATGGTAGGAGAAAAGAAAGATGACGGGACAGGAGATCCTTTCAAACTGTTGATTGAGGAATCCCTCACGCAACAGAGGAACGAGATGATGGATAGTTTCGCGCAAATCCTTCGACGACTACCAACCGACGATGCATCTTCCTTGAATGGAGGCGCCGCCCTCTTCAAGGTACAAATAAACTTTGATATTCCTATATTTGAAGGTCAGATAGACGCAGATGCTGTAGACAAGTGGTTGAATCTACTAGAAGGGTATTTTTCTGTTCATAAATTTTCGAATAGAGAAAATATTACTTTTGCGCTCCTCAAAGCTGTTCCCCATGTCAAAGATTGGTGGGAAACTTTCTGTGAGCAAAAGGAAACAGAGGAAACCTCATTATTTTCAGCCACGACCACCTGGGAATCCTTCAGGGATGCTATTAAGGAACAATACTACCCTGTCGGAAGTTATGGCGACCTGTATACCAAATGGACCACACTGCGGCAAGAAAGAGACCAAGTAGTGCCAGATTTCACAAATATCTTCCATACCTTGTGCACCAAGTTGGGTATCAAATATTTGGAGCGACATCTGGTGCTCAAGTATTGCGGTTCTCTGCATAGATACATCCAGACCAAAATGGAATTTCTAGACATCTCATCCTTGGGCACGACCTACCGATATGCCATCAAAATCGAGCAGAAGCTCAAACAAAAGACACAACAATTTGGGCCTGGGAACCCTTCACAACAAAAGCTAGGAAAGGGCGGCCCCAACCCACCGAACAAAGGACAGAGCAAAGATGGACAGTATCAAGACAACCAGTACAAGCCGCAAGCAAAGAAGGACACCAGAAAGACAAAGAAAGATACCAGGAAGTGGTGCGACTTCCATAAGAGCCCTTGGAATAACACTGCTGACTGTCGCTCAAACCAGTCGCTGGTGGCTGAAGTGAAAGCCTATGAATCAGATGCAGATTTTGACTCCGAGACAGAACCAGAAAGGGGAAGACGGATCATTGACGTGGAACCCAGTGCCACCGTTGCTACCACCAAGATCCAGCCCGGTGAACCGGACGAGCCAGAATAAGGAGAGCGCCTCTTCCATTCACAGATGTGGGTAAAAGGCACCCCGCTGCACTTCATCGTTGACAATGGTAGCCAGAAAAACCTCATCTCAGTAGAGGTCGTCAAGCGACTAGCCCTTCCAACAACGCCGCACCCACAACCCTACACCATTGGATGGATCTGCCAAGGAAGCGATCTCCGCGTCGACCAACAATGTCGACTGTCGTATGGCATCAAGCCCTTCAAAGACGAGGTATTGTGTGATGTTATTTTGGGCCAACCTTATTTATGGAAATGTCATGCTGTATATGAGTCTAGGCCTCATAGTGTTATTATTACTTTGAACAAGAAATTGTATAGGATACTCGAGGCAGTCCCACCTAGTGCTATTTCCTTGATCTCTGCTAAGTAATGCAGGAAGGTCATCTCTCAGACGGGGAAGTTTGTCTTCTTCGTGATTCGCTCTCAGAATAAGCGAAAGATCGCAGCCACATCCAGGGTCTCTGCGGCCAACCTCTCCACACAACAGAAGCAAGTAGATAAGGTCGTGGAAGAATACTCGGATATCTTCTCCTCACCTACAGGGGTACCTCTGCACTTCCAGGTCAAGCACCCCATCGATATGACCCCCGACGCACCGCTGCCCAATGGGCCAGTCTATCGTCGCTCTTTGTTAGAGAATGAGGATATCAAGAGACAGATCCAAGAACTACTCCACAAGGGGCACATACGCCCTAGCTCATCACCTTGCAGGAGCCCAATCGTGATGGTACAGAAGAAAGATGGAACCTGGCGACTCTGTATTGATTACTGGGCTCTGAATAAAATCACTGTCAGAAACCGGTACCCGATTCCTCGAATCAATGACCTCCTTGATCAACTCATGGGGGCCAAATACTTCAGTAAGATTGATCTGAAGTCTGGCTACCACCAGGTCCCGATAGAACAGACAGATGTATGGAAGACCCCCTTCAAGTCAAAGGAAGGACTTTTTGAATGGTTGGTCATGCCCTTTGGTTTGAAAAATGCTCCAGCCACTTTCATGAGGATGATGGACGATATCCTGCGACCATTCACCAATACTTTTGTAGTGGTGTATCTGGATGACATTCTAATTTACAACAAGACTTGGGGTGAACACTTGCAGCATATTCAACAGGTTCTGCACACCCTGCGGCAGCACAAGCTATACACCAACCTGGAAAAATGCTCCTTCGGCATGGACAGGGTCCATTACCTGGGCTACATCATTGATCAACATGGCGTACATGTGGATCCAACCAAGATCCAAGTCATCCGTGACTGGCCAGCCCCAATAACACTCACTGAGCTTCGAAGCTTCTTGGGACTTGCTAATTTCTACCGTAGGTTCGTGTTGGGTTTCTCCCATATTACATGGGCCCTCAGCCAAATAAACAGGGGTGGTGGTAAGGCGAAATTTGCGTGGGGCCAGTCCCAACAACAAGCGTTCGATGATTTGAAGCAACGCTTGTGCTCAGCCCCAATACTTTCACTACTAGACCTGCAACATCCTTTTGAGATCGAGACATATTCTTCAGACTATGCCGTGGGCGCCGTTCTCACTCAACACGACCACCCTATGGCCTATCATAGTGAGACACTGTCAGATACTGTCCGTAAGTACCCTACTTACGACAAAGAAATGTACTCCATTGTGCAAGCATGTCGCCAATGGAGACATTACATTCTTGGGAAGGAGACAGTCATCCACACTGATCATAAGCCACTGCAGTTCATGCAGAGACAGGGAAAACTGCAAAATGACTGCCATCAAAAGTGGTCCACATACTTGCAACAATTCCACCTCAACATCAAGTATAAAACAGGAAGCACCAATTGCGTCGCTGATTGCCTCAGCAGACCGCCAGTCGCGACACTCACCATGGTGCTAGACTCTTGCAGCCATGAGACATCTGGATGGCCCCAACTCTATGAGACAGACCCTGACTTCGCCACCACCTACCAAATGTTGGGTGCAAATGCAGTTGTCGATAATTTCCATCTTCAGGATGGGTTGTTGTGTCGTCTGGGCCATATCTGTGTTCCATCAAGCGAGCAAGCGAAGCTGATCTGGGAAGCCCACTACAGTCGGGTGGCAGGACACTTCGACGTCGAAAAGACAGTGGTGATGCTACAGAAACATTTCTACTGGCCGAAACTTCGACAGGAGGTCGACAAGTATATCAGGTCCTGCACTGCCTGCACTATTGCCAAACTGACCACTAAGAAACAGGGCTTGTACACCCCTCTTCCTACTCCTGATAGGCCATGGGAATCCATCTCAATGGACTATATGTCAGGCCTCCCATCCACCAAGCGGGGAAATGACTGTGTTTTTGTGGTTGTTGATCGCTTTTCTAAGATGACGATTCTGGTTGCCTGCAAGAAGAGCATCATAGCAGAGGCCACTACCAAGTTTTTCTTTGAACGAGTCTGGGTACATTTTGGAATCCCACAAACCATTGTGTCAGATCGGGATAGTCGATTTCTCTGCACATTCTGGTCGAGCCTCTGGTCACTGCTGGACACCAAACTCACCAAATCCACGACCTTCCACCCCCAGACAGATGGCCAAACCGAGGTTGTAAATTGAATGCTTGTGCATATCCTTCGCATGTATAATTCAAAGAACCCTCACACATGGGATGAGAGCCTTCCTTATGTCCAACATAGATACAACCGAGCCTTGCATAGCTCAATCGACCACAACCCCTTTCAAGTGGGGTTGGGATTCCAACCATTGGGTCCCATAGATGTTGCACTTCCCCTTGCGGTCACCTCGACTGACTCATCTCCTGCTCCAACTGAAGCTGACAAAGCCACTCGGTTCATTGAGCGGATCCAACACATCCACCAACAGGTTTAGGATATCCTACAGAAGTACAATGACAAGTACAAACAACGCCATGATCAACATCGGGTGCCGCATAAGTTTCAGGTGGGCGACAAAGTTTGGTTGCACTTGCAGAAAGAACGCCTTACATGACCCCATCGGAAGCTTCGCCCACTCCGTTATGGACCGTACACTATTACCAAGGCCGTGGGGGATAATGATTTTGAGCTCAACATTCTTCCTTTCCTTGGCCTGCACCCAGTGTTCAACGTGGATCTCCTTCGCCCTTATTTCCCACCATTATTGGACACCTCAGAAGTAGCAGAACAACTGACACCAACAGAGCTCAAACCCGACTGCATACAACAGGAATCCAATGATCAGATTGTGGACAGACAGATCAAGGGCACTCGACAACAAAGGATCCAACTTTATCGAGTCGTCAAAGCAGGACAGCTCCTGCACCAAGGCAAGTGGCTCACCCGGGGCCAAATTCAACAGAAATTTTCTCATATAATGGGGGAACTCAACGCAATGGAGACCATTGCTTCCTAAGGAAGGAGGATTGATCCAGATGGATATCAGTGGCCACCCACCTTTTCCAACTGGCTCAAAACAATTTTCTGACATTTTTGGCAATTTACTATTTTTAGCAGTTTTTACTTCCGGGGCCATTTTGAGGGCCTAAATGAAGTTTTTTCGGTATAGAGCTCCTCAATGATAGTTGAAGGCATTATTGAGCCCCCAAAATGAATCTCCTCGGCGATACCTTTCCAACGGGCTATCACACGCCTAAAACGAAGATCGTATGCAAAAGTTATGACCCCAGGAAGTTGATGTACTAGCTTACCCAAACGGGGCCCACATGACTTTTGGCGTTTCATCTCCTAGGGTTAGGTTTTTGGATGTCTAGGGTTTTTGGAATTCTTTCTTATTGTAAAAAGGCCTTCAAAGCCTCATTGTAATTTTCTTCTTGTGAATGCGTGCTGCCGTCACATCTCTTCTTAGAGATAAGTCGCCACCATTCCAACAAGCTTGTTTCCGCTGCATTTTACAGTTTCAACTTATTTTGTTATTGAATAGAAAACCAGTTTTACTGTATCTCTGTTATTTTGTGTTAAGCACCTGTTAATAATCTGTATTCGTTTCGTTCTGCTCATAAAATCTAGATCATAAAGGCACCCTGACCTCATCTCTATCTAGTTGGTTAAAAAAGGCCTCTCACATCCTCTGAAAGGACCTCATCAACCCAACCACATCCCCCACAACAATTTGCTCCTCTCCAAAGACTTTCTATCCTCCTTGGGGGTTAGACCTCTCTGGCGTGGATTCTACTGGAGGTGTCACACCTCCTCCCCTAGGACCACGTCGTTTGCCTCCATGACGTCCTCTAACCATGATTACTGACAGGGACACAATTCAATTTAATTATCGATAAGTTATTAATCAAGTGTTTAATACAGTGGAAGTCGTAATGATCCCAAGTTGCATGGTTGAACCCGGTCTGATACCATATGTAATGTCCCCTCCGTTACGACTAGAAAAACGAAGCACAAACGATAATTTGTTTTTCTTTAAAACATTAAGAAATTAACGTCAACACATAATTCATAGTAGCGCATAATCTACAACAACATAAGTAAAAACATGACAAGCTACTCATCATTGTAATCAATAACGACGCAACCAACACATCAACATAAATGATAGCGACACATAAACATAAATAGCAACGCAACTCAACACATCACAATCAACTTGAAGCAAGTCATAAACCATGATCAACCATATACTGAATATTAAAATGACTACCCTCCCAACCTACCCTGCAAGGTTAGGACCTCCAAGACACATAAGCAACGCTCAAACCCGGGATTCATCCGATTGATTTTGACCATTTAAGGTCTCAGGGCTGGCGACTGTTCTGAGGAACAATGAGGTGTCTACATCCCACTAACACAATCAAGTCGAAAACCAACTAGCTCAATCAATCAACATTATCACTATTCATGGCGCAAGAGAATTTAATTTCTAAATCAATCATATAACAACATAAGTTAAGGCGCGAGTGTAATCAACCTTATTTTATTTTCATGGCGCAAGGGAAAACATCTATTTTATTTCAAGGCGCGTGATTAATCTATTACTGAAAGCAACAATAAATCAACATTATTTTCAAGGCGCACGCGTGATCTAATTACCGAATTAAACATAAATCAACATCATTCAATGCACATAATTAATCTAATCACTTAGGAAATCATAAATCAACATTATTACAATGCACGCGAGTAATCTAAAAGTGTAATCATTTATACGTCATCATTAGTCCAGAGTGCAAAGCAATCTAATTACTTAATCATCAACATAATCCATGGCACAAGGGAAATCAATCGCGCAATCATTTATTCATTAACATTTTTAGTGGCACAAGAGTAGATTGATTACTAAAACAATCCTAAATCCACCTTGTATAAATACACAAGAGTAAATTAATTTCTAGATAATAATAGGTCAACATAATTAAAGGCGTAAGAGTAATCATTACTTTTATTCATTGCGTAAAAAATCCAATCACGTTAAGTTCCAGGTGCATGAGAAATCAATAGTTTTATTCCATGGCGCAAAAGAAATATTATCACATACCCAAGCATACATCACGTTATTAATGGTGCAAGAGCCTGTAGTTATCCAATCCTAACTGAAATCCATGAATAGATTAGGCATCATAATAACCATCAATTCCTCATCGCACAAGAGAAATAAATACTTAAACAATCCTACATTCACATAGTTAATGGTGCGAGAATATTGCAATCACTTAATTAAACATACACCAACATTAGATTCAACGTGCACTAATAATCTAATAACTTAATCATTTATACATCAATTAAAGAGGGCGATTAGCCATCTTTGAAACATCCATCAAGATTCCCTCCTATACTAACATGTACCTGCTAGTTGACGTAATTAGCCATCATCAAGAGACCACTATAATAACACATTAATATGCGACACATTTACCATGTAATCTCAAGCTTCCTTAATCAATAAATGCTAAATCCAAATTCGAACTTTAAGGCGCAAGATGACTATGAGTAATACATGATGAATTAATGGAATACATGAACATAAGTACAATCGGTGTAAATGAAAGAGGGATATTTTTATCATCAAAGATATCAAGTCAATGTCAAGTTCGTACCATGTAAAGAATCATTCGTCTAGTAATTAAACTCTTGTATTAACAACTCATAAGTCAGAACCCCAGGGTACACAAGCTAGCTTCCCTATCTTGAATAAGAGGAGCTTTAGGAAGATCAACACTTGCCGGGTGGACAATAAACTTTAAAAATAAACTAAATTAAAGTGGGGAACCTCTTTACATGAGGAATCCTAAGAGAGGAACTGGATAGAATTCAATGAGTTGGGAGTTTAGTAATCAAATTTTTGGGAAGGACAACAAAAATAGAGAAGGGAGGGAGATCGGTTACAAGAGGTACCCAAAATGCAAGGGATTCAACATTGTTGGGCGAAATTGTATACCAAATAAAACACAAGGTTCCATAGATGAATGCAAGGGATCCATCATTGTTGGGCGATAATTTCAAGGAAAAATGCAAAGGCAATCCAAATGAAACACATGGTAGATTCACATGCTGAGCGAAATGTTCAAGGAAAAATGTAGAGGTAATCCAACTGAAATGCATGGTAGGTTCACATGCTGGGGAAATGTTCAAGGAAAAACGCAGAGGTAATCCAACTGAAACACATGGTAGATTCACATGCTGGGAGAAAAGTTCAAGGAAAAAAACAGAGGTAATCCAACTGAAATGCATGGTAGATTCACATGCTGGGCGAAATGTTCAAGGAAAAATGCAGAGGTAATCCTACTAAAACGCATGGTAGATTCACATGCTGGCGAAAATTTCAAGGAAAAACACAGAGGTAATCCAACTGAAGTGCATGGTAGATTCACATGTTGAGTGAAATGTTCAAGGAAAAATGCAGAGGTAATCCAACTGAAACGCATGGTAGATTCACATGCTGGGCGAAAATTTGAAGGAAAAACGCAGAGGTAATCCAACTGAAACACATGGTAGATTCACATGCTGGGCAAAATGTTCAAGGAAAAACACAGAGGTAATTTAACTGAAACACATGGTAGATTCACATGCTAGCTAAAAGTTCAAGGAAATACGTAGAGGTAATCCAACTGAAATGCATGGTAGATTCACATGCTGGGCGAAATGTTCAAGGAAAAACGCAGAGGTTAATCCAACTGAAACACATGGTAGATTCACATGCTGGGCGAAATGTTCAAGGAAAAACGCAGTCTAGTTTGGGTAAAACGTAGAGATAAGTTTTGCAAAAACGTAGAGGTTTATTACTGGGAAAAATGCATGCAAAACACATTGAAATTCTGATGGAAACACAGAGGCAAAAAGTGTAAAAATATAGTAGGTTGCAGTTTGTACAATTTTTTTTCCATTATGGTGATAGTCATGTTCTTTGTCACATAAAACAAAATTGTAGACTCCTATGCAACATTAATCAAATTATCATTTAAAGCAGTGTTACCGAAATTTGAAGGAATTTACTTAAGTCATGCAATCGACGCACCATGGCGACGTCCCACAGTTGAAGAACAATCATCGAATTCATCACATAATGTTTTTCCAGAAATCTAGTGTTCTAAAGCAAATTACTGAAATCAAAATTTATAACTTAACTATTACACTTACAAGCTCAATAAAAATACCATAATCGACGACGAAAATTTCCGAAATCGAAGGCGTCCTTCTCCAGCAATGCTCCTTCTGATCTCTCACTTTCTAACCATTGATACTTCACCGATACTTTCCAACCAATGCTAGGGGTACTCTTCTTCTCCCTTATTCCCCCAATCCACAAAGGGGACACACACACACACACAACCAGAAATTCTCTAGCTTCCATCTTGCCTCGCAAGGTAGAGCCACCACTCTCTCTCAAGCTGGGTATCCCAACTCTCACAAGTAAAACCAATGAAAAATTCTGCAGCATAACTTTACTCATAACCAGTCTGATCTATCTCTCAACTCAACCATTTGTTTTATAGAATTTTCCTACACTTGCACAATTAATTCACTTTTCAATTAAAATAATTTAGAATTGTCTCCCCCATACACTTGTCACCCTTTCCCCAGATTGCACAATTAAATCCACATTTTATTTTAATAATTTTTTTTTTTTTTTCTCACCCATCCTAAAAGTGCTTCTAAAATCACTCCTAATTGTCCATTTATTCCCTTTATTTCCAATTAATGACCGACGCCTTTCTAAAACTGAGTTGAGTTAAAATAAGAATTTTCTCCTAGTTAGACTGTTGTTAACTAGACTCTAGATTCCTTTCTATGCGTACCCATTCCTTTAGCTTTAATCCATTTTTACCTTAAATTCCAATTTGGTAATTACTTGCACATATGTGTGTTACACCACTCTTTAGATTTATTTTATTTTCATTGATTTCTTAAATTGATTTATTTCATCCCCTCATTATTTAATTTATAAACTAGTTTTTAGTCTTCTCACTAACTTAGACTTAGGCTTAATTAAATTTTTTATTTGCGAAGGCTTAGACCCTTAGGGATTAGGATTAATAAATTCATTCTTTAATTAATTAATTAATTAATTCACCAGTGCTCAATATTTTACAAGATTTAACATTCGCTCAAAGTTTTCTAGGCCACCTAGATTCATTGACTCAATTTTTAATTCTACGACGTGCCCTTCAAGACGCACCCCATGATCCAAGCGTGCCATTCGCCTTTGATTCAAATTTTTAATTACTCGACATGCCCTTCAAGACACATTCTGTGCTCCAAGGGTGCCACTCTCCTTTGACTGATTTTGGTAGTTGTCCAACCCCTGGAGTCAACACTCCATTCGTGCGACCTTGTGAGAGACTAAGGGATTCTAAGGAATACAAACCCTGCCTTATTGCACGTCCCTTAGAATCTTCGTGACCGACTGCCTCAGTTTTCCCTCAAGACATCGTGGACCTCTTGAACTAGGCAATCGTTAACCTACAATTCGAGCCATGGCGGGAGTGCTAGTAGGCTATATCAGGGATGACGCCACACCTCTCACTCAATATCTGGTTTATGTGCATGACCCCTTTACTCCTTATGTGAGTCATATTAGCAAGAAATCGTCAACATGCATCCATCAACGAAAAACTGTCAAAGATCCATAAAAAAACATCATAATATAATTGATCATATGTCACATATGCATAAATGAGATACTCAAACCAATACAATCCACTCCCTGACTCAATCCAGAGTCCAAGGAGGTCCAATGATGCCATCAACATCCTCAATTTGTCAAGTGTCCTGCACACTCAGGGGAAACTCGTCAATAACATCTATCAATACATAGATATCAAACAACATAAATCCTAATCCATTAACATCCTCATAAGAATCCATAAGCGAAACAAACAACCATATACTAAAACTGGATCACTTGCACGCAAGTTTCTTCAAAGAATAAGTCAATAACATGTGCTCACAAGAGCGAGATGTTACAGTTTTTCATTGATGTAGTGCAACTTCCATAACAACCATTAGATATTGTATTGTTGTGATTCCATTCATGATAAAATTCCCATATCATCTCTTCATTTTCTGGGGCACTTAGATTACATGCTATATGTTTGATGAAATGTCTACCAATGTAATACATGCAAATCATTTGTAGAAAGTTGTGAATCAAGATTATAACGTAAGAGTATATAAATGCAAACTATTTGAAAGAAGTGCAACCACAAATTGCATAGTAAAACATTAATATCCCATCCTAGCAGGCATCGGGGATATTGTTCTTTTCTAGTTGCATGAAAAACAACACGAGGTTAACTTATTTTTCACATGAAACAATGTTGTGTTATCTCACAGTTTTGGAATTTTCATGAAAGCGGGTAACAATTGGCAAATCCCTAATTTTTTTTTATCTTGTTGGTTATACCAAAATATTGTGATCAAACCAATTCCAAAATATTGTGATCAAACCAATTCATCTTCCTTGCTTGAACGAACTTTGTAGGAGAACCTTGCGCACTGACCAGGTTGGATGCCCTTCTTGAGTGAACCTGATAAGAGAACTTTCTGAAAAATGAAGTCCAATGCCCCACTTGAACTAACACTGTGAACAATGTAAGATAACCATTTTAATAAAGTAGGTTAGATTCCATACATAAAAAACCATTGATCAAATCATACCGGATGCAATACTCGATCAAACCAAATCAGATTGCATGGAAATCTTCTAAACAAAAATTATAGTGATCCACTAGTAATATGATTTGATTTTTTGTCTTGGTATATATATTTCAAAAGATGTATTTTTTTTTAGCCCTGATTGTATATCTGTTTGTGTTCCATCAATTATTGAATGTACATGATATAAGCAATTTTTTATATGACATAAATTTGTGTTATTATGGAAAAACATTGCAAGCTTAAAAATGATTCCATGGTCGATTATTTTCTTAGATTTTAAAAAAGGTTTTTTTTGAAATGTTATATATATATATATATAGGCTGTTGTCCATTGGGATGGAAGGTACATACATTAAATAGTTTCTTTTTTTTTGAAATGTTATATATATATATAGGCTGTTGTCCATTGGGATGGAAGGTACATACATTAAATAGTTTCTTAATGGACAAGGAGATAAGGAATGGAACCATCTACCTATATGAATTAAAACAAACATTCCCCATATTCCCAATCGATGCCAACCTAATGCATCGAGCTATGAGTGAGGTTGAATGCCATAACTACATGTCCTATTGAGTTTGCATGCTTATACACTTGTGAAATGCGTCTATTGCTAACTTAATGTGCATTAATATCATGGGAGGGGCAAGCTGATTGACTACAACATTACTCTTATTGTTATACCACTACTATAAAAAGACATAATGGTATATTATTATCACAAATTAAAAATAAAATATTTGAAAAAAACAATGTAATAATTATATATTAACAATTATATATCATTATGATATTTTTTTTAAATATTAATGTAAAATAAATTGTTGATATTGATAATATTGTTTTTTTAACATGAAAAAAAAAACACTACCTCTAATCATCCGAAAAATGAAAATTATGTAAGGTTCTTATCAAGTAGATAATTGATTTTTTAGAACCATCTATATTTCTGGGAAAGATATAACTCGAGATAAAATACACAAATTAAGTTTCATATTATATTTAAACAAGAGGAGTTGCAGAACAACAAGTCCTTACTTAGAAGATAGAAGAGCTTGATTGAAAAGGGAGTTGCAATGTGTTATTTAGTAGCTTAATTGAGCAATGTGTATTAGCTTGATTGAACAACTTCGCACATAAATCTCTTCGCACAGACTTCTGGAATGAGCTATTCATCAGCTCGTTGGAGAGGACCTTCATTTTCTAGGGTTTCTTCAAATTAAAATTATGCTTCTCATCTTAAAGCCCTAGAAGATCACATTTTTACCACGCATAATCAATCAGGTACAGTATTTCCCTTCCGTGGAAGCAAAATTGCTTTTCTGCGTGTATTTTGTTTGTCATTTTTTACTATGCATAATCAATCAGGTACAGTATTTCCCTTCTGTGGAAGCAAAATTGCTTTTCTACGTGTATTTTGTTTGTCAATGATCCAAGTGAAATAATTGCATTACTCAGTTGAATTTTAGTGCTCAATTTAAAGGTTGGGTTGTATGCTTGTTAATAATAGATGTACTAATTAAAAACCAATTTTAAGTTTCAATGTTTCAAGGCTTATACTTACCTAACAAAAGGAAACATGATTCAAGGCTTGGTATATGTTGATTTGCCGAAGTAATGTCTCAAACTATAATTCCAGTGACCTAGATTTAAATTATTGACAAACTAGGAAAGTTACATTACATGCCTCACTAGTCATACTATACTTATTCAAATCCTCGAACATTTCCCAAGGTGTATTTGATCAGCATATTAATCAAAATATTAACACTAATGTAGACCATTTCTTGACTCCCAAGGTAGCTCATATGGTAATCCTAGTCTTACAACTAGAGCATTGATTTTGAATTCAGTGGTGAGGACGCAGACTACCATTATTTTACTCATTACGTGTACTCACGACACAATTTGGACCAATAAATATTTTCCACCCATACCCCATCACAGGGCTCGCAACCTTCGAGCAAATAGTTCATACTGAGTTATGGGCTTGAGAATTGTTCTAGATTTTCGAACAAACATAGGTGTGGTTTGTGTTATTCCAGTCGTTCTTCATTGTTGTAAAGTTTCTGACTAATGAAAGTCGACTCTATCTTTCTATGTGAACTCTGGTAGGGTGTGGCCTGGAAGGTAGAGGCTCCTATTAACCAATGAGGTAGTTCTCTTTACCAACGATAAGACTCTACCCGTTCAGCTTCCAGGTCAGGTCTCAGAAAAAATATTAATGTTCTTCCTCTTCTTTTATAATCATTTGTTTGTTCTTTTTTTCTGTGTGTGTTCTTACGATTTCCAGAATGAAATAAGTAATTTTCATTTTTAGTTTTTGTATTTTAATATTATGGTAGCTACTGAATAGTTGGTGTACCCAATTTTCAATAACATCTCTTCCAATGTCCATGCCTCCTCAAAAGATTCGACGAATCCTTCCCTACCTAAGTCTGTCTCTAAAAATCTGTTGGAGTGTTCGAGGTAAGATGTTGTTAAATATCCCAGCAAGGGAATGCTGTTGAATTGAGTTCTCATGGGTAACTAACCTCAGAAAGGGATTGTATGTAGGGTGTTGTCTTTGTAGTTGCTTTGTTTCCGGCCTGTCAATGATCAAAACAGTTTTACTGGCCTACCCAGGATATGAAGAAGATGCAACGATTTCCAGATTTGATGTTTCTACAGGATTTGAAATGGGATGTGAAGAAGATGCAACGATTTCCAGATTTGATGTTTCTACAGGATTTGAAATGGGATGTTGGTTTGCAGATTGTGAATTATCCTGGGGATCCATTTCCACATCTGATATTTCATACTGTGAGTAGTAAAATCTCCGAGATATTTCTGGATTTTCAATGTCTCCTGTAATATTGTCTCTTCCGAGCAAAGGCAATGGAGAAAATCCATGGCTTGGAGTCGTTGGCCCACTTTGAAATACAGAATATGAATTATTCTGTCTTTTCTGGTTTTTCTTGGCTTTTTGTTGCCACCTCTTTAAGGCATTAGCTATCCGTTGTTGAGATCTGGCATTCTTCATGTGATACTCCATCTGCATAGTTCACCCAGTCAGTTTTGAGAGCACAATTATCTATACTTTTGGTTTAATAGCAGTATGATTATTTGCTAAAATATTTAATTTAAATTTTGGTTTATTATGCCGAAAGGTGTACACTTATTGATAATGGGTAGATTTAATAGGGTTTTAGTGCTTAATAAGTTTTCTATGAACAGGATTAAATATGGCTGGAATATTCTTAGTATTCACACAAAATAAATGGTTGTGATTTCAATCATTAACTTCCTAGCTATTATAAAGACATCAATTTATGTGTTTACTTTTTTACATTTACCTAATCATATTTAAAAATTATTTTGATAGCTAACTGATTGCCACCTAAGTGATTTTAAAATATTAACACCAGATAAATGAAGCCCAACAGTTTATTTGTTAATAGATAATAAAATTTAATATATTCTTTTAAAAATTCATTTCATCTTCTCAGCCTTTCGACGTTCACCAGCAGCTATTTTACTGCTTTACTAATATATAGTAAAGTAAAATGAACTATACCGAAAGCAACCAAGTTTAGATATATCTATCGTCTCCCCAAAGAAGCTTGGGTAACAACATAATGATCATATCTCTGTAGGATGGATTCCTCGGCCCTTCTAAAAAGGAGGTTTTGCAAAATGAAAACAGAAAATGAGAAAATTTTGATGAGAATCTATTCCACCCAAAGTTGGACGAACAGAATCGGGATAACCAAAAATGAAAACAGCATAATCGGAGCTTCTTACTGAATCAGAGAAATGGGAGGAAGCAGGTTAAGAATCAGCCTTTTGGGAACGGGTATAAGCACAACATTGTGTTCAACTGGACATAATTGCCAATAATATCACTCAAAATAAACAGAAAGCCAAAGCACCGACGAAGGGCGATTGACATCTACTAAGCTGATTTCCAGAGTGATTACTTGGTGCCTGCGGAATCGATGGGTAATCTGCCAATCTTGGATCCTCCTACCCTCCGGAAGAGATGAACGGGGTGATCCATCAGAGTTGGCTGAGCACCGGGACTTACTGTTCGGTCGGTGGGGGAGCCGCGCGTGAAATACTACAGGACTATTGAAAACTACTGGCCGGTGGGGGAGCCGCGCTTGAAAGACTACAGTTCTAATACTATATAAAACTACTAAATCGACTACAAATTGGCGTAGTTAAGATCCTAATTCTTGCAACTTGCAACTTGTTATAAATCTTTTTTTTTTTTTTTGGGGTGTGTTTGATCTTAGTAGTTCTCTTTATACTTCTCAATTAAGTCATCAAATTTAATAATGATTGATATTGCAATGGGTCTTATACCTTTCGATGGTGTTGTGTTCTTTATAATAGTTTTGTTGGTTGTACTAGTGTCATCCTAGTATTGTCCATCATTCCACCATATGATCTACATTAAGTATTGATTTTCCTAATTTATGAGGTGATTTGGTCTTTGCTGGATATGCTTTGTCTCTGTTGTGCTCATTAATTTGGCTTGACTTCTTGTTGCCTTTGTTTATTTTTAATGTGTTAGTTTACAAGGAGGGCGGTATAAAAATTTGGACTCTATCCAATTGATCTAATTTTTTTTACTCTCTTTGATGAGTTTACTATTATTAGTGGTAGTGTTGGTAGTGTTTTCACTAGTGGATCTTTAGAATTTGATATTTTATCTACTATTATATTTGTGTTTGCATTTGGATTATCATTAAGCAAATTGGTACATCTATTCATCGTAGTGGTAGTGTTGGTAGTGTTTTCACTAGTGAATCTTTAGAATTTGATATTTTATCTACTATTATATTTGTGTTTGCATTTGGATTATCATTAAGCAAATTGGTACATCTATTCATCTTGTGTTACTATCCATTGATGTTTTCATTTTGGTTTTTGCTTGGTTGAATTTTTGTCATGCTTTCTTGCTTGATTCAATTATTCACTCTTTTTATTATTTATTTAGTTCTATAGTGTATTAGTAACATTATGGTGGTTAGAGTCCATGGAATTATCCTAAAAATATCTATAAATATACTAGGGCATCCCAATTAGTAGGTTAACGGAAGCATATAATTTCCCTTCATTTGTTTAGCCTTAAGGCTTAGATCCACCGGGACTTTCTTTTTCTAGTCAATTTTTCTCTTACTCTATCTTCCTTTTGTCTTCTTATTCTTATCTCCTTTCTCTATCTTCATTTTCTTTCATCCTTGCACCTCTTCTAATTTTTTATGCTTTTCGTACTCTTGTTGGATCAACATTGCTTCTTCTTCTTGTATTGATATTTTCCCATATTCTTCTTCTTTTCAAAGTCTTTGCTCTGCTTGAAGTTTCTTTATTATTTATTCTTAATCGTTCTTCTTACTTCATATACTATTTTCTTCTTTGTCTCTTATTCATTATCTTCTTTATTTAGGTGTTATTTTGTAATTATTTCAATTTGCTCTACCAAATTCTTCATTCTTTGTCATTCATTTTTCTAAATTTTAAGCTAGATGTAACTTTCCATCTCCAATGCTTGTTCAAATGATTCTTGCATTTATTTCTTCTTATTCCAACCGTTCTCCTACTTGTTTTCTTTCTCTTTTCTAGTCCCTTGTAAGTTGGTGGCGTTCTTCTATATATTATTGTTGTTTCTTTTGTTTTGCCCCCCTTTCACTATTTTCTTTTAAAAAAAAATTATTTTCTATTTTTACAATTCTCTCTATACTTGTGATTACAAATTAGAGAAAAAGAGTCACCTTCCTTTAAGCCATATCAACTTGATGTTCCTTCATTTTCATCTTTGGAATTTTTATTCACATCTTACACCATCGTTTCAAGTTCTTATTCCTTAGAATCTCTTTGGTGTTGTATTCTCCTATCTTTGGCATTTTCTTTTGGTTTTCTACCAATGTGTTCATCTGTTGCTTCTTAGTCTACTTTCTAGTCGACTTTGGTGTTTTTGTTTTCTTAGGAGAAGACACGGTTGCAATTGACATGACATAGAGAATTCATTTGCATTCATCATATTTCTCTCCTTTTTCTATAGGGAACATCACAACATAATCTCCTATATTTTCTTGAATATTGGTGGTGGAATATGGATTACACAATATACATGTTTGGAAAGGTCCAGAGGGATTTATTTTACTTGTTTTCCTATGTTATACCAAAATTTCGTATGATTGAGACATAATTGAAATGAATTGTTTCAAATGTGGCCTTTTTATTATAGGTTGTTGTTCCCTCCATGTCACACCTTCATACTTTAGTTTCCCTAACCAATTAGAGAAAAGTTTAAATGGAGCCATTGGTAGATTTTTGAACTATTAGGATGTTTCAAAACAAGAATACTTAAAGTATATAATGTATCTATAGGTTGTAAAATTAAATATATCTAGAATTCATACAGGGTACATTTGTTGCATTTATTTATACATGAGAAGAGGCAAGGATACAATTGGTCTACCACTATCTTGGAAATAGACACAAATTTGACAGATCAACCTAACTAAATGCTTTGTCTACTTATAGACTTCACCATTTTCAATAATAACATCGTCTGGATTTAGTATATATAGAGGCAAGTCAAAATTTCTACTCAAACTTGTCACACATAATGATACAGTTATGGTTGTCCGTGTCTTAAATAAGTTAGGAAATTTTCTCAACAACATATTATTTTCATACTTTCCTCCATTTTAATCTCATATAATTATTTCTACCAAATATAATGTGTTCTTTAGGCTTAGAAATTTATCCACATTCCAATGGATGGCTTACCAAAATAGATCCACAACTACAATGACTACAAGTTACGAGATTATGATTGACGACACAACTATTGTTTTTGCATTAATTTAATAACTATGTGGAAATAAAACACACCAACCAAATTATTTAACTACTATGACATAAAAGAGATATACAATAGAAAAGACACAGACCTTGGAACACAAAATTCACCCTAAAAACCCGATACGAGAAAACCAACAAGAAATAAAGGATTGTTCCTTTCATATTCTTTTATTATGGATATTAAAATATAAATTACAAAGATGAACAAAATTGTCACGAAGATATGACATGCTATCATGGTCTTCAACAATCCTATACAATATGATTATCTCTCTAAGCCTTGTTAGAATCTCCACACTCAAGCTCATATTATGTAACAACTAACGACTAAAGAAAATGTGAACCCATTTCCCTCCTTCAACATGGTTTTAGATAGCTCAAATTCGGGTTATGAAACCCTCATGGAATCTTTATGATTCTTATAGAAGTATCTATTGGATTCCCACATGTTATTAACACCTTATGTGTATATCACAATGAGTTGACATGGCTTCCACTTGGACTTGTGGGGAATAATTGACCCATTATCTTGTTGGGGCCATAACTTTCACATATGAACTCCATTTTGAAAAAAATCAACCACCAATGGAAATATATTGCTGTTTACATTGTGGTAAACATGATGAGGACCCCAAAGTTCCACTTATTTTTCCATAAAATAAAGGATTTGCTATTCTAGTATGTTAGTATAGTTATTAGGATCTAAGCTAAATCGACCCTTGTAGGTCCCAAATTCAACATTCCCAAATATAAAGCATCAATAAACTCATATGGTAATTATGCAGATCCATTTTGGATAATATCTCCCCATTTTGGAGGATTTTGATATCCGGAATCTTTAGATTAAAGGAGAAGAGGAAACAATTCCCCAACTTTCTCCTTGGGGCACCATTTGGCCTTGTCCAATAATTGACCTCTCAATATGACTTTCCAAAGTTATTATTGACCCCTTCTGGTCATTTTTATCTTCTTCCATATAACTATGTATTTTGATAAGTTTTCACGTCCATATAGTGCCCAATATTTTATGGAAGGTAATTCTTGTCCCTCTTCATTCTCATTGTGCATGGATGGATTGTAGAGTTTAAGGTTTTGTACATTTAATATTGAATAAGTGCACATATAAGGTGGAAGACTAAGTCTATAAGCATTGTTTTCAAGCTTCTAGAATATTCCAAAAGCCCCATGGCTTTGTTTTTCTCTCTTGGTCTCGGTAACCTTTCCTTATTGAGGTTGATATATAAATTTCCATGTTTAATCCATTGGAATAGTTCATCACAGTAGATATTATAATATTCTGCAACCTTTTACTATGCAATGATTTATTTTAGATTGCATATTTTTAATATTACTATTTTAACACAAAAAGTATTGAAATAAGGTGAAACTGAAATGAATGAGATAAACAATAGCATGCCATCTGTTGGTATTTATTTTGGTAGGAATGATAGGTATTAACCTCTGTGGATAAAAAACCTTTGACTAGAATATAATATTCTGGAAGCAAGAGAAAACCGTAACAAATGTTTGAAAGCCCTAGAAAGGCAAGTCGGCTCCACCAGAAAGATATATATATATCCAGAAAATGATAGGTCAGCTCTGTTTAAAGAGACACCTATTCACCTGGCCAAATTAGTATAAATAGGAGGTGCTCTAGCTCATTTGTACAGACACATAGTCATCCAGAAGTAAGGCATAAGTGTTGAGGAGGAGCCACAACAATTGAAAATGTGAAATAATCCCTTGTACATTCTTTTGGTACTCTATCTTATGCACTACCTTTGGATAAGGTGCGCTACCATGGTATCTGTTGGTTCTAGTGAGGCTTTCCAGAACCATTCTTTCTGTCAAAAGGTTAAGGTGCTCTTGGTTGGCTTTGTGCCTATGGTTGGGTAGCAATGGTGTAGATTTTCTTATGGTTAAATGAGCACAACAATCTAACAAGTTATGGTCCCACACCACCTTCAAAACAGTCTAACCACTGGAAGGTATATCCACAAATTTCTGTAAAGCTCATTGTAGCACAATTGCAGTTGCAGCTAGGGTTTCTGATCTTGCAGGAACAACAAACCCTAACTTGATTGTTCAGGCACTTTAAGTGAAGTGTTTGGAATAATTATTGGATATCCTAGTGCATCTCCTGGTGCCCTCATCCATCAAAAACGTCAAAGTTGATTTTTTGGGTCAAAGTCAACATTTGACCAGTCAAAATCAAAGTTTGATAGTCAAGGTCAAAGTAAAAATAATCATGAAGACCAGTTTCAGAGTAGAAGACAGATTGGAAGGTGCGACCAAATTTAGATCATGGAATACTAAGATACTTCTCATCCTCGAAGAAAATGACCTTCTGGACCACATAAACTAGGACATTCCTGAGCCAGAAGAAGAAGAAGAGAGAGTCAAGCACATGAAGAAATAAGTAATGACCAGAAGAATCCTGGTAGATTCTATTAGAGACAATATGATTCCACACAATGCAAAACTAAAGACTGCAAAGAAAATGTACAAAGCCTTGGTAAAATTATTTGAAAGCAAGAACACTAGCAAAAAGTTAGCTTTGAGAAATCAGCTTCGATGCATCAAGATGTTGAAGTCAGATTCAATCAACACATATCTAAGAAAGGTCTCCGAAATAAGAGATCAAATTAAAGCTATTGGAGATGAAGTTTTAGATGCATAACTTGTTACTATATCTCTTATTGTATTACCAATATCATGAGAACTATTTATTCAAAGCATTTGCATACGCAAAAAGTTACCCAAGTTTTCCAATCTATGTTCTGATTGTGTTCAAGAAGAAACCCGAATGCTATCTAGAAAAATCTTACAGAAACATCTAGAAGAAGAAGAAGAAAAATAAGAAGAAGAAAAGAGCAAGCATTTGTAGCCCATGCAAGAAAAGGGAAAGGAAAATTCTAGAAGAAGAATACAGGACCATCAAGAAAGAGGAGTGATCTTTCAAAGATTCAATGCTACATTTGTGACGAGTTTGGACAACTTTGTAAAGATTTTCCTAAAAGTAAAATAAAATCAAAGAAACATGCATCGATAACAAATGCCGACAAACATACACAAAAGAAGACTAAACCTGAAGACTACTTCTACTAAATACATCAGGAAGACCTCTACAACTCTCACTGTCAGTATAGTAGTAGTTATTTTAATTTTTTCTTTTGTATTGGACCATTTTCCATGGTACGAGAATCCATATTTTTCTTTGGCTTGGTTATTATCCTAGTACAAGAGGCCAGTTTGGTTGTTATCCCTAGGGGAGGCCATCTTGGTTTTTGTTCTAGTACGAGAAACCATACCTCTTGTTTTTTTTTGATAGAAGGCTCGTTATCCCTAGTACGGGAGTCCATTAGGTTACAGACAAGAAATGTATGACAACACTGAAAAACAAAGAGGGATTCAAAGTCAGAGGGAGTCAGATTCAGCGAGATTCAGTGATAAAGAAGAAACAAGAATTCGTGACACTTTGCAGGATGCAAATGGGCATGCAACAAATGAAAGCGTGGTTCGAGAATTCTCTCAGTTAGAGGGAGTTGATTCCAAATTCAAGAAAAAGGATCTTGTAGGACTTCATCAGAGACATGGTGCATGAAGGAGAAGTGAGGATCCATCACTTCATGCTGAGTTATAGGCCTTGTGCCGAGCTGTAGGATTCATGTCGAGTGTAGGATTCGTGCTGAGTTGTAGGCTTCATGCTGAGTTGTAGGCCTTGTGCCGAGATGTAGGCTTCATGTTGAGTTTCTAGGCCTTGTGCTGAGTTGTAGGATTCATGCCGATTTGTAGGCTTTATGCCGAGCTATAGGCTACTTGAGTAGAATGGTCTGGTATGCTGATTTGTTGCTACACTGTGTGACAGTTTGGCACGTTGTGAGGGTGTTGTTCGTAATATGATCTGTGAAATCATGAGATAGCCTATATGATTATTGTGATGATACTTGTAGAATGGTCTGCAAGACTATGGGAGTCCTTCCCATGCTATGTGTAGATGAATGGATGTGTTTGAGACCATTAGTACCTCCCTAGCTAAGAGGGAGTGTTGGTATTTATTTTGGTAGGTATTAAAATCCATGGATAAAACCTTTGACTAGAATAGAATATTCCAGAAGAAAGAGAAAACCTTAACATATATGTGAAAACCCTAGAAAGGCAAGTCGAATATTCCAGAAAGATAAATAAATACATATATATCCAAAAAAGGATAGGTCGACCCTGTTTGAAGAGACACCTGTTCACCTTGACAAATTAATATAAATAGGAGGCGCTCCAACTCATTTGTACACTCACTCAGTCATCCAGAAGCAAGGAACAAGTGTTGAGGAGGAGCTGCAGCAACTGCATGTGTGCAGTAATTCCTTATTCAGTCTTTTGGTACTCTATCTTGTGTGATACCTTTGGAGAATGTGCACTACCCTGGTTTATCTGTTGGTTCTATTGAGGCTTCCCGTAATCATTCTTTCTATCAAAGGTTAAGGTGCTCGGGGGTGGCTTTGTGCCTATGGTTGGGTAGCAATGGTGTAGCATTGATTATGGTTAAACAAGCACAACATTCTAACACCATTCACACAATGAATAAAAGATGTACCCTAGGAAAACCCAATACAAGAGAATCCCAACTAGAAGGTGAGGCCTATGATCTGATCTTTTATTCTTAGTTATGAAATCCACATGCAACGAAAAGGGCACTCACTATGGATATGACATGGACATTGTGGCTAATATGGATGCTATATGGTCTTATGCTTCCTCTTTTTTTCTTCAATATACCACTCTCATTGATATTCTCTCCTATGGAACAATATTCCATACAAAAAGAATGGAACCCATTCCTTTCCTAGCTGATCAATGTTTAACATATCCTGATAGTCGTCTAGGGTTAGGGTTAGGGGTTTTGCATGCCTCAACTCCCAATCAATGTTAGATTTTTTGACCCTCTAGAATATTCTTTAAAGTCCACACATTACTAGCTCCACATGTGTGAGTAATGGAAAGTAACATAGCATCCACTGGGTACCATGGTGGTTGATAGGATATGTCAACTTGTGGGAAGCATAACCTCTGGATAAAAACTCCTATTGAGGTGACATTCATGTCATTGGGAATATATTGAAGTGTAGAGCATCATAGAGAGGATGAGAGTCGTCCTTTCAAAAATTTGACCCTAAAAATGACCATTTAAGGCCACAAATGTGCTCTGGAAGGTTCTAGATCCCAAATCTCCAAAGCGTGACCTCCCCCAAAAATGGAACCTACAAGAAAATAGCTCCAATTTTCCACTGGGAAAGTACCAAAATATATGAAAAACTATATAATGATCCAATCTAGATAAAAGGTGCAACCAAACTTTATCTCCTACTTGGAAAATATTTTCAAACATATGTTGATCATATTTGGCCTTGTATTTCTCCTGATATTTTTTAGTTTTTCTTCAACCTATAAATGTAATTAAATGTATTTATCAGTGAATTTTGTACCTTAAATAAATCACTTGAGGCTGATGCCTATTCTTTAGTTTGTTCATATACAATATCCAATGGTGATGGTGGAAAATATCTAAAATATATTTATTGGTCGAAGTGTGGATAACCTTTTTATATGAATGTTTTATATAAACCAATTTTTCGTTCAAGATCCTTATATTATTCTAATAGGAACCTCTCAAAAGTTGAAACGAATTCCTATTCACTACCTCCATATTCTCATGATTACGTGGGTGAAAGGCAGTGTATCTCTTTAATTTAGAATTTAATTTCCCCAATAATAAATTCCAAAATGTACTAATAAATCTAATATTTCTTCAAAAGTGATTTCATTGGAATCCTAAATTACACTGACAAACTTTCAAAGGACAAGATTGAAGCTTCTCATAATTTGATGGTCTTCTTACAAGCCATTAGAAAACACATCTTATTGAACATGTTGAATACCAAATATAGGTAGTCATGCCCTCTTCTTGTCCTAGGAAAGTCCCCAATAAATTCCATGGATATTATTTCCCATGGTCTTGTAGGGACCATAAGTGGAATGTATAACCCTTGCTTCTTATTTCTAGGGTTTTTGGTACAACATAAAATAGTGACTGTTGGCCCTCGACCAAGTTTTGAGGAAACATTGGTCGTGTTTGACCACATTTGGGACTTCGACAAGATGGTCGAAGATGGAGCACCCAAACGGAGAAGATATCACATGTTCTCACTCATTTTGCGGGATTTTGGACCCAACAAAGGGTTTTAGGGTTTATGTAACATGTATGTGATGTCGGCCCATGGGTTTACCCATGTTTAGGCCTTTGTGTAATGAATAAAAAAGAAGATAGGACTTAGAGCAAAGTATCTTTAAGTTGGCTTCGTGCAAGAACATGTAAAGGTTGCTAAGTGCGAAGAACAATTGTTGTCTTTTGTGCATACTGTGTGTTAAGACTTGCATAGCTAAGTGCAAGTGATTGTAAGAGGCTTTATGCTATAAAGGAGTTGGCTCTGTGCCTTGACCTGATTTTGAGGAAGGTGGATCTAGTGCGCTATGCGCAGATCACCTGTCCAGTGTGAGGCTTGGCTCTGTAAACATGAGAAGATGCATGTAAGATATTGCAGACTAATAAATAATAATAAGAAGAAGTTGGTGGACATAGCCCCACACTAGGGTGAACCACATATATCCCGTGTTGATGTGATTTGTGTGATGTTGTTGATGTTGCTTATGTGATTATTTGCTTAGTGTTGTTGATGTTATGTATAATGAATGAATTTGATGTTGTAGCTTAGTGCTTAATGATGTGAATGATGTTGGACACACCTACCACACTTAGAGGGGGCCGGGGGGGGGTGTGGTGAATGAGTGTGGGGATCTTTTTCCCAAAACTTCCCTCTTACACAAAAACTCTTTAGTTAACATTCAACATTTGCTCATTACTCATTTTTGTCATTTATAATCAGTTAGATGTGAATACATATCAACAACATATATCAAAAACATATCATCAACAAATCATCTCCACAAGGAACACAAAGAACACAATATGTATGTACAATTTTTCTTTTTAGTATGGACTTCAATCTGGGGGTTTTTCAACAACAACTGAATAGAGTACAACTCTACAAGAGAACCGGCTCTATATGCAAGAATCATCTTACATTATTATCACCAAATGAGATGAGACAACATTCCTCAACATATATCAATTTGTCAACATAAACAAGTGCATCAACCATGCACCAACTTGTGCCAAACAACCTGTAATCAACTTGTACCATAAACAAGTGCATACAACCATGTACCAAGTATATACCAATCATCTGTAAAATACTCATCAACAACAACTCATTAATATGTACCAACATCATCAACTATACACCTCATGTATGTGCCAACTCATCAACTGCTTGTCTCAACCATGACTAGTTTTGGATTAGTCAACAACCCCAACTTGAAATAATCATAATTTTGTACCTGTAATGAATAAATATATGAAATTGATACACAATGTTCTTCAGTGTTTTTTATGCAATTCCTCCAGGTGGAACTACTCGGAACCTCTCAGAAAATATTTTATAGCAAAAATGGCATACCTTGCTGAATTCTGGCTTATTCTAGAGATCGACCTTGTAGAGTGTGGCCCACACAAAATGTTTGTTGAATTGATCTGAAACTGTTAAAAAAAATACTACAGTCTTTAACCTAACCAACACATTTGTTCTCACTGAATTTGGATCTGTTATGAAGAATTTAGGATTTTTTTACCCGAAACACCTGTTTTTGACTAGTTTTAGGACTAGCCACAAACCCTATTTTCCACGGAGTGTAACTCCCAAAATACAACGACCCACAAGGTGAATTATTTACCACAGATACTTGGATATGTTTTTATCATTGGCATAGAAATTTCACGGTCTGAATCATTATAGAAAAAATGTTATAGTGAAAATGGTGAGATGACCTGTAAATAACATACCTTAGAAAGCACCATCAAAAGAATTTATCCTTCCTTGCGTTTCGGCCTTCTTTTCTTCACCTTTCCTCAGAATTCAAGCTTAGATATCCTTGATTACCTCATACACATATAGATATTCTATATGCTCAAGTGTGATTAAAATGAGAGAGCCTTGCCTCTTATTTATACTCTCCAAGTAGCTTCCTTAAAAACATCTTCTAGGTCACTTGGCCCCACTTTCCTTATTTTAGGGTTAACCCACTTCTAATTTCTCCATTAAAT
>ML779649.1:496245-516182 GCA_009831015.1 Picea engelmannii
TACTCCATGCAGAGATTCAACGGTCCAGATCACTTCTAGCTCGACGGCTCAGATTACATCGCAAAATCGCATATCGCGATTTCAGAGTTTCTGTTGCAGTGTGTTCTTGACATATCAAAGTCCCGATCGCCGATGCCTCTGCTAACATCACACGTGGTTTGACACGTGTTAGATCCTGCCACGTGTCACTCTGATTCGTGAATTGCATGAGCCTGAAGTGTTAGATCTGCCTGACACCTGTCATTCTATGGTTGTGCCACGTGTCCCTGGGTGACGTGGTCTACCGACGTGAGTTGGATCAACGGTCTAGATCTCATGTTGATCCAACGGTGCAGATTCAGTCGGGATTTCACATATCGCGAAATGGGGATTTTCGAGGCATTGTATTCTTTGCATATTGAAATCCCGATCCCCACAACTCCGATGAAGCCTCCTGTCTACAAGTGGATGGTCCCGATCTCTGCTTGATTTAACGACTGCGATCAAATCGCGAAATCGCATATCGCGATTTCGGGGTTTTCATTGTCGAGTGAATTGGACATTTCAAAGTCCTGATCCCCGAATCTCCGATGAAGCCTCCTGGCTGCCACGTGTCCATACGAATGGATGGTCCAGATCTCGTCGGAATTTCACCTTGGCTTTTCCCGATGATAAACCTTGTGCAACTCCTGTTCGATCTGACGACTAGGATTCTCTCTCCAATATCCCGATGACTTGTCCGAGATTTCTCCTCTGCACACTAGGGCTTAACCTCCGTGCACTTTCTGTAGATCCTGTGGCTGACGGGTATCTGCTTCCAATCTGATGGCTCATATCACTTCTTCTACACGCCAACTCCTGCGCTTAACATCTGCGCAGCTTCTCCTGATCCAACAACTGTCAGGATTTCCGAGTGATATCTGACGACTCTCGGTCTCTTTCCTGAGCTTCCTGCACGTATAAGAACGCTATTCCTCCTGAGCTTATTCTCCTCGAATCCTTAAAGGATTCCAACGTCTACTTTCGATCATTCACCTCTCTGAACCTTCCATCTTCACTGTTGTACTTAAGCCATCATCACTACTGTACTTGCGATCAATGACAAGTCTATGCTGCCTGTAAAATATGCCAACAATCCTTTGTACATTCTTCCTGCACCCATGCCATCTTCATTGCTGTACTTACCATCAATGACAAGCATATGCTACCTGTTAAACATTTCCAACAAAGCGTCTTCCCGTGAGGGCTTTCACCATAAGGGGACCACTTTGGAGTTCATCCATTTGTGTACCTTATCAATCATGATAAGACAATAATGAGTCATCTATACATTTTTCCAACAATACATCATATACCAATGAAATCACATTGATCCATATTCATCATGTATCAATGACAAGTCATTGATCCATCTTCATCATGTTAATGACAAGTCATTGATCCATCTTCATCTATGCATTCTCATCAAGGAAAATACATATTATATTACATCAATCATCAATCAATCAATCCTTTGACATCAATCAATCACTTGACATCAATCAATCACTTGACATCAATCAATGACATCAATCAATCAAACCATTGGCATCAATGATAACATGATCCAACAAATGAATGCTAGATCTGAGCTAATGCTATGTGCTAAGTAGTTGGAAGTGTTATATCTTGATTGTTACTGTGATGTTCTGTAATAAGGGTTAATCTGCGATGTACATGAGAATCATAACCTAATGCATATTGTTGGCTAAGTTCCCTACTAAGTATTGTAATCACATATATGTGTCCCAACTTGGTTGTAGAAACCTTAGTCCTACAATCCCCCCTGCCTCTACCTCGGTTGAGACTTCATCTGCTTCTAAGGTGTCACTGAAAGGGTTAGTAATTAGTGGTTTGTTGGTGCACTGTTGAAGCGTTGAACCCTGGGTCTGCACCTGTTCCAACAAATCGTTCCATTGTTGGGACCTGAAACTGTGATTGCTGGGAACTAAAGAAAAAAAGAAATCTCTGTGCGCAGATCTGTTGCTGTAGTTCACAATATTCTACTTAACTTGTGAAGCTATGTGCTAAGAAAGAAACTGGATCTGAAGAAAAGAGGTAACATCTTAAAGATTTATTCTCTGGTAAAGGTAAGCTGAGTGGAAATTTTTGCTTTGAAAGTATGATTCTAGGTATGTTTGATAGATTTTGTTCTAATTTGAATGTTAGGGCACAGTTAGAAGAAAGAGTTGATCTGAATAAATTTAATAGAAATAGAGAAAGATGTTATTCCTATGCATAGAAAGAATTTTTGGACTAATAAGTGGATGCAGGAACCTAGAAATAATTTTTGCAGAATGCATGTCCATCACTGTGATCCCAATGCACAGTACAGGAAAGGCTGGGGATTGTTTAAAAGAAAGAAAGGATTGACACTGTGTTATAATTGCAGAAGACCGAGACATCTTGCTAAAGAATGCCTTGGTATAGGCCCTCTTTGCCTTTATTGTAAAGTTATTGGTCATGAGGTTGAGGATTTCCCTAGGATGATTGCTAAAGTTGAAAAGATGAACATGAGACAAGAAGACTATAAAGAAGGTCAAGAAACTAAGGATATGTTAAAGAATCATACAGAAAAAGAGTCAAATACTATGTTAATACAATTAAAAGAAGAAATGGATGATCACAAAGACATCAATTTACCAGAGATCTTGAAAGAAAAACAATGCATAGTTACAAGAATAGAAGACTTCGACATAGACTGTGTATTAGATGAAGAAACACATGTGAATATTATGCCAAAAAGCGCTTGGGAAATTTTGGGAAAGCTTGCTATGATAACTTCATTGGGAAGGATAGGATTGTTTAAACGAAAGATGATAACCCTATGTGGAAGAATTACTAATATACCTATGATTGCTCATGGAACCATGACTGAAGAATAATTTGAAGTTATTAGGTTTGTTGTGAACAACACCCCTTTTTCACTTTTATTGGGAAAGACCTGGATTGAGAAGGATCAGATCAGAAGGAAAGCAGAGGAGGAAGCCACAAAAAAGAGGAAGCAAGAATTAAGGGACTTCATAACCGGAAGAATAACACGACTAATAGAAGAACAAGAGGATCATTCGAAGAAACCGAGGGCCAGAGAATTAGCTATTGAAGTTGAAAGAACAGAAGAATACATAAAGAACATGTCAATGCAAGAAGAACGCATGTCCACCCAGGACCTAGCAAGCAAAGAGGTATTATATCCGAACCCTTTGAAAGAGCATCAACAATGCGAAGCTACTAGGATAAGAGAAAGTAGGAATAAGAATGGAAAGAGAAATCCAGAGACTCAGATCATAGGAAAGAAGGCAAGGAAGCTTAGTAAGAAGAAAGATAAGTTAGAAAAACTACAAGAAGTTCTAGAGAAGACTTCATAGAAGACAGATCTACAGAACTTGAACTTCGCTGGAATAACAAAACAACGCAGAATGGGACTTCACCACAACGAAGCTATATGACCATTGGAGGCGTCCCAACCATTGGAATGATGCTCTAGAACGACTAGAAACCCAGTTATTTCCAGAAAGACCATCGTTGGACCGTTGAGACCACGCCATAACGGATGGATTGAGGCATTCCTACCTATTGGAGGAATCCATTACGACGTTGCTTATTTAACCCGCCGGATGCTGCACCAGGACCACTTTTTGCAAACCATGATTTTTGAGCTAACAAATAATCCATCGTATCGTGCTATGCTTTCTAGACCTCACCATCCATCTGATTACCTCGTTGTATGTTCGCCTACCCGAGTTATTTGATTACGAGTGTGCATGTCGGGAAAATGTAGTGTAGTAGAGGAGTCTGTCGAGGAGATACTTGTAGACCTCATGTCTAAGAGAGTCATGTCTGTGGGAATACAAGCATCATCTACTAGCGGATTGCAAGCATCCCCATCGACTGGATGACGTTCTAGCCGCACTGATGAGAAATGAAGCAAGCACTGCAACGATCTGGCTAACACGAAGTAGATCCCTTCGGTCTTGACGAACTACATCCTTCCTTTGGCTGGCATGGTTAACCGCGACAACATCCCATGATATTTCGAGTACACACCGATCACTGTGTACCTCCCGAAGGGGATACGTGCAGTTGGACCCCAATTAGGGCATATTACAACTCTTAAGAGCAATGAATTCAACCTCAGAGACATGAAGAACTATGTGATGCTCGCGCCACATAGGTATTTGATGAAGATGACTGGGAAGAAGCCACACATAGTCTCCCAGCCGTGGATAAAGGATATCACGTAGTCAACGATCTTGAATGTGATGAAGATCCCCCACTTTGACTGACATCAAGAAGTTAACGCTTGTGTTAAACTCCTCCTGGCATGCTATCATGGAGGGTATATGTGGCGTGATAGGAACGTGACTGTGGATCCGATGCTGATCCATCTCATCACAAGTTTAAGTATGCAGGGACCAAACCCTCACCATTTCTACCCAGGGAAGACTTTAGATCGCTCCCTGACATAGCGTATAAAGGAATATTACGATGATGTAGAAAAGGAAAAGTGAGGCTACAAGGTAGCCTCCATCCAGGATGGCACAGTGTGCCTAGCTTGTCAACTTATATATGGAAATCTCGTCAGAAAGAACCAACCATCACAAGTCATTGGATTTGTAGTAGACCTCGCAGGGAAGTGTGTTGAAGGCATGCAAATGAACTGGGTGAGTTACCTCGTCAACGAGTTGGAGAAGGACTTCCACGAAGCTTAGGATCAGGGATATGATTTTTATTTTAGTTGGCTACTATTATTGATCGCATTTATCGTCTGGAAAATGTCGGAAGGAGAAAAATTCCCCAAAGTTGAGCCATCAGAGCCGTTGGCCACAAGGTACTCCACCTTGTGGTACACGAATGATATGGTGAAGCAGTGGAAATTGAACGCAGTGTTCCATGCTTACTACTTATAGCTGAAGTGCACCATTTAAACATTTCCACAAATGACCTTGAACACTTTGCATCAGTATAGGTCACTAGTGAAGTTTCGCGTAGATCGACACTTTATTTACATCACCGCGCGTAGGGATGAAAGCAAGGAGGAGATGCAGTCCTACTATAAGTTGACCGATGAAGACATGGAAGAGATCACTAAAGAATGGCTAGAAGATTTCCTCGTACTGATGGAATATGCAGAGCTCTCCGATCTCGACATCATCGAAAGTCCATTGGTTACCTGGGTCGAACATGATGGACAAAAGAAAAATAAGAGAATGGAGGATGTCCAGAACATAGAAAGTTATGAGGAGGACAATGCCTCAGAGGAAAGTAGGCCAAACTCACCAGGAGGAGGAGGAGGAGATGAAGTGAACCAAGAAGAATGAGGGGAATAAGGAGACAAGCAAGACAAAGGATAAGTTACACCGCAAAAGGATCCCCTTATAGAGGCTGATACATCAAAGAAAAGGAAGGTTTCTCCACAAAAACCCTCAACAAGAAAGAATACCTGAGCCAATAAGCCTCAGTCGAAGAATGTAATCACAGTTGATGATGTCGATCTCATCATCGCAACCATGGAGGACGCCTCAGAAGATATCCTGCAGAGACATGAAGAAAACCAAGAAACACTGTATGAAAGAATAGAGAAAGAGCTCAAGGACATACAACAAGCCATCTATTCGAGCCGCGCAGTACCTACTGCGCAATCGTCATCGAAAATTTCAGAATTGGGGGATGAGCCCACCCAATTACGAAGGCTAGCTAATGAACCTGAGGCTCGACTCCGTCGAGTCCAAGAAGAAAAGGAGCAGTCCACAGAGGCCTTGAAGAAAGAAAAGGAGGAGGCCCTAGAGAAAATTTGAGTTGCACAAAAGGAGAAAAATGAAATTCAAGCAAAGTTCGAGCAGAACAATGCGACGATACAGGAAGAAAAAGACCAACTACTCATAGACCAGATTGTAATTAAAGAAGTAGTGACTAAAGCACTTTGATCTGTGTCAAGCTTGGTGTAGGAGGAAGAAGAGTCAGTCGAGATACAAGTAGGGAGTCTCGCTGAAGCCATTCAACAACTTCAAGCAAGGGTAATGGAGCTAGAGATTCAAGCAGTGCCGAGAACTCCGCAAGAAGTACGTGACCAAAGGGAGGAAGCTGCCAGGAACACAGTAGAAATAATCATAGAAATCGCCTCAGAGTGTAAGAAACTGAGTGATTGAAGTGTGCAAAACTATGAGCACCTTGCAAAAGATCCGGAGCTGAGGAAATTGGAAGCACAACTCCAAGAGGTGAAGCAACATGCATCCATTGTGCAAGCACAGATGAAGCTGTTTACTGCAATCGAGAAGTTGAAAAGATCACAGGAACAATGCCTAGTCGAATAACAAATTACTGCTATCCAGAGAAAAGTCATGGAAGTGAAACAAAGACTCCAGCCAATGCAGGATGAAGCTTGCACGATTTTTGAAGAGGTTGAAGGACAAGGCTCGCAGGTAGACCAACTGGTTGCGATAGTGGAACAATCCCTGGAAGGGCCTATTATTGAGAAAGTGATTCGAGAGTTCACCGAGCAGGAAGCTCTGGTGAAGTAGCAAGTCAAGGCAACTCGAGCTAAGCTCGAGGCCTTTGAAGCAATGTTTCCCAGATCTGAGTGACTCGGGACGAGTCACAAGTGAGTGTTGGGGGCTTGTTGGACCTCGACCAAGTTTTGAGGAAACATTGGTCGTGTTTGAACAATTTTGGGACTTCAACAGGCTGGTCAAAGATGAAGCACCCAAGCAGAGTAGATATCGCAGGATCTCACTCATTTTGTAGGATTGTGGACCCAACAAAGGTTTTTAGGGTTTATGTAACGGGTATGGGATGTCGGACCATGGGTTTACCCATGTTTAGGCCTTTGTGTAATGTATAAATAAGTAGATAAGACTTAGAGCGAAGTATGTCTAAGTTGGCTTCGTGCAAGAATATGTAAAGGTTGCTAAGTGCGAAGAACAATTGTTGGCTTTTGTGCATACTGTGTGTTAAGACTTGCATAGATAAGTGCAAGTGATTGTAAGAGGCTTTGTGCTATCAAGGAGTTGGCTCCATGCCTTGACTTGATTTTGAGGAAGGTGGATCTAGTGCGCTATGCGTAGATCACCTGTCCAGTGAGAGGCTTGGCTCTATGGCTTTGTGCACAAGAGAAGATGCATGCAAGAGATTGCAGATTAATAAAGAAGAAGAAGAAATTGGTGGATGTAGCCCCACACTGGGGTGAACCATGCATATCCTATGTTGATGTGCTTTGTGCGATGTTGTTGATGTTGCTTATGTGATTATTTTCTTAGTGTTGTTGATGTTATGTATAATGAATGCATTTGATGTTGTATCTTAGTGCTTAATGATGTGAATGAATGCTAGATATGAGCTAATGCTATGTGATAAATAGTTGGAAGTGTTAGATCTTGATTGTTACTGCGTTGTTATGTAATAATGGTTAATTTGCGATGTACATGAGAATAATAACCTAACTCATATTTTTGGCTAAGTACCTTGCTAAGTATTGTAATCACAGATCTGTGTCCCAACCTGGCTGTAGAAACCTGAGTCCTACAACCCCTCCTGCCTCTACCTTGGGTGAGACTTCATCTGCTTCGCAGGTGTCACCAAAAGGGCTGGTAGTTAGGGTTTTGTTGGTGCACTGTTGAAGCGTTGAACCATGGGTCTTCCCCTGTGCCAACAATGACCTCTAATAAAATAGCTACTTGTTTTTTCATCTTGGGACAATAAACATATCTCTGCAAGTTAGTCACAATTTTATTGACACCAAAATGACCAACAACCTTGGAGGTGTGAGCCTCGACATTATGTATTGCACTCTTCCTTCCTTGGATACACAAATATTTACCATTGTGTAGAGTAATTGATGTTGGAGATGGTAATAAATTTATTCTTATTCCCATTGTCCATGGTGTTGTTGATAAACCTCCTTGAAGTCCTCATCTCATGCATACTCCTCTTTGTATGTTTCATAGGTGAATGGTTGCATGTGCATAATTACTCCCAATGATGTTTTTTTTGGTGTTGATGGTCTAGAAAACATATCAACCAACTTGTTATTAGTGTTCGACTTATATTTAGTTACTATATAAAATTGTTTAAGAAACCCCATCCATTTAAAATGTCTTGATTTCTAGAGCTTACTTTTAGTCTGCAAGTATTTTAGACGTTGATGATTAATATAAATGATGGTCTCTAAGTCTCTTTACCCAATAGATAGTGATTTCACTTCTTCATTGTTTGAACTAAGGCATAAAGTTCCTTGTCATATGTAGGGTAGTTCATTTCTACTCCATGGAATAGAGTTAAATGATATAGGATCAATCTATCCCCTTGTTGGAAAATTTGTTGTCATTGATGTCACAGATAGAGAGAGGCTACTTAGGCCAAAGAGCAGATCAAGGAAGCGTCCATCCTGTGAAACAAACCAAACAAAGGAAGTAGAGAAATAGAGGGTTTCCGAGTTGAAAAAATTATGTACATGGAGATGTGGTTGTAGGATAAGCATTTGTGTCAATCAGATAAGTGATTACATCTTGAAGAACAACGATCACAACTTGAAGAACGAGAGAAACAAGATCCGAGGGAGCCACAGAAGAGCATTTTTAGATGAAGAGTTTTGTGGATGTATGGTTCCTTATCAATAAGCGATCATAATTTGTTGAAGTTTGAGGGCACAAAGAAATCTCAGGCACACATTGAAGGTATAAGAAACATAGTCAATTTATCCCACATTCATTGGGAAAATTGTGTTGAAAGAATTTATAAGGAAAATTCATTATTACATAGTTTGAACAAGTACAGGCGAGTTATGGAACCTTGCACAAAGTTTTATATTTATAGTTGTGGGGCCCAACATACCAAAGATTGGAACACTTGAAAATAAGTGAATGTTTTGTATTGAGGATAAATTTTCGAAGGGCTCGGTGGCTCGGTGCCCCGGTGGGTAGTGTATACTAGACCAGAGTAAATGTATGGTGAAAACGTGATCTTGGTGGGCCGGTAGCCTGGTATACCAGATCAGAGCAAAGGAGTGAAAGCGAGTGTTGAAGTCCCGAGTGTCTGATGGTTGATGCCACATTAGTTCCATTTCATCTTCCACATGTAGTGATACTGTTTCCCACATGTCACAAGAATATTAGACCATGTGTCTTGGATAGTATACCAATATATCAGATATCAGACTGTGTTAGAAGTTTGAAAGTGCATGTTGAAGTTCTCGTGCACCCGATGGGATGGTGACCCAGTGAACCCAGAGCATGGTGGCCTAGTATAATGGATTAGAGGAGGTTCATTGTAGTGTTTAAGTCTCGAAGGCCCCGTGGGATGATGAACCAATGATCTTAGAGGCCTGGTGGTTAACCAGACCATAGTGACTGTTTGAAAGTGTAGTGTTAAAGTCTCGGGGGCTCGGTGGGCTAATGGGATGGTGACTTGGTGGTCCTGGGGGCCCTGTATATAATATCGAAGCATCATAATGTGCAACATCAAAATGGCCCGAGGGCCCGATGGTCCCTATGGTTGGGACATAGAATGTAGACAAGTCTTCAGACGAGCCTGTGGGTTGGTAAGCCAGTAGGCTTGGTGGTCGGTTAAACAACGTTTCTGGGAAGAATTATGAACTTGGTGGGTGGTATAATCCTGATCATCGATTAGAAGGATCACCGAATTAGATCAAGGGACCAAACCAAAAGTGAACTTTGAAAGTGCAGTGTTAAATCCACAGGGGGCTCGGTGAGTTGGCGACCCATTGATCCCAGTTCCCGGTGGCCCTGTTATAATGCAAGTTGTAGGTTGGGAAAAGACCAACCCAACCACGAAACAAGTGCTACAACTTGGGAATCCTACACCCAATGTCACCTCGATGTAGGTCCCACACTTCAAGGGTGACTAGGTCACTCTAGGGAGGTGATCCCGATGAACCTAGGGGGATTGAGATGGAGGTAGAGGGAAATGGAATTAAAGCCCCTAGAGGTCAATTATAAGCAGAATGAAAGGTAGGGAGAGATGAATTACAAATCAAGTAATTTCTGCCCCAAAGGTATAATACTTTTTCAGATTATTGTACCTGCCCGAGACACAAGAAAACACACTTTGCAATGATATATGTTCATTGGATCAGAAAGTTAATCTTTCTATCCCTAATTTGCAGTAGTATATATCAGTTTATATCAACAAGTAAGACATTCAAATTAGCATGTAAAACATGAGATCTATCAACAATATTATCAATGAATTAGGAAATCAATTATGACTGAAAATGGCACTATGAGGATGAATAAAGTAAGATGTTATAACATGTGTTTTCTGCCGAATAGTGTAGCCTTATGGATTTAGCATTCAATGGAATGCAGAAGCAAAATTAACCATCAAAATATTCCAATAATTAGCCCAAAATATGTTCCCTAGTTAATAAACTAGGTGAGTGAAATTAGAGAGTTAGTCTAGGGTTAGTTTAGGAGTTACGAGAGTGCTAGTAGCTAGGGTTATGCAACCGTAATGGCTGTAGGTTAAATTTTATAATAGAAATTAGAGTATTTGGAGAGAGGGGATGGCCTAGTTGGGGAAAACTCCTCTCAATGAGACAAATCAACTTCAAGCAAGTGACCTTTCAAAAGACCAAAAATTGCGTTTCCCAAGGCAATGGTTTTATATCTCCAATGCAAAAAAGTATGACTAGTGCGTTTACTATTGGGTTAATGGAGTCAAAAGGAGCTTAGAGAAGCTACCTCCTTGGGGGTGTACTACCTTTTACTTCCCAATGCAAGTTTCTTTAGGCTAGGGTTTAATCTAAGAGGGTGTATGCCCTTATACGTCTCTTAGAAAACCCTTGTTGAAGCAATAAGATGAAGCATAAAGTGATGAAGCCTTAGGTGGGGGTGTATGCCCTTATACTTCCCAACTAGTTCCTAGCACAGTAACCTTGAATTGAAACAAATGATAGCAAGAAATTAAAAACCATAGCTGTTCAAGGAAAAATGCTAAGATAATCCACCACAATAGCAATAGAAAAGCCTTCCAAGGATAACACATCACTTCTTCCATCAACCATTAATAAGTATAACAATACAAAAGTGCACAAGAGATAGAAATAGCCAAGAGGGCCGAAAATTTAAGACCAAGTCTCTCACAAGAGGGAGAGTTATATTTAAAATGAGATCTTATGATCTCTATTTATACTAAAAGCAACTAACATAGTTTGTCCACAAATTAAGGAGTAAAACACAATATTAGGGGTCAACAACCCTAATATTTCCCCCTTAACAATTTAATATTAAACAATTCACTTAAAATTTCACTTTTTTCACAAATTAAACCCTAATTTAGTTGGACGTCTCCCCTTTAGGGGGCGTTTTTCCACTTTGAGGAAATCATTGGAGTTGTAGAAGCATGGATGGGCCTCCAAAGGCCACATGTCAAGAATCTAGCCACTCATATAATGGTGAAGACCTTCTTCTCCCCAAAACGTCCATGTGTCAAAGAGTGGCACCTCACCACCATGCCCTAGCCCCCAAGATCATGACGTCAAGCTCAAAAGTGGAATGTTTTTCCCCTCCTGGGAAAATTGTTTGGCAAGTAAGGGGCATGCCAGGTCATCCAAGTCATCATCAGGGGTGTCCAAGTCTGATCTCTCTCATCTCGCATGTAGGCCATTGGAATCCAACCTGTGGGATTGTAGCCCCATGGAAGCCCAAGCTAGGCTTGTTCTCCAAAAATTGTCCACCAACTAGGTCCTGCAAAGACAAATGAACACACCCTCCAAGGATCTCAAGTCATAAAATCATGATAAGTGAATCCAATCAATAAATAATCCATCTAAGCATGTGCATCAAATATCACTATATCAAACAATTAACAACTCAAAGGCACTATGCGACTTGTCAAGCTTAAATATGGGAGGGTTGACGACATGTCCTATTGGGTAGATCTTGCCCTAGGTCAAGGAGAGCTTCCTAGAGGTACCTCTCTAAGCCATGAAAAGTGTATGAGGTGGATGGGGTAAAGACTCAATGGGCATAGGGATCATGAAATAAAAGGGGTCGTAGTGTCTCATTCATGGGTGCCTTTGTAGAGGGTGTGTGGTACCTTCATCCGCAATGCACTTCTTCCAAGCCCATCGATTGTCTTTTATCTTTCTTTCTTTATATTTTATTTCATAATATCATAAGGAGAGATTGAAGGTCACTTCCCTAGCGTGGTGACCAGGTGATGGAAATGTCACCCACAAAGACCTAATGTAAATGAAAAGGCTGGCTTGTGATGGGACCACCTTTCTCTTAGCCATGCAAATAAGATCCATTGCCCTGGTTTGGTGACTAGATGATGACAATGCCATACAACTAGATATCCATGGACATGATAGGCCGACTCGTGATGAGACCTCCTATCCTTCAAATAACCTTTTAAGAATTTCTTTATTATATTGTGGGTCCCCTTTATTCAAAGATACGCATTTCATTTCTTTCTTGGGTGATCCCTTGGTGAAGCATCTAGAAGGTTTATATGAGGCTTTTATCTTTTACCCAACACCAACCTCTCTGGGCCTTTAGCCCCTTCTTCCCATAGAATGAGGGATAACCCTTTCTTGGGTCAATATACCATAAAATCCCAAGAGAAAAGGAAATGGAGGGGAATAATTATGGAAAGTGGTAAGTATGGTCGATAATAGTATGCTGGATCATTAAGGGAGTACCCAATAGCACACCCATCCCAAATGAAAACCACTTACTAGGGCGCAATGTCAACCACGAAGGTGAATCAAGGAAAAATGCATAATGTCCAAGCACATATCATGGAATATAGATCAAATTTGAGATACAACATAATCAAATATCTTAACTATTGAAATGATGCTCATCATAATACTGACTTGTACCTCATGGAGAAAGGCCCACTACCTTCCGAAAGCTAGTTGGTGTGGTGGATGTCATCTATAAACCTATGACCATCTGTGGTGGTGAGTGGGTTTTACGTCCATGCAAAAGGGTATTGCTGGTCATGTAGTCTCTTGGCACTCCAAATCTGCAACCTGAGGGCCTCAAGATATCATCTCCTTAGTTATACACAAAGTGGGGATACCATCCGACTCCTACTTGGGGACATGTGCTCACTATAGAGTGCATGAGAACCACAACATCTCCTGGTATTCCCATGCATGCAAGGAAATATCAAACTATCAAGTGCGGGATGGCCTACTCATCCTTGTTCTCATATAATTGTAATCAAAACCAACTGAGCTAGAAAAATAAAATTTTGACATTTTTTTTTTTTCTTAAACTAAGCATGAAATCAATATGCAAGTAGAATGAAATGCATCTAAAGTAGTATGATAAATCAAGATGAAAATGTAGGAAATCAAAATGAATTACCTACTTACCTGGGGCATAGACCCTGAAGAAGTTATGTGACTGAGATGTGAGGTTGGAGAAGAGACCCATCTACTGGTAGTGGCATATTTCTCCCGTCTAATGTTGTGAGATCGTACCTTTCTTTTTCAAACTTATTCCTGATGATGTAAGGGCCAAGCCAAGAATTGTTGTCTTTCTATTCATATCTAGTATTTCCCTTTCTTTTGTCCCACATGAGCACAAGACTTCCGTTATTGAAATCGATGCAAGGTGTATTCTCATCATATGGAGGCTCTGTTTGGACTGTATCTTTGAATATTTCTTCCTTCTTCAAAATTTGGATAGACCCTGGCTCCTTCCCATGGTATTTCACATGTTTGTCTTTGTACTGATCTGTCCATGAAATAAGCGCATCTATGGAGTCCTCTTGCATAAAAGGTATCTCAGATGGATCATACTCAATGGTATGTGGGAGTACATCATATTCACATTCACTGGCATAATCAAGACCATCATGATCCATCAGGTGTTTATCAACTTTCTCTCAATTGTATAGTATTTGAAAAGTGACATCCCCCATAGGAATGTGTGCATGGGTGAGATCCATATGAAGGAAACTTCCAAGAGCAGTAGACCAACTCCTAGATAAAGGCATCTCCTAAGCATCTGGAGCATCGATTACTACTATGTCCATGAGAATGATGATATGTGGAAAGTCAATCAGGAAAACCTCAACGTCCTCACATACCCAGAGGATTTCGACCTTTCAAGAATCAATACCACATACATTGCAATAAGGTCGGGTTGTATTCAAACCAAGATGTTTCATTACCTTCAATGATATGACATTTGCAGAGGCCCCTGAATCAAGCATACAATTGTTCAAACAAAGGTTATTCACGCCTATTGAAAGATAGAAAGGAGGGTTTTGTTCCTTGGACGATCGAGATAAATAGTGTTTAACATGATGGGAGGATCCTCCTTCTCGGCTGGCACCTATAATATTTTCAAAATTTCCCTTTTTACGGAAGGGATCTTACACATCTCTGTCACTGGGACTGTCATATTTGATTTTCCAAACATGTTTGCAACATCGATATTCAACTGAATGTCATCTGTAGGGGTTGGCTTAGGAAACAACTCACATACTGATGGTGGAGGTGGTGGAGCCATCTTTTCTGCTGTTGGAAGAGGAGTATTAGGCTGTAATGGAGGGGCTGAAGCATTCTTTCTTCTATAGGTTAGAATTTTCCTCCTCCTTAATTCCTTCTTCTCATCATTTATCAGTTTATTTAAGGCCCATATTCTCCCCTCTCCTTCTCCTATTCTTCTGGCTTCATTGATCTATTCTTGAGTAACCTATTCATCATTGAAATTGCAAATCATGAAATTTATATCATCAGGATAATATTCATCTTTTCAGGGGAATTCATCTTCCTTGTGGGTTTCTTGGCATGTGAGACACCATGATTCTATATCAACTGTTCCAACAGGTTTCAAAGTATCCAGGGCCTTTGCCTCTTGTTGAGGTCTTGGTTTCCTACCGATGGCATCTCTCTCTTGTATGACGAACTAAGTTTTGGGAGCAGATTGATTTCTTTCCACTGTAGTCATATGGTTCATAAGCTGATCCTTCACCTAAAAAAAATGAGTATTCACTTGGTCTATATTTTGAGTCAGGAGAGCAATCAGATCAAGAACACTATTGTTGGAAACCTTCGTCCTTGATTCTGTCTTATTGTGGGGATACTGAAAATGTTATATTTTTGAATCAAGGAGATTCTCTTCAATGTTGATATTGAATTCTTTAGTCTCTACCAATGACATGGGATTTTTATCTTAAGAATGTATCAGAACTTCTCTTCAAACACATTCATGTAAAGGAGATGAATTGATGATGTTGTGGGATGGTAATTTGTTGGCATTTGATTGTACAACCTGTCAAGTCTTGAAATGAATTCCTTTACCGTTTCATTCTCCTTTTTATTTATTTGATTGAACTAACTTCCAAGTGTCCCACCATCTGCCTTCCTCGACCATATGCTTTTAAATAAGGTGGAAAAATCATCATAGGTCATGATATGATTATTAGGGAGTCCTCTAAACCAATCAAGAGATTCTTTAGTCAACGATGAAGTGAATAGTCTCATGGAAACATCTTCATGATCAATACCTAAATTGTCCATATCCTTGCCGATGACATAAATGTGGTCTTCGACAATTATCACATTCTTTCCTGTGAACTTTGACAACCACTTGTTGACATCTGTTTAGGGTAACCTTGGATGTTGGCCATGTTAAGGGGTTTGTAGAGGTCCCTCACCCAACGACGAGCCACTAGAGAAAGAGGAAGGGATTTATAGAAAAGGGTTTTAACAATGGGAGACTTTAGAGGAGGCCTTATTTGGTAAACCCTAGAAGACTTGAACCTCCCAGGGGGAAAATGTTTGGGAAATAAGTTTTATGGGAAGGTGGAGTGGCCATATTATTTTCAAAATGAACTAATCAAGAAAGGTGGAAAGGGAAAGTTCCTCAGGTGGAGTCTCCAGGTAAGCTAAGGGAAAGGATTTGGGATAGCTTACCAAAGTGTCATTAGGGTATGGCGCATAACCCGTTCCCCCTCCGAAGGGCTACTCGACCTTCTGGTCTAGGATCATTCAAGTCACCGAACCAAATGGCTCATCGAGCTCCTAATGGGAACCAATTTAACTTTACACATGCCCTTTACCTTCTTAGCGTAGGTTGTGTGGCACCCGCGTACCCTCTCCTTAGTGCTTTTCAAATCTTAATGCCTACAGATGTTAGCTCTCTATGCTAGGCTACCCTCCTTAATGTGACCATGGACTACAACTGTGGGCTATCTCCCTTCACAACTTCGTGCTTTAGAATTTTTACGAGCTTCTTTCTCCTTTTTCTCCGATTCCCGAATAGACGATTTCTACAGGACCAAATCGACAGTCCACGTTCTTCTTGCGATCAACAATTGATATCGAATCACGAGTTTGAATTTCATGAGTCCTCTCTTCCACCAACTCTGCTTCTCCTGATTTGCGAATCAACGAAGTGCTGATTTCCCGCCACATGTCCTATCTCAATGGATGACCAAGATTGATTCAACTCTCAGATATTCGGGTATTCTCTCCTTGAATTTTATCTAAAGGGTTCTTCCTCTGAAATATGTGGATCTCTACCACATGCCTTCCCAACACCATGATTAGGATCAATTCACTCTTTGCAACTCTGTGAAGATCTGTGTTGCCCTTGGCAGACCTCTTGAAGTTCCTTCTCCCGAACCTCTCAATCTTCTGCCATCTTTCCTCCTAGATCCAATGGTCTAGAGTCACTCCTCACTTCACCCTCCGTGAAGTTTGAATTTTTCTCCTTGCAATTCTTCTGAAGTCCAAATCCTTGAACTCTTGGATCTAATTCCACCTGTCTCCTCTGACGATGGACGACTTCACAGTCTTTGGGACTTCGACAAGTCCTCGACCCCTTTGCACATTTAGCACAAATTCCTCTTCGAGACTTATGCTATTTTTCAACTTCTTCTACACTCCTTGCAGGGTTTTTTGCAGAATCTTCTATGGCTTTGCTTGGCTTGAAAACCTTCATGATGCCCCGTTCCTCTATGTCCTTCAATGAAATTTCTTATTCCCTCCTGGAAGCTTCTCTCTCTTCCTCCTGAGCTTGTAAGATGGACTTACAGTCTCCTCGATGCACTCCTTTCACTTCGATAAGATTTTTGACAGCTTCTCCCTCAACCTATCTGAGCATGTTAAGGCATTTCCTTCCTTTTTCGATGCACTCTTGCAAATCCTTCCTTCCTTAGAGTGTTCAACAACCCTAGCGTTCTCTTAAGGATTCCAACACTTCCAATCATGTTGCTCTTGTACGCTCTCGTACTTGCTCTCTACCCTCTTGAAAAAGTGTTTCAGAGTGTTCAATAACTATGGACTGTGTTTCCTCCTACAGAGTCTTTCATTCCAAGGTACCCAACCACCTTGAAATTTCCTCCCAAGTCTGGGAATTATCCTAGTATGCCCTCCTGACAGTTTCTCTTCTGACTCCACTGAGTTCAAATACACACTCCTTGCATCACCTCATAGAGTTTCCACACTCTATCGTGCACTCCTTGCACTTACCCTAGAGAACCAGTCCTAATCCAACACACTTACAGATAGAAAACTATATCTCTATCCCTACATATGACTTCTAACATTCATCTACAACTCAAATGCATACAAATGACATTCACCACACAATATCCATTACACAAAAATTGATAACATGAAAAACTGTCATTTTCTATTAATGGTAGAATATCAAATTAAAAATGTTTGAGTCCAAACTACAACTGAGTCTCGACCCTCATAAACCTCTCCAACTGGGCTTACAATGGTTTTTCATCAAGTTCCAACATCCTCTATCAAACATACAATACAAAGATTTATACAAGAGGGGCTTGACAAGCATCCCTCCAAGCTAAACTAGTGGTGTCAAATCACCATTCAAAACACTTGTCTAATGGGTAAATTACAATGATGGAAATATACTTCAAATCAAATGCAGATCCCTCCTACCATCAACCACTTAATTGTGACCTTATCTACAACTTTTTCCAAGGCACAACTTGGCTCTTCCAACCTATCGACATTAATTTCCTTGATCGTGCCTTACATTCTTGAAGGCAAAATGAGAGGGAGGCACCTCTCCCTTCCTTGAATGCATACCACACATGTAAATCGACTGGAACGTGCTGAGGTGGAGTGATGCTCCTGCATCAGGGTATGAAGAAGATTCAAAATATTCCCTAGAAACAACACTAAAATGTTATAGTGCAAGTTGTAGTTTGGGAAAATCCCAACCCAACCATGAAACAAGTGCTACAACTTGGGAATCCTACACCCAATGTCACCTCGATGTAGGTCCCACACTTCAAGGGTGACTAGGTCGATCTAGGGAGGCGATCCCGATTACCCTAGGGGGAATGAGATGGAGGTATAGGGAAATGGAATTAAATCCCCTAAAGGTCAATTCTAAGTGGAATTAAAGGTAGGGATAGATGCCTTGCAAGTCAAGTAATTGCTACCCCAAAGGTATAATACTTTTCTGCATGATTGTACCTGCCTGGTACAGAAGAAAACACACTTTGCAATGATATATGTTAGTTGGATCAACAAGTTAAGATTTTTGTCCATAATTTGCAGCAGTATATATCAGTTTATATCAGCAAGGAAGACATTCAAATTAACATGTAAAGCATGAGATCAATCAACAATATTATCAATGAATTAGGAAATCAATTATGATTGAAAAATGACACTATGAGGATGAATAAAGAAAGCTGTCATAACATGTTTTTTCTGCCAAAAATTGCAGCCTTATGAATGTAGCATTCAATGGCATTCATACGCAAAATTAACCATCAAAAGATGCCAACAATTATCCCAAAAGATGCGCCCTAGTTAGTAGACTAGGTGGGTGAAATTAGAGAGCTAGTCTAGGGTTAGTTTAGGAGTTATGAGAGTGCTAGTAGCTAGGGTTATGCAGTCCTAATGGCTGTAGGTTAAAGTTTATAAAACAAATTAGAGTATTTTGAGAGAGGGGATTCCCTAGTGGGGGAAAAATCCTCTCAATGATACAAATCAACTTCAAGCAAGAGACCTTTAAAAATACCAAAAATTGTGTTTACCAAGGCAATGATTTTATATCTCCAAGGCAAAAAAGTATGACTAGTGCCTTTACTCTTGGGTTAATGGAGTCAAAAGGATCTTAGAGAAGCTACCTCCTTGGGGGTGTAATCCCTTTTACTTACCAAGTCAAGTTTTTCTAGGCTAGGGTTTAAGCTAAGAGGGTGTATGTCCTTATATGTCTCTTAGCAAACCCTTGTTGAAGCAATAAGATGAAGCATAAAGTGATGAAGCCTAAGGTGGTGGTGTATGCCCTTATAATTCCCACCTAGTTCCTAGCACAATAACCTTGGCTTGAAAAAAATGATAGAAAGAAAGTAAAAACCATACCAATTCAAGGAAAAATGCCAAGATAATTCATCACAATAGCAATATAAAATCCTTCTAAGATGAGCACATCACTTCTTCCATCAACCATTCATAAGTATAACCATACAAAAGTGCACAAGATACAAAAATATCCAAGAGGGCCGAAAATTTCATACTAAGGACCATCCTCACATTCCTCCTTCACCTCCATCAACACCTCCTTCTTCTCCTTCTTCTTCTGCAAGTTCAAGTTCAAAATCTAATGAGAAGAAAAATGTTCATAAGCATAAACATGAAATGCCATTGTTAAAACTTGATGTAAAATTTGAGTTGCCCATGTATGATGGTGAAGTAAATGCAGAGAAGCTTGATAAGTGGATCAGGCAGATGGAGGTATACTGCAGTGTGCAGCAGATCAAGGATGAGACCACACAAATAAAATTGGCATCTTTGAGACTTGAAGGTACAACTCTTATCTGGTGGCAAAGCAAGCTGCAAAAAGGAACACAAGATGTGGGTAAAGTATTTCCATCATGGAAGAATTTTATTTCTGCACTTAGGAAACAGTTTTATCCTTTGGGTTATAAAGAAAAAGCAATCATTG
>ML779649.1:516727-589994 GCA_009831015.1 Picea engelmannii
AGAAATTGGGATTAATAACACAAACACATCATAAGCCTTACACACTTAAATGGATGAGCAATCGACATCAGATGCACATAACAAAGCAGTGCACAGTCAAATTTGCAATTTCAGATAAGTATGTGGATGAAGTAACTTGTGATTTAGTGTCGTTAAAAGAATGTGGAATGGTCTTAGGTAGTCCGTACTTGTATGATCGACAAGCAATCTTCTACAGAACTAAGAATCAGTATCAGTTCACTAAAGAAGGTCATGATTACGTAGTGCATGCTCATCATGTTAAAACAAGTAAAACTCTTCAAACAATGGAACAATTAACGAAGGCAGTGCAACTAAGCGACAAACCAATAATTGTTTCAAATGAAGTAATAGATCTTAAGCAAGAACAAGACATGGTTGTTGAGTGGAAAATCAATCATCAGTTGCTTCAAGATAAAATCATGTCGTGCAAATACTTCAAGTATATCAGTTCATTTGCAGTCGTCTTTCTGATGTTATCATTAGCAATGTTTTCTACATGGATGATAGTGGCTTCAGTAAAATGTAACAGGGTTGCAATGACCAATAATATATTGTCAGTTGTCATGATTGTGTTACAGTTGATATTGATGAGACAGGTGCACAGGACAGAGTTCAGAGACAGAGGACAAGCCGGGTGGCCTATCCCGAGCTTGTTGACTGGTCAGTAACCTTTTTGGGGACCAAAAGGTCTTTTTGTGGGGAGGTGTGATCCAAAATCGGATCCAGAAGCCTGATAGGGCTTGAAAAATGCTCAAAAATGAAAGTGCTCGGAATGCAACGAAACCTGTGCCATTGCGTCCGTCTCGTCTTCCTTATTCTGGTGGTATATTTACTTTCTCAAATGGAGTCCGTATGGAGGAGATATCATGTTCTGTCCGAAAAGTCAAACAAGCAAAAAAAAGGGGATGACTGTACAGTCCGTACAGTCCACGTGGCACGTCCGTACAACTGACATGGCATATCCGTACAACTGACGTGGCGGTATCAGAGCGCGACATGTGGCATCCTGAGATGACGACACGTAGCATCACCAGGACGCGACACGTGTCAGGCGGATTTGGCATTTTCGGCATACAGTTGGACCAGTATTGAGGTGACACGTGTTACCACTGACAGGGTGACACGTGGCAGGCTGATGTCATCGGATGATGTGGCAGGCTGACAGGGCGTACGGCAGGCTGACGGAGCAGGACAAGTGGCAGTACGACAGAATCGACGCGGCACACACATGGGCCTATCAACACGCGAAACGTGTCAAGATTTGGTTGGTTGGTAAGGGTGCCACGTGGCCCAGTCAAGGGATGCCACGTGGCACCCCATTATTGGTTGTTGGTTAACGTGTTAAAAGTTTTGCTATGGGTCGGCCGGGGGTCGAACCCGTGACCTCCGGCAGGTGAACGAACTATGGAAGTCGGGCTAACCGGGCCGCCCGCCGGTGATTCTTGTAATACAAATGGCCGAATATATATATAACTTTGGTTAAAGGTTTGACCGGGGGTAAAAGGGCCGGGGCGAAGCCCCAGCCCTCGGTTCTATGCGGATTACACAGGACCACATGCACCGAATACAAAGGTTGTTGAACATATAGCGCAGGTTGTTAAGCACTGGCCTGTGGACGCGCCAACGGTACCACACGACCCGGAGCTATACCGACGAGGGCGCGGGAGGTTGGCCCGTGGGCCTATTAACATGCCATACGACCAGGGTTAGCGCCGTATGGAAAGGGGCCAGCGCCATGCGCGTGGCCATATGGCGTTCCATGTGACCAACCAAAGGGGCGCGCGCCCGGGATTTGGGGGCTTAAGGCCCAAAACTTTGCCAAAGTGGGTTTTTACAACTAAAATTTGGTTTTTTATGGTTATTATGCCTATATTAAGCAACTTTTCTCCATTTTTGGGGGATATTGGGCATTTTTGGAGGCCAGATTCTTGGAGGAAGTTGGGGATGTGAAACCAACTCCAAGCCTATATAAACCAGGCCTGTTTGAGGCCAAACACAGTCATTCAGAGCAGAGTTATGCTGAAAGAAAGCCAAGCCAAAGTCAATTTGATGCAGGGAAGCCTTTGAGGTGGAGACACTGTCGGATCGTTTCTGGGAGCTTGGAGCATCTGTTTTGCATGCCGTTTCTTTTGCAGGGTTCTAGAGATCTGGGACAACAAGACCAGATCAGTCTTGTAGCCATTTGGCATTGCTGAGATGTAATTTTTAGCACTTGAGCAGAAATAAAGAAGCCTCCCCCACAAAGAAAAGGCCCGGAGACGTAGGCAAAAGTTGTGCCGAACTCCGTTATCAACCTGTGTTCTTATGGTTTGCTGTCTATTATTCTTTTCAGATCTGCATATGTGTATTTGAATGTCATAACCCCTCTTCTTTCCTCATTCTTTCACTAAAAGTCTCAATGGTTAATTAATACATGCAAGTTTAAAACTCAACCATAATCATTTAAAAGATCCTGCGGATCAGTCTCTCACAAGAGGGAGAGTTATATTTAAAATGAGATCTTATGATCTCTATTTATACTAAAAGTAGCTAACATAGTTTGTCCACAAATTAAGGAGTAGAACACAAGATTAGGGGTAAAAAACCCTAATATTTCCCACTTAACAAAGTAATATTAAACAATTCACTTAAAATTTCACTTTTTTCACAAATTAAACCCTAATTTAGGAGGATGTCACCTCTTTAGGGGACATTTTTCCACTTTGAGGAAATTGTTGGTGTTGGATAAGCATGGATGGGCCTCCAAAGGCCACGTGTCAAGCATCTAGGCACTCATATCATGGTGAAGATCTTATTCTCCCCAAAACATCCATGTTTCAAAGAGTGGCACCTCACCACCATGCCATAGCCCCTAAGGGCATAATGTCCAAGAACATATAATGAAATCTAGAGAAAATCTTAGTTACAACATAATCAAATGGATTAAATATTGAAATAATGATCACCATAATACTGACTTGTACCTCATGGAGCAAGGCCCACTTCCTTTCGGAAGCCATTTGGTGTGGTGGATGCCATCTGTAAACCTGTGACCATATGTGGTGGTGAGTGGGTTTTCTGTCTGTGCAAAAGGGCCGTAATTATGGTCATGTAGTCTCTTGACACTCCATATCTACAACCTGAGGGCCTTGAGACATCATCTCCTTAGTTATCCACAATATGGGGATAACATGCCTAGTAGATCATATTGGAGGATCACTACAGATTTAAAGACCCAAGGGGACTAGTGGACCGGTATATCAATGGGCTTGTTAATCCAATTGACTAATGAATATGACCATTCGACCTCGTAGATCGATGGTCGAGATATAGTCAAGGAACGATCTGATGGTTGTTGAGTGTTGAGTTCTGTGCAATGTTTTTCAAGAGCTCTAGTGGCCCAGTTAACCTAGCGGTCTATAAAATGATCACACACTAAAAAGGGAGGAAATTAAGACCAGTTTCAAAGGATTTTTATAACCTGATTTAATGGAGAGTCAAAGCGATTTGGAGCCGACCAGTGAGAGAATGATTTTTAGCACAAGGACAAGGGATTAGGTGCATGGGATACATGTATAAATAAATATATCGTCATACAATTTTTTTAAGAGAGAGAGATGAAGATTATCCGAGTTGTGGATGAAGTGGTATGAAGTGTAAGTGGTGCGAGTTTGTGAAATTGGAGGAGAACCAAGGGGAACAAATGGAAAATAGATGCGACAAGGTTTGACCTTGGAATTTTCCCGAGGAAGCTTTGTGTTATGCATGAGAAAGTAAGTGAGAAAAATAGAGAGTGGAGGTGTATTAAGTGCACACGTTTTTCTATATTTTTATGCAAATTACAACAAAGAAAGAGCAACAAGTGAAATCACATATTTGTGCAGGAGGATGTTTGAATAGATGATCTTGTACTTTTGACAGTTTAAGAGGAATTTAATCCAGACAAACAAGTTGAGGAGATTGGTGTCTCTAGTAGGTTTGTGCCTACATCTTGTTGATTTGGTGCTTAGTTAGGGAGATTGGTGTCTCCATTAGGTTGGTGCCTACTGTTGAAATATTGTAACTTCGACGAATATTCTAATTATATTTGAGTTATTATCTTATAGATCAAATCCCCTTTTGTGGATTGATCATGTCAGGTCTTGTATAAGATTAAATCCCCTTTTGTGGTTTGCTCAAACCATATTTATATGGTGGTATTTGTAAAGTTGGCCCCTAGTGTTTATAAAGTGGTTTTAACCAATTCTAGAAGAAGTAGGCCCTACTAAGTGAAGAGACATAACCCTAACACCTCCTCAACTAGTATTTATATGTGAGGATGGTGCCTCACTTGTTCATTCACTCACTCACTCATCTAGTGCACATATCTTGAAGGCAATTGCAATTGCAGGATGAAGGAGAAGAGAGGTGCATGCTCAGTCTTAATTTATTCTTGGTGTTTTGGTCTTAGTATTGGCAATCTATTATTGAGGAGTTTTTTGATGGGTTTTCTCCTCCATGAGGGTTTCCCAAGATAAAATGATGCGTACCTTGTGATTATGTTTCTTTTAATGATCCTCTTTATGTTGTTGTTTTGGAAATGCATTGAATTCTCATGTAATTTGGAGATAACCTAATAAAAACAATATAAACTTAACATGGTATCAAATCTTGAATGAATAGAGCATCTTTCACCGGGTATCTAGACGCCATTGTTGCCGTACAAGAAAATTAGTGCTTTCTACTAAAGATGAATTTTTGACCAAAAAATATATTGGAATGTGCACCCTACCCTAGCACATCTGTTGGTAGCTTAAGAAAACTTTTTCGGTGGCCAGTTTCTATGAAAAGTCAAACCCTAGTTTCAAATGGTACAAAAAACCAAAAAACCAGAAAACTAGAACCAATACCAAAACTACCAGTCCAAAATTGCGCAGGTCAAGTTTCAAGTGGTAAAACTTGAATTTTTCTAAAACAATGAGCTCCAACAAACTTACCTCAGCCCATCACATCTCCTGGTAAGATCAATTTCAATTTTTGAGATTTTTCATTTTCTGGTCATTTTCTTAGCTCCAAGTCAACATGTCTGCAAGAACCAAGCTTGTTGACTAGTTAGAAGGTGTGGAAAATTTCCATTTCTATAAGTACATAATTGGACTCATTCTTTAAGATAATGAACTTGCAAAATTCATAAAATAAAATGTACTGGAACTCGAAGAAAATGCAACCAAAGAGAAGTACAAGAAGGATACGATTAAGGCCAAAAGAATAATTGCAGACTCCATTAAAGACCATTTGATCCCTCAAGTGTCTTCTAAGAATACTCCAAAATACATGTTTGATTCCCTAACCAGAATGTATGAAGGAAAGAACATCAACCGAAAGATGAAATTGAGAACCCAACTCAAGAATACGAAGATGCAAAAAGGATAAATATTTCAAGACTATTTCTCTAGGGTTTCTCAATTCAAGGAAAAATTAGAGGAAATTGGAGACAACTTGGATGAAGATGAACTCATAATGAAAACTTTTAATGGTCTCACAATACCTTGGGATGCCTTCATCCAAATTATTTGTGCAAGAAAAGAGAAACTCCAATTTGACAGTTTATGGGAAGAATGTGTTCAAGAAGAAGCAAGAGTCGCCAATCAAGAATCAATCCTATTAAGAGATGAAGATCAAGACCTAGATGCTCATGCTAAAGGAGGAAAGAAAAAGTCTCATTTTCAAAAGGAGACCCACTTAAATAAAGAATCTCACACTCCAAAGAGATTCCATAGATATTATAAGGGTCAAAGAAAGGGAAACATTTTCTCCTCTTATCAATGTTATCATAGTGATAAGACATGACACCTTGATAAGAACTTTCTTGCCATAAGGGAAGAATACAAGAAGATAAATAACAAAAGACATCATTCCCATGTATCTGAATATGATGAGACACCCAAGAAGTTAAATAAATAAGATATTGAAGATTATGTTTTGTTTTCAACCTTCTCAGGATCTGTGACACTTGGGGAGGATACTTGGCTCATAGATAGCGGTCATAAATACATTCTCTCTAGTCTTACAGAAAAGGACTTCCCCCAGAAAGTTTCACTTGGAGATGATTATCAGTACCCTATCAAAAGAATGGGAGAATCACCTACAAATGTGATTCAGGAACTCTGATGAGAATGAAGGATGTAGTTTATGTACTAGGTTTGAAAAAGAACTTAATTTCTATGTCATATCTAGATAAGAAAGGTTTCAGGGTTTAATTCATAGATGGTGAAGTTCTTATGTGGCCTAAAGGAAAAACTATAGAAGATGAAGTTGTAATTGGGACATAAGAAGGTGGTTTGTACAAGTTAAAAGGTCACTCAGATGTAGCCTTGACTCACTCTACTGAAAGTTCCTTTGAACTTTGGCATAGAAGACTAGCGCACATCAACCACAAATCCTTACCATATGTAATCAAGATAGTTATAGGTTTACCATAATTAAAGGTTGATCATGGAGGTATATGCAAGGGATGTGCACAAGGAAAGAAGATAAAAAATCTTTTTTCAAAGAGCGATAGTAAAGCAGAAGGAATGTTAGAACTTGTCCACTCATATGTATGCGGTCCAGTGACATCAACTTCTGTAAGAGGGTATGTATACTATGTATCCTTTATTGATGATTAGTCTCGTAAGACTCATGTTTATTTCTTGAAATCAAAAGATGAAGTACTTGGAAAGTTCAAGGAATTCAAAGCCTTGGTGGAAAATCAAGATACTTAGGTAAGATAATGGAGGAGAGTACATCTCAAATGAATTTGGAATATTTTGCAGAGATGTCGGGATTAAGAGTGAGCTCACCACTCCCTATAATACTAAAAAAAATGGTGTAGAAGAAAGACATAATAGAACAATTATGGAAGCAGTAAGGACTATGATTCACGATCAAGATCTTCCAATGCACTTATGGGATGAATAAGCAAGAACAACAATATATGTCCAAAAAAAATTATCCCATAGTGCACTTGGATTCAAAACTCCCAAATAAATATTCACCAGAAAGAAGCCAAAAGTAATCCATCTCAAAATATTTGGTTGTCCAGTATTTGTACACATTCCAAAAGAAAAGAGAACTAAGTTGGATCCTTCAACAAATAATGGAATATTTGTTGGATACTGTGAGGTCTCTAAGGCCTTAATAATTTACATACCAGGTTACCATCATATTGAGATCAATAGAAATGTAACCTTTGATGAAGATGCAACACTCAAAAGATAAAGGAAATTCCATATTTTAGAAGTATATGAAGAAGAACCTGTAGCTCCCAGAGTTGCATAATCCGCAAAGGAAGTTACAATTACCCCTGATGATGAGATTATAGAATATCATGATATGATAGAATCTCAAGAACCTTCCTGTATGATGATATATCACAAGATAAATCCTTCTTGGGAAATGGAACTTATTCAAGATGCATAGAATTATGGTGCCCCAAAAGGAACCATGAGACAAAGCAAGAAACCTAAGCCATTCTCCAGATATATGGACTTGATGTGTGATCCCATAGAAAATGAACCTACTTGCTTCGAAGAAGCCATTCAGAAGAAAGAATGGATGGATGCCATGACATAAGAATGGAAATCCATTATAAATAATGATGTATGGGAAGTAGTTCCCAGACCAAAGAACAAATATGTGGTATCTTCCAAGTGGATATACAAAATAAAACATCCAACAGACAGAAGTATTGAAAAACATAAGGCGAGATTTGTGGCCCGTGGTTTTTCTCAAAAGGAAGGTATTGACTATGAAGAAACTTTTTCTCCTATAGCTAGATACACTTCTATCAAAACCATCATATCTCTTGCAGCCAAAATGAAGTGGAAGTTACAGAAAAACCTTCTTAAATGGTGTTATTGAAGAAGAAGTGTATATAGAACAACCATGAGGGTTTGAAGATGAAGATAGAAAGACTCATATATGCAAGTTGAAGAAAGCCTTCTACGGGTTAAAGCAATCTCCTAGAGCTTGGTATGGAAGAATTGATAGTTTCTTGACGAGCTTGGGATTTACCAAGAGTAAAGATGATTCTAACCTTTACTTCAAGGTTATGAATGATGAGCCAATTATATTGCTACTATATGTGGATGATTTATTATTAACAAGAGAAGAAAATATCATCACAGATTGCAAGAAGAAGACTGATGTAGAGTTTGAGATGAAAGACCTAGGCCCGATGCATTATTTCTCAGGTCTTGAAGTTTGGAAGAGCCCAAAGAAGAAATTCCTTAACCAAGGAAAGTATGTAGTTGAAATATTGAAGATATTTGAGATGTTGGAATGTAAAGCCATGAAAACACCCATGCAAACAAATTTGAAGCTCCTGGTTGATACTTCATTAGAATTGGTTGATGCTACTCTATATAGACAAATTAATGGTTCGTTAATGTATCTGATGAATACCAGGCCAGATGTATTCTTTGCCATGAACACCTTGAGTCAGTATCTGTTGGAGCCCATACGTGTTCACCTTGTAGCTGCAAAGCATGTGATGAGATACCTTAAGGGTACATTAGATTATGGTCTCTGTTATACTGGAGATCATGACTTCAGATTGTGTGGTTATACTGATTCATATTGGGCTGAAAGTGTCTCAAATAGAAAGAGCACTTCAAGATGTTGTTTTAGTTTGGGGTCAACCATGACTTCATGGAAAATCAAGAAGGAATATAGTCTTGCTCTCAGCATGGCAAAAGAAAAATACATTGCAACATGTTCCACCAGTTGTGAAGCCATATGAATTCATAATTTGTTGACAGGTCTGTTCAATATGGAGATGAAGGCCACCACAATTCTATGTGATAACCAGAGTTGTATAAAAATGTTGTAGAACCCAGTGTTTCATGATAAGTCGAACTACATAGAGATACGGTATCACTACATTCATGATATGGTGCATAGGGGAGTTGTAAACCAACAATATGTTGGAACATATCAACAGGTCGCATATGTGTTGACCAAGCCTCTGTCTCGTATGAATTTTGAGTACTTCTGAGACAAACTTGGTGTTGTCCGAAATTACCTCCCTCGAAAGGTGGAGTGATGTCGATGATACTATGGTATCTTGACCAACAATGGGTAGCTCCATTAGGATTTTATATAAGAGGGGATTGATCATCCCTAGATAGATACCGAAGTTCCGGTAAGGACGACTTGTTACAGTACCTGTGCATGTATATGCCAACTTTGGTCAGTAGTGGTAGCTCCGTTAGGATTTTATATCTTAGGGAATCTTATGATTCTTGGGAAGATCCCAAAGGTCCAGTAAGGACGTTCTGTCAGAGTACCATGTGATATCTTGTTAGGATTTTATATCCTAGGGTATATTATGATTCCTGGGTAGATCCCAAAGGTACAGTTAGGATGGTCTTTCAAAGTACCACAAATGTTGTTGTTGATACACCTGCCTCATTTTGTTGCCACTTGTTGATGATATTGTTCCAACCTCGTGCTATTGATGATGTTGTTCCAGCCTCGTGTTGTTGATGATGTTGTTATACCAACTTCATGCTGTTGATGATGTTGTTGTTCTAGCTTCATGCTATTGATGTTGATGTTTCAGCTTCATGCTGCTGCTGCTGCTGATGATGATGTTACTCCAGCTCCATGTTATGAATGATGATGATATTGATCATGAGAAAAACTTCCGATGATTTGTAGATGTGTTAATCAGTGTTCCAGATGATGATGATGATGCTTCCCTTTCCTTCTCTTGATGATGTTGTATTGGCTCATGTCAGTAGAATACCCTTCTCGTTAAGGGGGAGTGTTGAAATATTGTAACTTCAAATAATATTCTAATTATATTTGAGTTATTATCTTATAGATAAAATCCCCTTTTGTGGATTGATCATGTTGGGTCTTATATAAGATCAAATCCCCTTTTGTGGATTGGTCAAACCATATTTATATGGTGGTATTTGTAAATTCATCCCCTAGTGTTTATAAAGTGGTTTTAACCACTTCTAGAAGAAGTAGGCCCTACTAAGTTAAGAGACATAACCCTAACACCTCCTCAACTAGTATTTATATGTGAGGATGGTGCCTCACTTGCTCATTCACTTACTCACTCATCTAGTGTGCAGATATTGAAGGCAATTGCAGTTGCAGTAGGAAGGAGAAGAGAGGCGCATGCTCAGTCTTAGTTTATTCTTGGTGTTTTGGTCTTAGTCTTGGCATTGTATTGGCAATCTATTATTGAGGAAGTATTTGCTGGGTTTTCTCCCTAATGAGGGTTTCCCAGGATGGAATTCTACACACCTTGTGATGTTGTTTCTTTCAGTGATCCTCTTTATGCTGTTATTTTTCAAATGCATTGAATGCTCATATAATTTGGAAATAACCTAATAACAACAATATAAAATTAACACCTACATCTTGTTGATTTGGTGCTTAGTTAAGGATATTGGTGTCTCCATAAGGTTGGTTCCAACAAATATTGTAGATGTAGGTGGGTGCCTACAAGTCATGCTGAGTTGGTGCTCAGAAAAAGGGATTGGTGTCTCTTTTAGGTTGGTGCCTGTAAAACATTGTAACAGACTGGTGTCCTTGACAGGTTGTTTCCTATGGATATATTTTAATAAAATATTTCTGTGGTTTTCTCCCATTTGGGATTCCACGTTAAATCTTTGAGTACCATGGAATGTGTGTTGCTAGTAAAGTAATAAATTGATAAGTGTAATGCAATAAGAAAAATAAAAGATAGTCTTATGCTGATTCACCCCCCCTCTCAGTATAAGTAAGTGTGCCAACTGTTATCACTAGGATTCACCTTCAGATTGCATGGAAGGCAAGCCCAGTACCCATCAGGTTATATGTAAATGTAAAAGAGTTTTTTAAGGGGTCAAATGGATAAGACTCAAGATAATAATGTTCTAACTCAAAAATTTGGGCTAGCATGCACGAGAAATCAAGGTCTTGACTAACTTCAATCAGTAAGTGGGAGTAAATGTGAACATAGGGAAGAATTTAGTGAGAGGAATGTAGAGGTTGCAAGAACTGAGGAGGAGGCTTATCATTCTCCATAGAGAGACCTTTCACCCCCTCTTCCACTAGAGTTAGAAGAAGCCCCTTCTTCTACTAAAACTACAACAAAGAAAGGGAAGAAGCTACACTTCTCCTCATCTCCTTCAACAACCAACATCAAGGTCAGGAGGCCTTTCACAAGATCACAAACTATTAAAGAGGATTTTGAAGAACATTCCCTACCAATAGTCTCTATCCTACAAAAGAAGAAAGATAAGGGCCAAGGCATTGAAAAGACCGTGGAGAAGAAAGAAGAAAATCGCTGTGTGGAGAAGATAGAAGAAATCCCTGTACATAAGAAGAAAGATAAAGGCAACGAAATTGAGAAGCCTATTGAGATAGGAGAAGTAATCCCTGTGCAGCAGGAAGAGGAAGCCATTAAAAATCCCATTGAGACTGTTCACATCACTACTCCACCTAGCAACCAAACGTTCAAAATATTACTCAGGCAACTCAGGGATGCTAGGAAGGAGGTGGCTCATTTGAAAGAAGAATCCATGTTTGACAGGGTTAAGATGAAAGAAATCATGGATGGATACAACCACACTCTTTATCTAGCAAGGTTTGTGGAAAGAAATTCCCAACCTCTCCATAGGCAGCTCAAAAACCTTTACAGGCAGAACAAAGAATTTCAGTCTCAGAACAGAAATCTCAAAGCAGAGTTGCAACATTTACAAGACGAGATGGCTCAAAGAAACCCGGATGTGTTGATTTAAGATGCTATTGAACAAGATAAGCCAATAGCCAAATAAATCATAGTTCCAGTGAAGAAGCCTACTACTGCTAAAGGGAAGCATGCTGTTTTGCCTAAGGGAAGTCCCCCTTCCACAAGAAGGAGCGTCAGGTTGATGAAGTAATTGGTGAGAAGTGAATTTCATTTTTGAGGATGACCCCTTTTTGAAAGAATATGTAATTAAGGAAATACTTCCTCTGTGACCTATACAGGCTATACTGACTTCTAAATGCATATTTTTTAGAGTTTTGGTGATCTGCAAAGATATAATATTTTTGACACTAGTAGCGCAGACATTTCATAGCGCTTTAGCACTACGAAATTGTCTAATTTTCAAAGTTCTATTTGTATTCTTTCTATAACGCTACCTAATTTCCTAAGAATGATGTAGAGATGGTGCTACTAATTGCCTAGGGGTGCTACCAAATCTATCAGCATTGAAAGGATGGTGCTACGAATTCATCCAGGTGCTATCGAATTCTACACGCAGACACACAGGATGGCACTACCAAAATTCTGGCAGAGACCGAATTCTACACAGAGGCACACAGGATGGCGCTACCAAAATTCTGGTAGAGACAAAATTCTACATAGAGGCACACAGGATGGCGCTACTAAAATTTTGGCATAGACCAAATTCTACACAGAGGTATACATGGCTTGGCGCTACCCATTCAACATGCCTATTTTGGAGGTCACGCTACGGAAGCTCGCTACCAAATGACGCTACCAACAGGTACTAGGAATATAGGGGGCCCAAATTATCATCTTAGTGAATGGCTAATGATGTGGAAGATAGAAAAAGATAACAACTGATAGCATGATGACAATTACAAGAATCTAAAGGACACTTGGCACATATGGAGATGCACATCAACAAAAGATCAAGTTAGTTCGAAGTTGGTTGGATCAATGGCCAACATTTTCCCTTTTTATAGCATAGTTGTTAGTTTAACCTGTTAGATGAAATAACTATTAGGAGATTTTCATGGGAGGAAGGCCAGCTCGCACCTCCAGCTTTTGCCTCCATTTTTTTTATAAATAGATAGATGAAATGCTTCAGTAGGTTGGAATGGTTGAGCTAGGCTCCCTTTTACTGTAATATTTTGATGAAGTTACTGTGAACTGGTTATGCAATTGATTTGAGACATGTTCGTTAATAGATATCAACTTTCTTATTCCATCTTATTTTCCTCTGATGCTCAAGTTTTCATGATTGAATGATTCACATTTGTTGTGGTGATATTATGATGTATGTTTGATTATAATATTATTATGATGTTTCTTTAGTGTCCTTAAACTTTGAACTCAAGAAGATCTTGTGTTAGAGTTTTTCTTCCTTAGGTTGTTTGCAGACTTGATGTTTAAAACAACCTCTACATTCCTCTTACTAAAGTCTTCCCTCTGTTCACATTTTCTCCCACTTACTGATTAAAGTTAGTCAAGACCTCAATTGCTTGTGCATGCTAGGCCAAATTTTCTGAGTTAGAACATTATCATCTCGAGTCTTATCCATTTGACCCCTTAAAAAAATCTTTTACATTTACATATAATATGATGGGTACTGGGCTTGCCTTCCATGCAATCTGAAGGTGATTCCTAGTGCTAACATTCTTGGCGCTGTTGTCGGGGAACGATTTGAAGACATTTCCCTGGGTTTAAACGAAAAATCTTACTAGTTCTGAAGGTGCATTGGAACTTAGTATCTTGAATATTGCGTCTTGCACTTGACGACTCCATTGTTTCAGCTCTGGCGCCTAAAGGAAGACATATGAGATTAAATCCACAACTACCTTTGGTTCCATCTGAGGCTGACCCAGAGAAGATAATCAAGAAGGGAAAACCTTCTCAAGAATTTTTTCCTGCTGCTGCTACAAGTGATTCTGGTCAGTTGCCTGATTCCACTCTTAATACTCTAGTTGTTATATCAAGTAATCCTTCTTTACCTTCTACTGAAGTATCTAAGAATCTTGATTTTACAAATTTTCCTATTGAATACTCCTCTTTTGAAACTAGTTTGAAAGAATAAAGCTTTGAAATTATTTCTTCCCCTGACATTGTAAAGTGGTTCAGTCTTGAGAGTCTTGAATATTTTCCTACTTTAGGCTTTGCTACCCCTCCTCCTGTTAAAATTTCCGTTGCCAAAGAAGAAGAAGCCTTGTCCCCTTTATAGACTTTACCATCTTCTTCCAAGACTCAACCTTCTGATATGAAAACTGAAATTTCCGCTTCATACATTCCTTTTTCTCCTAAACTACACACAGTCAAGTCCCCTCCTCCTCCTTGTTCACCAAAATTTCAAAACCCAATGGCAGGTGCTAACCCCCCTGCAAATAGGATGGATGCCATAGTGGTTGCAAGATATGCTCCCCTTGTCTTACCTCATTCAGTGAATGCTCTCCCTCCTGGTGATTATTTAAAATACATTCCCAAATTCACGAGAGAGGAAGATATAACTGCTGAAGAACATCTTGCTTCCTTCTACAGTTATGCAGACAATCAAAACATTGAAAATGAGGATGTGTGTATGAGAGTCATCGTCCAAATCCTTTTTGGTGAGGCTAGGAAGTGGTTTAGGGGTTTGGCCCCTGGATCCATTACTGGGATTGAGGCACTAGACGAGGCATTTTTGAGGCACTACGGGGACAAAAATGACTTTTTGTACTATATCACTGAATTTGGATCCCTAGAAAGGAAAGAGGGAGAGTTTGTCTCTGATTTCTCTAAAATATTCAACAAAATGTACAATAAGATTCCTAATGAGATAAAACCCACATAAACCTCTGCAAAAATAACTTATGCCAGTGCCTTTTACCCTGAGTTTTACCTTTTACTGAGAGAAAGAAGATTAGTCTCCTTAGCTCATATGCAAGATGAAACCTTGGAGGTAGAATCCAACATAGTGGCATCTGATAAAATCAGGGGAAAATCTGATAGAGACAAGAGAGAAAACAGAGCTGAAGCTTCAACTTCTGACTCCCCTATTGTCCACTCTCAAGTAGATGAACTTACCAAATTAATAAAATCCATTTCTACTGAGATTGAGAAGTTTAAACTGGAAGGAAAACAGACCTATAGAAATACTCAAAATACTGATAACATAGGTAACTTCAGGAGACCAAATAATGTTCCCCAGATCCTTCCAAGAGATCCTAGAAACAGACACAGGGATGATCAGAAGATGTAAACTCCTTTACATAACAACCTTGTTGCTGATAAAGAATGAGAGGAGGAAGAAGCTAATCATGAGATTCATTTCTTAGGTGACACCTCATCGTCTCCTCACTTGACTCAATCTGCATATGAGCAGTCTTTGATGGACACTCAAATACATGAATTAAATAAGGGGGAGAAAGCAAAATAAGGCCCTCATAGATATAATCTGAGATCCAAAAAGAATGAAGAAAAGATTGATGCTTGTGATCAACCAACCCAAAAGAAAAATTCTTCCAAGGCTGAGACAACTGGAAGAAAAATAAAGAGACTCAAATCCCCCAAGTATTGATAAAAAATCCTATCCTTGAAGCTAAAGAAGTCATGAAATCTTCACCTCCTTTCAGTTTTGAGAAGGATTTCTACAGCCGGTTTTTGCTAGCTAGCAACCAATTTGGATGAAGGGAAATTATTGTAAATGGGAAACCTTGTCCACTTGAGCTTTGACTCTTTAATCCTCCTGGTTGCTAGCTAGCTAAAACTGGCTATAGAAATCCTTCCCTTGAATGTGTGTAGGTATGAACAATGAGAAAAATATATGATGAAGGGATACCTTGTAATGGTCTTTGAAAACTAGGTTGAAACAACCCGACTCAACTGTCAGATAAGGCAGGGGAGAAACAATGTAGTTTGAGTAGTGTCTATAGGTAGCACACCGTGCATGACGAGGATAAGAACTGCTTGGATACTGTGAGCTTAGTGGAAATGGCAGGAAAATGTATCAAATAAAAATACAGGTGGTTAGGTCTGAAGGTTTGAATGGAGGAAAAAAACTGATAGGATGGTGTGAGGAAAGATCTCCTCCAACTACGCAGGCACGATAACTACCAAAATTTCGAGCGCTAATTCTCCTTGAAATTCATGTGCAAAGGAGGAAAAACACAGAATACTTGTGGAATAAAGACAATTTGAGGCCTCAACAAAATCTCAAGAAAGAGTCACGAGCAACTTGGCCTCCAAATCCACCTCAACATCAGATCTGGTAGCACTGCTTCCAACTGGTCAGAACTGGTAGTTTGCACAATGCAACAATTTGAGTTTTTTTAAAATTCAAAAACTGTTATCAGAGATCATAAATATGAAACCTTGAAATCATATTTTAACCACCCCTGGCACTGAAAACAAAGAAGAGATGACATCAATGCCGTAACCACAAATCACGGTAGAATATGATGGACATGGAGTGTGCTACGAAAACTCCTGATGAGTTGGCAACGCTTCATTTCAAAAAATGATTGGACAGTAAGAAAAGGACAAAAGGGACAACAAGGCAAGGATACAAGGGCATGAATGAGGAATATGTCATGTCAAATCAAGCTGATCGTGGGGTGAGTCAATCCTAGTGTCAAGTCATGAAGGGAATGAAAATATAAGTCATGAAAAAACGGTCCTAAGTGAAAAATTTGTGTGAGGATCAAAACATAAGTCATGACTTAAAAATTTATTTATCAAGGGGACCTAAACAAACACACTTTTAAAGGGGACAAATAAAAAAATTAAAATCTAAAGGATTAGGGAAAGATGAAACTAAAGGCTAAAGACCCAAGGCAACTTAGTGTGATAACACTAACAATTTGTATAAGAGTCAGTTCCTTCAGGAATAGTCTAACCTCTAGAAGATGAATCCCTATAGAACACATGGATAAACATGAAGGTTTCACTATGAATAGAGCTCCATTATTTGATGAATCAAATTATGCCTTATGGATCAAAAGAATGATAACTTATTTGATGACTCTTAGGTTTGACATTTGGAGTGTAGTTAAGAATGGTTACACAACTCCAACAACTCCACCTATAGATGCGGTTGGAAATACATGTAGTGACAATAATTCTAAATCCACGAATGCAATTCTGTGTGGTCTGGAAGATTCATAATTTTTCAAAGTCACACACTGTGTTTAAACAAAACAAATGTGGGACAAGTTACATAATATATATGAAGGGGATGCCAAGGTCAAGAAGGAAAAATTACAAACCCATAGAGGACAATTTGAGACCCTTAAGATGAATGAAGAAGAGAGTATTGCATCCTATTTTCTTCGTGTGGATGACATTGTCAAAAATATCAGAGGATTGGGTGAAGAGGTTAAAGAAACCATCATTGTGAAAAAAGTGCTTAGGTCACTTCCCTTAAGGTTTGATCCCAAGATATCTTCCATTGAAGAAATAAAGGAGCTAGACAATCTGATAATGGATGAGCTGCATGGAATCCTCAATGCATATGAAATGAGGATAGAAAAAGATAATCAAGAAAATCCATCAAGGAAGGAATAAACCTTCAAGGCATAAAGGAAAATAAAGACATAAGAATACAAAACAAGTCATAACTCAGATAGTGAATTAGATGCAAAAGAGCCAACTTTTTCAGGAAGCTCAAGATATGATCATACAAATACAAAGGTAACATTCCCTTTAAACGATTTAATTGTGGACAAGTAGGACAATTTTCTACTAAATGTCCTTATGAAAAAATAGAAATAACAATGAAAAATAAGGTTCCAGCTTCAAAATTTACAAGAAGGGCAAGATTGAAAAGAGAATAAAGTTCTACAGACAAAAAAAGAATCTGTATATCAATGAGGACAACATCTCTTCTGATGATAGTGACAGTGAAACAAAAAATATTCTCTTCATGGCCCTAGAAACATAGAATGATGAACTAGAAAACAAAAGCACAAATTTAAAAGAAGAAGAAAATCCTAAGATTGAAGTAGAAGTGGATCTTGAAGGAGAAATCATATGTTATCTAAATGAAATAGAGAGACTAAGGAACAAGAAATGGCTACAAAAGGAGCAACTGAAGAAGTACAAAAAATAAATACTCTGTATAAAAAAAAGTTATGTTGAAACCAGATTTTTTTTATCATCAATCTAAAAACTCAAGTAGAAGAGGCAAAGACAATTGAAGAAGTCTTAATAGCCCAACTAAAATAAAAGGAAGATGTCTGCAACAGTCTAGAATGTCAAATAATTTTTCTAAGAAAGGAGTTGGAAGGATCAAATACCAACATGAAATTTGAAAAGATCTCTAGAGCTCTATATGAAATATTAAACTGCCAAATATCACCATTTGACAAGACTGGTCTTGGCTACATTGAGAAGAAGTGAACTGCTAAAGAAAATCCAACCTCCTCAAAACACGCGAGTGAAAGAAAAACCAAGAGTTATGATGAGGTGCTACAAATTCATATCAAGGTTGAAGACAACACGAGGGAAGATAAGTTCCATATGAGACAAATATTCCTCACAAAGACATAATCAGAAATAATTTTCCATCAAGATGGAATCATACAATGATGTACCAAAATATATTTTTTTGGCTATTGTTACTCTTGCAATGGATTTGATCATAAAGTTATATATTGTAGAATAAATGCAAAAGGAAGCTACATGAGGAAAAACAACATAGATGCCTATGGATTCTAAAGGAGAATCTACAACTGATTTTCCCCTTTACTCAATTATAACCTTATATTTTATAATTGAAACAATTATGGGAATATAATAAAGTTTTGTAGAAGTGTTTTTAGAAAATATATGAAATAAGAGACCTTAACAGTGATTAAAGAAATCAGGAACAAAAGAAAGAACAATCCTTGTTCATACAAGCTGCACTAAATGCACAAAATAATAGGGATAAGTGATACATTGACAATAGGTGCTCAAGTCACATGACAGGGGATAAAAAAAAGTTTATCACCTTGAAGAAGAATGAAGGAAACATCATCTTTGGGGATAATGACACTTCAAATATAGTTGGAAAGGGCACTCTTAGTCTTGAAAATGGGTAGGAAAGGTTCTGTGTGCTAAAGTCTTGAAGCACAATATTCTCAGTGTTAGCCATATGTGTGATCAAGGAAACACTCTTACTTTTGAATCCCAAGAATGTAAGATCAAAAAGAAAAATTCAAGCCAACTAGTTGCAAAAGAAATAAGAACCCCAAACATTGTGTATATTCTTGATGAGATTAATGGAGAAAAATGCTTCATGGGGCAGAAAAATGAAAGTCAGATGTGGTATAAAAGAATGGGTTGTATGAAATTTGGAAACCTTGTAAAAATAAGCATAAAACAAGCAATAAGGGATATGCCAAAGATCACAAAATTGTCAAACACTATTTGTAAGCAATGTCAGTATGGAAAAAAATCAAGGGTAAGATTCAAGACAAAGGAATATGCAACATCCAAGCCATTGGAACTTGTGCATACAGATATTTGTGGACCAACAAGAACACAAAGTATGCAAGGAGAAGATTATTTTATGCTATTTAATGATGATTATACACAAATGCGTTGGATTGCTTTTCTTAGAAATAAATCTGAGGCATTTGAAAAGTTTAAAGCCTTTAAAGATTTAGTTGAAAATGAGATTGACCTTAAAATAAAATGTTTAAGATAAGATAATGGAGGTGAGTTTACATCCAATGATTTTGAATAATTTTGTGAATATCATGGAATAAAAAGACATTGTTTAGCTGTAAGAACTCCTCAAAAAAATAGAGTGGTTGAAAGAAAAAATAGACATGTACAAGAGATTGCTAGGAAAATATTGATTGGAGAAAAATTATCAGACAATTTTAGGAGAGAAGTAGTTTACATTGCCATGTACATTCTAAATAGAGGGAAAATCATAGTTAACAGTGATAAGACACCCTATGAATTATGGAAAGGCTGACCAACATCTGTAAAACATTTTCGAATATTTGGAAGCAAGTGCTATATCAAAAGAGATGATGGGGATCTAGGCAAGTTTGAATCAAGAGAAGATTAAAGAATTTTCCTTGGCTATTCATCAAGAAGCAAAGCCTATAGATGTTACAAAAAAAGACTACAAAATATTTTTGAAAGTATAAATGTTAAAATAGATGAAGCAAGACCTCATAAGAACAAACTGCAAATAGAAGAAATGGAGTAAAGTGAATAAGAAAAAGAAGATGAAAATGAAGAAGAGGAATATGAAAGAGAATTACAAGACACAAAAACCCCATCAATGTTTGTGCAAAAGAACCATCTACAAAACTTAATTCTTGGTGATAAAAATGTTGAAACAAAAACTAGGAGAAAATTGGCAAGCATTTCTGAACATGTAAATCTCTCCTTGTTGTCCAAAATAGGGCCTAAATGTTTTGCAGAGGCTAGTGCTGATCAACATTAAGTTAATGATATGAAAGAAGAAATAAATTAGATTGAGAAGAATGAGACATGGGAAATTGTTTCGAAACCAAAAGACAAGAATGTAATTGGACCAAATGGGTCTTTAGAAACAAATTGGATGAAGATGGACAAGTAGTAATAAATAAAGAAAGATTAGTTTGTAAGGGATATGCTCAAGTGGAAGGTATTGAATTTGAAGAAACTTTTTCTCATGTTGCAATATTATAAGCCATTATATTTTTTTTGGCATTTGCAAGATTTAATAATTTTAAAGTGTATTAGATGGATGTCAAGTGAGAATTTCTGAATGGAGATTTAGAGAACGAAGTGTACATTGAACATCCATAAGGATTCTCACTATTAGAAAATAAATATTATGTTTGCATATTGAAGAAATAACTTTATGGATTAAACAAATCTCATAGAGAATGGTATTCAAGACTTGACAAGTACTTTTAGAAACAAGGTTTCAAAAGAGGAACAACAAATAGAAATATTTACATCAAAATAGACAACGAAGATATGTTAATAATTGTGGTATATGTGGATGATATCATTTTTGGAATTAATGATGATAGAATGATCCAAAAGTTTGCAGAATAAATGCAAAGAGAATTTGAGATGTACATGCTTGGAGAAATGTAATTCTTTCTAGGGTTGCAGATTTCTCAATCCAAGGAAGGCATATTCATTTCTCATATCAAATATATCAAGGAAATGTTGAAGAAATTTGGAATGGAAGACTGTAAACTTGTCAGTACACCCATGGTCAGTTGTTTCAATTTGAGAAAAGAGAATAAATCAGAGGAATAAAATAAAACTCTATACAAATCAATGATAGGTAGCCTACTATATGTGGCAACTTCAAGGGAATATATCGTCTGTGTAGTAGGGTTAGTTGGAAGGTTCAAGCTGCACCAAAGGAAACACATGTGCAGATAGTAAAAAGGATCTTTAGATATCTAAAAGGAACTTTGGATTTTGGTTTATGGCATCCCACATGTAAAAAAATTATACTGATTGGGTAGGTATTTTGGATGACAAAAAGAGCACAAGTGGTGGAGCATTATTTCTAGGCAACAATCTAGTATCCTATTTTTGAAAGAAGCAATCATCAATTTCTCTATACACAATTGAAGCATAATATATTGTAGTAGCATCATGTTGTACACAAGTGCTCTGGATGAAACAAATGTTGAAGGACAATAAGGTAGAGTATAATCAACCAATATCAATACTATTTGACAATACCCGTGCAATAAACATTTCAAAGAATTTGATTATAAATTCGAATTTAAAGCACATTCCAATCAAATACCACTTCTTAAGATAACAAGTCACATAACAAAATGTCAATATGGAATACATTGGTACAAAGGAATAGGTTTCTAATATCTTTACAAACCTCTCCCTAGAGAAACATTCGAGTATCTTAGACATAAGCTAGGAGTTGTACCTATTCCATCCAATATCTGAAGCAATTCAAGAGAAGCTCATGATCAGGGGGAGTTTGTAGAAAGAGAGAAGGTTGATGGTTCCAGAGTATAGAATAAAAGAGTAAAGTATAAGGGGGATAAAATCCCTTTTCCATTGATGTATGTTCGACAACACGGGTATTCCAACAGAGGACAAACACCTTCAGTAACCACTCACACAACTAGATAAAATATCAACATGCTGATATTTTGATGTGGTAAAACCCCTACGGGGAAACATTCATGACCCCAACCAACGCGACCACTTGGAGAAATTTATTAATGCAAAAGAAAAAGATTACACATAAATTTTACAAGAGAGTTTCTCACAATCTATCATCAGAAAATGACCCTCCATGCTCTTTAAATAGAGATCATGGACCAATCAGGTGCTAAGCCAGAGATAAATGTAGTTGTTAATATCGAGGAGAACATGAATTGTAAGATCACTCTATGTCAAAAACATATCATGATCGTCGGATTTCCTAACTACAAATGTATACTAATGCATAATAAAGAAACACACCAAGAAACACACTTTTACCTAACGACACATTAGACCAAGTAGATGTTAACTAAATCCTAAGTGTCTAAATATCCTAACATTCCCCATTAAGAACAACATGGGATAGGATTGAAGGATTTACAAAAGTGACATAATAGGAGAAGGAAGGATGAATTATATCCTATCCCCCCTTAATGACAACTTCCTGAAATCCCGACATAGGTCGAAGTTTGGAAAACTTCACTTCTATAAGAGACTTTGTGAAAATGTCTACAACTTGATCTTCTGTAGGGAAAACTAGCACTTCAATAACTCGATCATGAATGATATTTCTGATGAAGTGCATGTGTAGCTCGATGTGTTTGTAGCGCTGATGCTGAACTGGGACTTTGGTGAGCTTGATGGCACTTTGATTGTCGCACCAAAGGCTAGTTGGATAATGCTACCGGAATCCAAAATGTCAAAGGACATGTCGAAGCCACAAAGCTTTCTGACTTGCATTTACCGCTACTCGGTACTTTGCTTCCATTGAAGAAAGTGCAATAACCTGTTGTTTCTTACAGGCCCAAGTGACAGGTCCTGAACCAAGGATAGAAATATAACCTACAATAGACTATGGATCATCAGGATCGCCGAACCAATCTAAATAATTGAAACCAAACAATAAAGGAGTCCCCCCTGAACTGTAATGTATCCCAAACTGAACTGTACCCCAGACATATCGAAGTATCATTTCAGTTGCTTTCTAATGGATTTCATGGGGTGTTTGCATATACCGGAAAACAAGAACAATAGCAAAGGAAATATCAGGATGGGTAAGAGTCAAGTATAGGAGGATACCAAGTAACTAATTGCACAAATGGCATCAACTTCGAGAGAAGTATAGGTGGAAGCAAACTTGACTCCAGACTAGAAGGGAGACAGGGATGGTTTACAATATTTGACATGGAAGTGATGAAGAAGGTCACAAGCATACTTATACTAGAAAAGAAAAATTCCTTCATTGGTTTACAAAACTTGGAGGCCAAGGAAATAGTGGAAAAATCCTAAGTTTGTCATTTCAAATTTCTTCTTAAGGTTGGTTTTCACATGGTTTAAAAGTTTTGAGTCACTACCAGTAAGGATAAGGTCATCAACATAAAGAACACGGATTATGAGATGGCTTCCTACTTTCTTGGTATAGACATTGGGATCAAAATGGCATCTATAAAATCCGCTGTCAATAAGTTTTCCATTTTGTCTTACCAAGCTCCGGGATCTTGCTTATGACCATAAAGAGATTTCTTAAGGAGGCAAAAAAGGATAGAGTCATTATGGACATAGCCAGGAGGTTATTCCATGTATATTTATTCTTGAAAATCCCAATGTAAGAAGGCATACTTAACATCCATTTGATGTACCTCCCATTTATGTGAGGTAACAAGGGAAAGAATAAGGCAGATGGAATTCATTTTGGCTACACATGAAAAGGTTTCATTATAGTCAATTACTTCAACTTGGGAAAATCCTTTGGCAACTAACCAAGACTTGTGCCTTTCAACACTTCCATCAGATGCATACTTAGTTCTGTAGACCCATTTACATCTGACAAGTTTTCTTCCTTTTGGAAGAGGTACAAGATCCCAAGTATCATTTTCCATTAAAGAACAATACTCCTCATTCATTGTTGTATCCCAATATGGATGAATTGAATCTTATGCAAATGTATCTGGATCACGAGTCTCTGAAACTTGAGCCAAATGAGAAGAGGCTCCTTGGAACTGTGAACATGTCTGACGCTGATCTGAAGGATCACCGATAAGATCACCAACTACTTCTAGTGTTGAATAGACCCATATAGGAAGTGGTGGTGCTAGTGATGGTTCAGGTTCAATGGAATCATCTGGATGAAGGTGAGAAGACAGAGGTGGATTTTAATACTCATTGTCATCATCTAAAGAAGAAACCATAATAGGAACAAAAGAAGGCACAAACACTGAAAATGGCTCACATGCCAAAGAAGACACAATCGCTAAATTACGCTCACAGGCCAAGATATTTTCATCAAATTTAACATCTCTTCTAATAATAATTTCATTACAATGTGGTTGAAGGAGTTGGTAACCTTTGACATCTTCATAATAACCAACAAATATACACTTCTCACTTTTAGGCTGCAATGCTTTCCTTTTTTCATCAGGAATGTGAGCCCATGCTATAATTCCAAATACACGAAAGTGACTTACATTTGGTTTAATTTTAGTCTTATATTCTTCCGTTGTTATAGTTTTAAGAGCCTTTGCGGGAGTGTGATTTACTATGTAATTTTCATAGTTGGTGGCTTCTATATAATACATTATACTTGATCCCTTAGATTGGATCACATAATTATCTATTTCTTTTAATGTGCAGTTCTTTCTCTCAACAACACCATTTTGTTGTGGTGTATATGAAACAATGTGTTGCATTTGGATGCTCTATGTAGTGCCATAAATTGTAAAATTATTGTTCACATATTCACCTCCATTATATGTTCTTAACCGTTGAATTTGATGTCCAAATTTCTTTTCTACAAGGTCCTTGTAGGCCATAAACTTGTCAAAAAATTTGCTCTTAAGTTTTAAGAAGTAAACCCAAGTACGTCTAGAAAAGTCATCAATGAAAGCTAAGAAATACTTGCACCCAGAAAAATAAGGAGAAGAAAGTGGACCACACAAGTCACCGCGAACAAGCTGCAAAGGGCCCAAGGCGTGCCAAGAGGCACATTTGTCAAAAAATTTCTGATGATGTTTTTCGAGAACACAAACATAAAAAAACCATCTTTTCATGAAACAAGAGGAAGACCAATCACCATCTGTTGATTACATAGTTGTCGCAATGAGCGATATTTTAGATGACCAAACCACTCATGCTAAAGTTTGTTCAAGTCACCACTATGAGAAACAAAAACTGATGGAAAAGATGATGAGCCAAAGTTGTCAAACTTGTACAACCTAGTAATATCATCAACATTTCAAGTTGCAAGAACATGCTGAGGATATTTGAGATCCTTGATTACAACTTGGTGAGGTGAAAACTCTACAGTTTTACCTTCACCTGAATGAGTGATTTGATATACTAATAGAAGGTTACATGAAATACTTGGAACACATAATACATCATTGAAATGTCCATTATCTACCCAAACTGTTCCAGATCCTACAAGACTAAGAGATCTATCATCACCAACAAATATTTTCTTGGTGTTACATTCATTTAGAGTAGAAAATATGGCTTTCTCCTTATCCATATGATAAGATGATCTAGATTCAATAAGCCACTCATCAAAAGGAGAAGTAAAAGTTTCATTGAATGAGAAACCAGAAGCCAAAAGTGCATGTCCATGAGAAGAAGAAGAAGAAGTAGAATCAATATTGATGTTGTGCTTCTTCATCGCTGCTTCTAAAGTTGCCATCTTCTTGAAAAATTTGGACTCATCATGACCATATTTCCCGCAAAATTTGCAATGCTTGTCAAGCTTCTTATTTTTAGATTTTTCTTCTTTGTCACCATTAGGAGCGGAAGCTATTTGAGTTGGTTTTGGACCCTTGTTTTGCTTGTTTTTGTGGAGAGGATGTTGCTTCTTGGGATTCTTGGGTTTATCTTTTTGCTGGGCTACTAAGGATTTGTTGGAGGCACCTGCAGTGCTGATCACTGCAAGTTGTACAAGATTATCTTTCTCTCTAATCAAAGCATCACAAAAGGACTCAAAAGTGGTTTTTTGATAAGCTTTCCCTAGAGACTCTCTCATGGCATAAAAGGTAGATACAAACATAAAATATGCACTACCTAGCTTAGAAAGAATAATATATATGCAATGGTATTTCTCCAACTTTATCTTACACTCTTCACATAAAATTCTAAGTGTTTTAAACTTAGATAGATAGTATTCAATGCAAGAAAAATAATTTGGATTTAAATTCCATATCTGACTTTCTAACTAACGTGCTCGAATAATGTTGTGTTTACCAAACACAGATTCAAGATTTTCCCAAGCTTCATCGGGGTCATCAATTTCTTGAAGGTGGAACCTTAAATCAAGAGAGATGGACATTTCAATCAGTCCACGTGCTTCGTCATTCCTATGAGCCCATTTGAATTTTTTTCATCATAAGTGGGTTCTTTTTCCTTTCCCAAGGTAATCTGGTACATGCCTTTAATTATTAATAAATCCTCCATATGGGATTTCCATTGGAAGTAGTTGGTGTTGGTAAGAAAAATATCACTAGAAGAATCCATATTAAATATGCAGATAAAATGGGTTTAAAAACTAAAACTGATGATTTGGATGGAAATATCTTGAAAAATTAGGCGGTTTGAAAAAAAATGACACTGAAAATGGACGTCGGATGTGAAATTTATGCCCTTTTGAAAAAAAAGCATAAACGATAACCAAAGAGCCATGTGGCAAGTAAAAGTTGGTCCATGTGGTGATACCCGTCCAAATAACCTCACTTTTACAAATAAGTTGCTTTATGAAGTGACCCCCTTTTATAAAAAGAAGAGAGGATCACTTTTACAATGAAGTTGATTTATCAAATAAAGTTGCATGCAAAATAAATAACTTTAAAATAAAATATTAAAGCTACTTATAATGATTCACTTTTATACTTGAAGTGAAATACACTTTACAATGGATGCATGAATTTAAAAAAAAAAAGTAACAAAAAAGAGACTTGAACTCAAGACCTCTTACTTAATAAAACAACTTTTAACCAAGTGAGCTAGCAAAACATATTGTATTTTTTAGAAGGAGGATTGAGGGTGTTGTTGTTGTTGTGGTTGTGGAATACAACCTTGGAGAGTGTGCTCATAAAAAACTCTTTTCACAGAATAATTTTTTTCACTTCTCAATGACAACAAGGGTTAAATATCGGTTAGATTACCCAGAAAATGCACCCTTTCTGATTTGTTTCTGATTTTCCAAGATCACACAGGGGGCAGGGAAAATAACATACCCAAATCCAAAGGAGCATCAACCTGGAAACAAAAAATAGAAAATTGAAATAATACTCTGCAAATTTTTTAAAAAGGGCATATTCAGTGTTTATATGATCCGAATTTAGGAGAAAAACAAATTGATTAACATACTGAATACAATAAACACAGAGATATGAATCATAACACAAATATCCAGTGAACGATATCTTCTATTAAATAATGAAATCGGCTGAAACTGTAAAACTACAGAACTGAAACACTTGCTCGAATGGTGGTAGCTATATTTGAGAAGAGATGTGGCTGCTACGCGCATCCGTCTGAGCATAATGGATTACAATTAGGCTCTAGAGGCCTTTTTGATATTACTCATGAATTCCAAAACCCTAGACATCCAAAAACCTAACCCCAGAAGGTGAAACGCCAAAAGTCATGTGGGGCCTATGGGTAAGTTGGTGTAATTTGGTACCTCAACTTCCCAGGGTCGTAAATTTTGCATACGACCTCCGTTTTAAGTGTGTGATAGCCCATTGGAAAGGTATTCCAGAGAGATACACTTTCCACTATCAAACTCTATGTCAATCTACAATTTGACTATTGCGAGCCAAAAAAAAAATGTTTAGGGACCCAAAACGACCCTGGAAGTACAACAAGATGTGATGACATGAAAACATACAAAATAAGCCATTTGGATTAGGCGAGAAGCCACCTGTATCCACCTGGAGGATGTGTGGGGATTCAGACAACCCCAGAAGTGTAGAAACCACAATTACAAAGAAATACAGAAGAACGTGTTGAACAGAAACGGACAGGAGGAGCCAGTTGGAATAGGTGGGTGGCCACAAATATCCACCTGGATCAATCCTCCCCCCTTAGGAAGCAATGGTATCCATTGCGTTGTGTTCCCCCGTCAGGTGAGGAAAATGCTGTTGGATTTGGCCTCGAGTGAGCTACTTTCCTTGGTGTAGGAGTTTCCCTTCCTTGACAACCCGACAAAGCTGGATCTGCTGCCGACGAGTGCTCTTGACCTGTGTGGCTACTATATGATCAACTGATGCTTGTTCCATGCAGTCAGGGTGTAGCTATTTTGGTGTTAGCTATTCAACGATATCGAAGGTGTCTAATAATGGTGGAAAATATGGCCGAAGGAGGTCCACATTGAATACTGGATGCAGACCAAGGAAGGGTTGAATGTTGAGCTCAAAATCATTGCTACCCACAACCTTGGTGATAGTGTAAGGCCCATAATGAAGTGGGTGAAGCTTTCGATGGAGCTCAGTGAGATGCTCCTTCTACAAATGTAACCAAACTTTGTTTCCAACCTGAAACTGGTGTGGCACTCTGTGTTGATCATGGTGCTGCTTGTACTTAGCATTAGATTTCTGCAAAATCTCCTGGACTTGTTGGCGGATGTGATGAATCCGCTCAATGAATCTGGTGGCTTTGTTGATCACAGATTGATCAGGATAAGAGTTTTTCTGTGCAGTGGCAAGAGGAAGTGAAACATAAATGGGTCCTAAGGGTTCGAATCCCAGACCTATATGAAATGGGCTATGACCGGTGGAACTATGGAGAGCCCTGTTGTAACTATGTTGGATATATTGGAGACTCTCATACCATGTATGTGGATGCTTAGAATTGTACATGCACATGATGTGCACAATCATCCGATTGAAGACCTCTGTTTGGCCATCAGTTTGGGGGTGGAAAGTAGTGGATTTTGTGAACTTGGTGTCCAAAAGAGACCAGAGACTCGACCAAAAGGTGCTGAGGAACCTGATGTCTCACTCAGAGATGATGGTTTATGGTATCCCAAAGTGGACCCACACTTTCTCGAAGAAGATCTTGGCAATATCCACCGCCGTGACATTGTTATTATAGGCTGTGAGGATGGCCATCTTTGAAAAATGATATGACCAAAAACACACAATCATTTCCTTTCTTGGTGGATGAAAAAACAGACATGTAATCCATTGAGATGGATTCCCAAGGCTTAGGAATAGGAATAGGGGTATATAAGCATTGCTTCTTGATGGCCGGCTTGGCAATGACACAAGTAGTGAAATATCTGATATAATTGTTGACGTCCTGTCGAATTTTTGGCCAATAAAAATGTTTCTGAAGAATGACCACAGTTTTCTCTATGCCAAAATGTCCTGCTACTCGACTGTAGTGGGATTCTCAAATCAACTTTGCACGCTCGCTTGTAGGAACACATAGATGGCCCAGGTGGCATAAGATTCCATCTTGAAAGTGAAAATCAGTGACAGTTGCACCTGTACCCAAGAGATGATATGTGGTGGAAAAGTACGTATCTTGCTGATAATATTGGGGCCTCTTAGATGCTTCATGTCCACAGAAATGGAGCACAGTGGTGAGTGCAGCCACAGGAGGACGATTGAGGAAATCAACGACATGATTGGAGATACATCTCTTATACTTGATGTTGATATGAAATTGCTACAGGTAGGTGGACCACTTTTTATGGCGATCATTCTGCAATTTCCCCTATGTCTGTATGAACTGCAGAGGCTTGTGATCAATGTGTATGATCGTCTCTTTCCCTAGAACGTAATGTTTCCATTGACAACATGATTGTAGAATGGAATACATTTACTTGTCATAGGTGGGGTATTTATGGAAAGTATCAAAGAGTGTCTCACTATGGTATGCCACTAGATGCATGTGGAACTAAGCCCACAACATAGTTAGATGGATCGGTCTCAATCTCGAATGGTTGCTGCAGATCAGGAAAGGAGAGTACTGGAGCTGAGCACAAGCGATGATTCAGATAATCAAATGCTTGTTGCTTCTCCTTCCCCCACATGAACTTGGCCCTACCACCACCCTTGGTCACCTGGCTGAGGGCCCATGTAATATGGGAGAATCCCAACACGAACCGTCGGTAGAAATTGACTAGTCCCAAAAATCTCCAAAGCTCGGTTAGTGTGGTCGGGGATGGCCAGTCACAGATCACTTAGATATTATCTGGATCAACATGTACCTCATGCTCATCAACAATTCAGCCCAAGTATTGGACCCTATTCATACCAAAATAATTTTTTTTTAGGTTGGCATAAAGCTTGTGCTGCCACAGAGTGCTCAAAACCTACTGAATATGCCACATGTTCTCCTCCCACGTTCTACCAAAGATGAGGATGTCATCCAAATATAATACCGCAAAGGAGTTGGTGAAGGGTCTCAATACATCATCCATGAACCTCATGAAAGTGGTTGTTGCAATTGTTAAGCCAAAGGGAATGACTAGCCATTCATAGAGACTTTCTTTAGAATTGAAGGTTGTCTTCCATACATTAGTTGGTTCGATGGGAACCTGGTGGTAACTAGACTTTAGGTCAATATTGCTGAAGAAAATTTCCCCCTTGAGTTGGTCAAGAAGGTCATCAATCCTGGGAATGGAGTAGCATATCCTGACTATGATTTTGTTTAAGGCTCTGTAATTAATGCAGAGTCGCCAAGTCCCATCCTTCTTCTACACCAGTACAATCAGGATTCTGCAAGGGGAGTAGTTGGGTCTGATGTGACCCCTTTGAAGAATCTCTCGGATCTGACACCTGATTTCGTCATTCTCCATCAGTGAGCGCCGATAGACTGGTCCATTAGGTAGAGGCGCATTGGGGGTCATATCAATTGGATGCTTGTCTTGGTAGTGTGTCAGTACCCCTATAGGTGAAGCGAAAATGTCTCTAAACTCTTCCACGACCCTGTCCACTTGCTTATGCTACAAAGAGAGGCATTGTGTAGAGGCCATGGATGTGGCAACGACCTTCTGCTTATTGTGAGCATGGATCACAAAGAAGACAAACTTCACAGTTTGTGAAATGACCTTAATGCATTTCTTAGCAGAGATAAAATAAATAGCAATAGGCGGCGCTACCTATGGGATCCTGTATAATTGTCTACCCAAAGTAATAATAACATTGCGGGGTCTAGACTCATACACAAAATGATGCTTCCATAAATATGGTTTTCCTAAAAGAACATCACAAAATTCAAGGGTAGAAATATCACACAATACCTCATCTTTGAAAGGCTTAATGCCGTAGGGCAGATGACACTGTTGACTAACACATAGATCTCTTCCTTGGCAAATCCAACCAATCGTGTAGGGATGCAGGTGCGGTGTCATTGGAAGGCCCAATCACTTGATGACCTCTACTGAAATCAGTTTTTTCTGACTACCGTTGTCGACGATGAAATGAATTGGAGCCCCCTTGACCCACATCTGCGAGTGAAAGAGGCATTCCCCTTCCTCTGGTTCTTCTGGTTTGCTTGGCTGGAATTTGGTGGTAGTGATAGTGTCACTGGGTTCAATATCGATAATCCAATTCCCTCCTTCAAGATTTGACTAGGAATCATAATCAACCTTTGAATCAGAAGCCTTCAAATCGACCACGAGGGACTTCTTGGAGCAACATTATTTGGTGTTGTGCTAAGGAATTTTATGGTATTCACACCATTTTCTCGTGTCCTTCTTCATATTCTCATTGCCCTTCTTGTGTTGCGGCTTGGACTGGTTGTCTTGAGGGTGGCCATATCGACTTGGTCCCTTTCTGTGTGGGTTGGGGCTTCCTTTTCCCTACTTCGGTTGTGAGGGGTTTGCAGATCCAAACTCTCGCTGTTTCTGCTTAAATTTCTGCTCGATCTTGACGACGTATTTGTAAGCTGTGCCCAATGAGGTGATGTCCAGGAACTCCATTTCCATTTGAATGTATCTATGGAAACAACCACAATATTTAATCACTAGATGATGCTCAGAGTCTTTGATACCCAATTTGGTGCGTAGGTTATGGAAAATATTGGTGAAATCTGGTACTATTTGGTCCCTTTCTTGATGTAGGGTGGTCCATCTGGTGTATTGGTTCTCGTAGCTTCCAAAAGGGTAGTACTGTTCTTTAATGGCGTCCCAAAAGAAATCCCATGTAGGGGCCACCACAAACATTGTATATTCCTCCACGACCCTTTTCTCAGAGTAGGTATCCCAACAGTCTTTAACATGGGGAACGACCTTGAGGAGTGCAAAAGTGATCTTTTCCCTATCAGAAAAATTGTGGACCGAAAAATATCCTTCAAGGAGATTTAACCATTCATATACAAAATCCACATGTATCAATCCTTCAAATAATGGAATATCAAAATTTACCTGTACTTTGAAGGGGGTTGCATGGCCTCTTGAGGAAGATGCTTCTCCTGTGGGCAGCCGTCGAAGGATTTGCGTGAAGTTGTCCATCATTTCATTCCTTTGTCGCACAAGGGCTTGCTCGAGTAACATTTTAATAAGATCTCATGCTACATCATCTTTATTTTCATCCCCCATGGGTTGTTTTCGGGCATGGTGTGACCAATCTTGTAATGGCTCGATTGGTTCGAGTCCCAACTTCTTGTAATGGCTCGATTGGTTCGAGTCCCAACTTCTTGTACCCAGATCTTGTCGGGGACATGCACGAAGAAAAATAAATGAAGAGAAGACCATTTTGATACCACTAATCCAGATTTAGGAGAGGAACGAACTAATTAACAAACTGAATACAATAAACATAGATATATGAAGCATAACATAAATATCTAGTCAACAATATCTTCTATTAAATAATGAAATAGGATGAAACTGTAAAACTACAAAACTAAAACACTTGCTCGAATGGTGGTATCTATATCTGAGAAGAGATGTGGCGGCTATGCACATATGTTTGAGAAGAATGGATTAAAATGAGGCTCCAGAGGCCTTTTTGATATTACTCATGAATGAAAAAACCCTATACATCAAAAAACCTAACCCTAGAAGGTGAAACGCCAAAAGTCATGTGGGCCCTATGGGTAAGTTGGTGTAATTTGGTACCTCAACTTACGAGGGTCGTAACTTTTTCAGACAACCTCCGTTTTAGGTGTGTGATAGCCCGTTGGAAAGGTATTTCAGAGAGCCACACATTATTCCATCAAAATCTAACTTTGTCCACAATTTGACTATGGCGAGCGAAAAAAAACCAATGTTTAGGGCCCCAAAATAGCCCTGGAAGTACAACAAGATGTGCTGACATGAAAACATACAAAATAAGCCAGTTGGATTAGGCGAGAGGCCACCCGTATCCACTTGGAGTATGTGTGGGGATTCAAACAACCCAAAAGTGGAGAACCCACAATTACAAAGTAGTATAGAAGAACGTGCTGAACATAAACGGACACAAGGAGCCAGTTGGAATAGGTTGGTGGCCACCAATATCCACGTGGATCATTATACCTTCGGATTTGACTTAAATGGCCGTATATTGGGAAAACATAAACCTTTTCCAGTGAAACGAAAAGTGTTCTTTCTTGAAATGAGTTCTCTAGACACAATGGAACAATCCTATGAACCCATAAATGTACATAAATGGTGGAAACCATAGATGAGGAAACTTGGCTTCACGATCTTGATCTACTATGGGAGCGGGTCTTCAAACAGGCTCCGTTACCATGTTTGAAAACACATGTATTCCTATAGATGATGAACACCTTTAGTAACCACTCACACAACCATATCAAAGATCAACACACTAATATTTTGACGAGGTAAAATCCCTACGGGGAAACATCCACGACCCCAGCCAACAAAACCACTTAGAGCAATTTATTAATGCAAAAGAAAAAGATTACAGAGAGATTTTACAAGAGTGTTTCTCACAATTCGATCATTGGAAAATAACCCTCCATTCTCTTTAAATAGAGATCATGGACCAATCGGGTGTTAAGCCACAAATCAATGTAGCTGTTAATATCGAGGAGAACATGAACCATCAGATCACTCTATGTCGGGAACATATCATGATCGTCAGATTTCCTAACTACAAATGCATACTAATGAATACTAAATAAACACACTCAGAAACACACTTTTACCTAATGAGAGATTATAACAAATGGATCTTAACTAAATACTAAATGTCTAAATATCCTAACAATGTCAAAGGGGGAGAGTAAAGAGTAAGAAGGAGAAGTTGCAGACAAAGGAATAATTTCATACACAAGGAGAAGTTACAGATAGGGGGAGTCTGACTAAGGGTTTCCATTAATGAAAAAGGGGGAGAATGTTGGAAAATTTGTTTTCATTGTTGTCGTAGACAGGAGGAGACTACTCAGGCCAAAGAGCAGATCAAGGAAGCGTCCATGTTGTGAATTGAACCAAACAGAGGAAGCAAAGAAATAAAGGGTTTCCAACTTGCAAAAATCATGTAAAAAGAGATGTGGCTATAGGCTAAGAATTTGTGTCAATCAGATAAGTGATCAAAGCTTGAAGAAGAATGATCAGAACTTGAAGAGCGAGAGAAACTAGATTTGAGGGAGCTAGAGGAGAACATTTTTAGGTGAATAGTTTTGTGGCTGTATGGTTCCTTATCAACGAGTGATCAAAATTTGTTGAAGTTTGAGGGTGCAGAGAAATCTCATGCATGCATTGAAGGTTTAAGAAACATAGTAGATTTATCCAACATTCATTGGGAAAATCGTGTTCAAAGACTTTATAAGGAAAATGAGTTATTACATAGTTTGAACAAGAACATGTGAGTTATGAAACTCTATGAAAGTGTTATATTTTAAGTTGTGGGGCCCAACATACTAGAGATTGGAACAATGACAAATAAGTGAAAGTTTTTGCTTAAGGATAAAGTTTTCGAGGCCTAGTAGCCCAGTGTCTTGGTGGCCCAGTTCCCTAGTGGGTAGTGTATACCAGACCAGAGTGAATGCATGATGAAAAACTGATTTCAATCGGCCGATATCTTGGTATATAGGATTAGAGTGAAGGAGTGAAAGTAAGTGTTGAAGTCCCTAGCGCACGATGGTCGGTGGGTGGTGGCCGATGCCACATCACCTACCATGTGCAGTGCTGCAGTTTCCCACATGCCATGAGAATATTGGTCCATGTTTCTTGGATAGTATATCGATATATCGGATACCAGACTATGTTAGATGTTTGAAAACATGTTTTGAAGTTCCCGAGGGCCCGATGAGTCAATGACCCAGTGAATCCGTAGCCCGGTGGTATGGTAAACTAGATCAATGAAGGTTCATTGTAGTATTGAATTCCCACAGGCCTGGTGGTATCAAAGGCCCAATGGTTAACTGGATTGGAGTGAATTTTTGAAAGCACAACGTTAAAGTCCCGGTGGCTTGATGGTCCTAGAGGCATGGTATACTAGATGGGAGCATAAAAAAATGAAACATCAAAAAGGTCCAGGACCCTCATAGGACAGTGACCCAGTGGGCCGGTAGGCTCGTTGGTTGGTTAAACATAATTTCCATGAAGAATTGTGAACTTGGTGGGTGGTCTAATATTGATCAACAATTAGAGGGATCAACAACTCAAATCAAAGGAACAAACTAGAAGTGAAGTTTGAAAGTGTGATGTTAAATCCCTAAGGGGCCCGTTGGGCCAGACACTTGGTGATCCTAGTGCCTGGTGTTTTGGTATACCATATAAAAGGATCATTGTAGAGTTAAAGACTGGATGGGGCCGATGGACCGGTATCCCAATGGACCGGTTAATCTGATTGACCGACGAACATGACCATTCAACCCTGCAGATCGACGACCAATATCTAATTCAGGAATGATTCAACGGTTGCTGAGTGTTGAGGTATTTGCAGTGTGTTTCAAGTGTTTTAATGGCATAGATAACCCATTTGAATGTGAAATGATTGCATGCTAAAAAGGGATGAAATTAAGACCAATTTCGAAGGATTTTTCTATCCCGATTTAATGAAGATTCAAAGTGATCTGGAGCCGACCAATGTGAGCATGAATTTTAGCATAAGGACAAGGGATTAGGTGCATGGGATCCAAGTATAAAAAACTATGTTAGAATCCAATTTTTTTAACAGAGAGAGAGAGAGAGAGAGAGAGAGAGAGAGAGAGAGAGAGAGAGAGAGAGAGAGAGAGAGAGAGATGTGGATGAAGTTGTGTGAAGTGTAAGTGGTGCAAGGCTCTAAAATTGCAGGAGAACCAAGGGGAAAAAATAACAAAGGGATGTGATAGGGTTTGACCTTGGCATTTTACTGAGGCATCTTTGGGTTATGCATGAGCCACTATGTGAGAAGAATAGAGAGTGAATGTGTATGAAGTGTGCAGGTTGTTCGAAAGTTTTATGCCAATTACAACAAAGATAGAGCAACACGTGAAATAACAAATTTGTGCAGAAGGAATTTTGAAGAGATGATATTGTATTATTGATATTTTAAGAAGAATTTAATACAAACATAAAAGTTGAGGAGATTGGTGTCTCTAGTAAGTTGGTTCCTATATCTTGCTAAGTTGGTTCTTAGTTAGGGAGATTGGTGTCTCCAACAAGTTGGTGCCTGCAAATATTGTAGTTATAGGTGGGTGCCTACAAGTCTTGTTGAGTTGGTGCTTAGGCAAAGGGATTGGTGTCTCTTTTAGGTTGGTTCCTGTAAAATATTGTAACAGATTGGTGTATGTAACAAGTTGTTTCATGTGAATATATTTTAATAAAATTATCTTCCCATGGTTTTCTCCCATTTGGTTTTCCACGTTAAATATTTGAGTACTGTACACTATATGCTGTTGGTAAAGTAATAAATTTATAAGCGTAATACAATAAGAAAAATAAAAATAGTCTTCTTCTAATTCACCCCCCCTCTCAATATAAGTAAGTGTTCCAAAACCCCTTGCATTAACATTGCTTCCACAAAATACTCACTTTCATAAGTTTCTAGTTCAAATTAATTATGCAAGTTAGGTAGTGTTAATAATAGGTCTTAACTAATATTCTGCTTCAGTTCTTCAAAGGATTTATGTCTATTCTTACCCTACTATAAACTCTTACTAGTTTATGTTATAACATGAATTTGAAAATGATGTTATGAAATTTCTTAAATATTGGGAAGCTCCAAAAAAACTCCTAACTTCTATGAATCTTTGCATCATCTATCTTTAACTCACCTCTACCTATCACGTTCCCCAAGTACGCTAATAAATTCTTAGTGAACTCATACTTATTTATGTTTGTTAGCAAATGATGTTCCCTTATTTCTAACACTATCTTTAGATGTTACACATACTCCTCCCAATTAGAACTAAATTGTTGGTTGTGGAGCTTGATTATCTTCTTGATTCAAAGGTTTGTTTCAGCCATGCTTGGATCCCATTCGGTAACAGGGGGGTGTGGGGGATATCCCCCCCCCCCCCCCACAACTGCCGCCAAAGGGATCCAGGGGGGGGGGGAATTTTATAGCCCCCCCATTGGCGGGGGATTCGAGGGAAACGCCCCCGAAGCAAAATATTAAGAAAATATGCCTTGTAAAATGTTGTAATTTCATAATCAATATGGATTGTTCATTATAAGGTTGTAGATCCGATAGTAGAAGTTATTTTTAGTGTTTTTTTTCCCTAAAAGGAAACCCTCTCTTATCAAGGAATTGTATTGTGGCTGTGGATTATTGCGAATATTGTATTATGAGAGAGGAGACTGTGAGAGAAAGAAGAGGAAGTTACAACGAGTGTGCCATAGGTTGTATCCCTTCATTTTGCTGGATTATAAAAAGGAAGGACCTGCCAATTTATCTGGTGGACGTAGCCCACATTGGGTGAACCACATATATCCGTGTCTCTATTGTATTGTGTATCTTCTGTGCTTTATTTTTGCATTTTTTTTTATTTTACTGCTCCGCGATCCTGTTTTTCTAACAACTGGTATCAGAGCGAAAGGTAACTCGCAGGAAAAGAGGGTTCTTAGTTTGAGTGGGAGAAATGGTGGAATATGGAAAGTTTAGGGTTGAGAAATTTAACGACCAAAACTACCGGTTATGGAAGATGCAGATGGAATATTATTTATATTAGAAGGATCTATGCCTACCATTGGGAGGAATAGAAAAGAAGAAGATGACCATGAAGGTAGAATAATGGGAGGTTCTCGACATAAAGGCACTAGGAACGATACAGATGAGCCTGACAATGTCGGTAGATTTCAATATTTCAAAAGAAAAGACAATGAAGGAGCTGATGGATGCATTGGATAAACTGTATGAAAAACCATCAACGTCCAAATAAGGTATTTCTAATGAATATATTATTCAATATGAATATGTCAAAAGGTGGGTCTATTGGAGATCATTTAAATGAATTTAATACAGTTACTAATCAACTAAGTTCTGTAAAAGTGGACTTTGATGATGAGGTAAAGGCTCTTCTAATCTTGTGCTCATTACCATAAAGATGGAATGGATTGGTCATGGTTGTAAGTAACTCTATCTATGGTTCAAACACTCTAAAATTTGATGATGTTGTTGGTGTTATCCTTTGCGAGGAAATGCGATAGAAAAACATAGGTGAGACATCAGGTAATGCGTTAAACATGGAGAACATGGAAAGACAAAAGGATAGAGGAAATGGATCAGGGAACCATGGGAATTATAGGAAGAGAAGATCCAAATCCAAACTGGGAAATATAGAGTGATGGAATTGTGGGAAGAAATGATATCTGAAGAAAGACTACAAAGATCCAAAGAAACAAAGAGATGGACAACGAGAGAAAAATCAAGAAGCAAATGTAATAGGTGACATGTTACAAGATGATTTGATTCTTTCTGTAAACAATATTTCTGAGTCTTGGGTAGTATATTCAGGGGCTTCATTTCATGTCACACCCCATAAGAAACATTTTCTAGATTATCTTCAAGGTGATTTTGGACAGGTTCATTTGGGTGGTGATGCACCATGCAAAATTGTTGGAATGGGTAAGGTAAAAATAAATAAAAAGAATGGAAACCAATGGTTATTGAATGAGGTAAGACATGTTCCATATCTAAGGAAAAATATAATTTCAACAGGGTAGTTGGAAAGTGAAGGCTTCATATCCATATTTATAGATAAGGCGTGGAAGGTCACCAAAGGATCACTGGTGATAACAAACAGAGAGAAGGTAGGTACATTGTATTTATGTACTGGTAATACTGATTATTCTATCTCTTTAGCTTCTATAGGAGTGTATACAACACTTTGGCATCATAGTCTTGGACACATGAGTGATAAGGGGATGCATATACTTCACAAAAGAAATTTGTTGCCAGATCTTAAACAAATATATTTGGATTTATGTGAGCACTATGTTTATGGAAAATAAAAGAGAGTCAAATTTCTTAGAGTTGGAAAAGAAAAGAAGAGTGAAAGGTTAGAGCTTGTGCATACAGATGTATGGGGATTAAATTAGGTATCACTCTTGGTTTTTATCGTTATTATGTTACTTTTATTGATTATCTAACTAGAAAAACTTGGGTTTAATGCATTCGACAAAAATATGATGTTTTTGAAACTTTTAAGAAATGGAAATATTTTGTTGAGAATGAGACATGAAAACGGTTGAAGTGTATTAGATTAGACAATGGAGGTGAATATCGCAACAAGGATTTTGATGATTACTGTTCATACCATGGGATTCGTAGAGAGAAAAAAATTCCAGGTGTTAGAAAAATGGGTGTGCTTGTTTAACCATAGACAATATAGCAATATTGTCACCCAACCATAGTCACAAATTCCACCCCCGAGACCCTGAACCTTGAAAGAGAGAATAATTACGGTAGAAAATAAATATCCAACCAAGGCTAATGCACCAATAAAAGATAACCAAAACTAATCAGAAATTCCAACCGAGAAAGACCAAAATTACAAGTTGCAGTAGTTGCAGCTGCAACTACTCTCTAGACTTGTGCACCACTAAATTTCTACAGTTACGAGCTATGTGTACCAAATGAACTTTGAAATCCTGTATTTATACTTCTCCTCCTTAGATTTCTGGGCCAACTTCTCTTTTTGGAGGATAGAAACTCAATATTAATTATTTTATTTAGCCAACTTGTCTTCTAGGGTTATGTCCAATGCTTTAGGGTTTATTCTTGCTTCTTGGAATATTCTAGTCTCATCAATGGTTACAATTGGAGGTTAATACCTCCCACAAATACCATAATATCAACACTCCCTCCTAGATAGGGATGTATAAAAGGAAATGGTATTGAGCACAAACAAACCATTCAACTGATAGAATCATCATCACTATCCAACTAGATAGTCTCCATGGAAATCAGAACAATGCCATGCAATAGAAAACAACTGTGTCTATTCATAGTAGTATACAACTACTGTCTAGAGACATACAGTCTCTATAACAATCATATCATATGATATCAATATGCATAAAAAATATCATGATACAAACTGAGTTTTCTGGGCCATTCTTCCACTCACATCTGTGAGATCCGAAAGAACATCTTCCCTTAGAAGGTAAAACATTAGCCATGGGATATCTGGACTATTCTTCTCAAGCATATAAGAATAACTATCCCTCATTTCCGAGCCTAGACAATTCACCTAACTAGTCCATTCCTCCAACACTAATCATAGTGAAACCCGAAGAGAATGAGTCTACCTTAGGGAATGCCTGTCTCTGATTGCTGAACCTGGACCATTCACCTAACTAGGCCATTCCTCTAGCACTAATCATAGTGAAACTTGGAGAGAATGAGTATTCCCTAGGGAATGACTGTCCAAACCATTTCCTAAGGAAATGAATGTCCTGCACCAACCTTCAGAACATACCATTCTTTGAAACTTCTCACAACTTTGAACTTCGAAAGAATGACTTCCCAACGAGGCAGACCATTCTACTTGACCACTACTTAAGGTGACTACCAAGAAGAATGACTGTCCTAGACCATTCCCCCACCTTGGACATAAGAGGAATCACTATCTATCGTACATGAACAATCTATCAAATCATTTTCATTACGAAAATGACTGTTCGATTTGACCATTTTTTGAAATCGAAAATGCTTGTTCGTCATAAATCTCAAACCACTTTTCGAACTGGAAAGGAATTGCCCAACCTGGACCATTTTCTAAACTAGAAAATGAATGTCCATGAATCAATAATATATATCAGTGATCCCTCCCAACCTGGGGATCCATCTCTTCCCTTTCAGCTAAGGGAGTTATCTCCATGAGCCCCATCTTGTCCCTAAGTATTCAAACTTTATCCTGGACAAAGTCTTTGTCAAAATTTCTGCTACCTTCTTATCTATGGAAATATAATGGAGTTTCAATTCTCCTTCCTGGAGTTTATCATGAATAAAATATTATTTGATCTCAATATGTTTTGACCAGTCATGAAACACTAGGTGTTATGATAGCCTTACACAACTTTGATTGTCACAATATATTACGGTTGAATCTGGTACCTGATCAAATAATCCTGAAATCAACTTCCTCAACCATACTGCTTCGGTACATGCCTCACATGCTGTGATATATTCTGCTTCTGTTGTGATGAGTGCGACATACTTCTGTTTCTTGTTGGCCCATGATATCATAGTAGATCCCAATCTGAAACACATCCTTGAAGTACTCCTTCTGTCTTCAGCACTCCCTGCCCAATCTGAATTTGTGAATCCATGAAATTGTATATCATTGGATGAGGTGTATCTTAAACCATAGTTTAGCATCCCATGAATATATCTTAGAACATGCTTTGCAACTATCCAATGCTCATGTATGGGTTCCATCTGGAACTGGCTTAAGGTGTTTACAACAAAGCAAATATCTGGTTGAGTATTTACTAGATACATCAATGACCCAATCAATTTCCGATATAGGGATAGTTCTACTGGATCAAAATCCGAGTATCTTACTTTTCTTATATCTGTGGTCATAGGAGTGGCCATTTATTTGCAATCCATCATTCCAAATTTCTGAATAATCTTCACTGCATACTTTCCTTTTCTAAGGAAGACTTTACCATGCATCTGTCATACTTCTAGTCCCAAGTAATAGTGCATGAGACCAAGATCTTTCATATCAAACTCAGAATATTTTTCCTTCTTACATTGGGTGATGAGAGACTCTGCACCTGTCAAGAATAAGTCATCAAAATATAGCAGTAGAATCACATGTGCATTGTTCACAATTTTGTAGTAGAGATTTGGATCTGCGTGTCTCTCAGAGAAACCAAGTCTTATTAAGTAGCTGTCTATTCTGGCATACTAAGATCTTGGAGCTTGCTTGATTCCATGTAGAGATTTCTTTAATCTGTAAACATGAGTATCTATGGAATGTACTTCAAAGCCTTGAGGTTGTTCAATGTATACTTCTTCTTCAATTTCTCCATTGAGGAAAGCTGTCTTTACATCCATTTGATGTAGACTCCATCCCATGGAGGCAACAAGAGATATAATGTCTCTAATAGAAGTATATCTGGAAACAAGAGCAAAGGTTTCATCATAATCTTCTCCCTCCTTCTAGGAGAACCCTCTAGCTACAAACCTTGCCTTGTATTTTTCCACGCTTTCGTCTGCTGCATGTTTGATTTTATAGACCCATTTTGAAGTTACCACTGATTGTTCTTTGGGTCTAGGCACGATTTACCATATGTCATTTTTCATTATGGATTGGTGTTCTTCTACACGATTTCTTTCCATTTTTTCTTCTGAGTTGCTTCTTCAAATGTGGTGGGTTCTTCATTTATAATATTTGTCATACATGCTGCATAGATGGATAATTTTTTGGGATTTTTTCTTTCTCTGAAGGTGCCACTTGGGGCTTTGAGTCTTTCTTCTTCTTGTAGAGTAGCTTCAAGCCAATCTTGACGTTTTCTAGTTTTGGGTACAATGACTAATTCAATAGGTTCACATGGTTTCATCAGATGATCAAGTTGTTCTGGTTATTCATTCTAACTTTCTGGAAGATAGGTGCTTTCTTATTTAAGATCTTCATATTCTTCTTATTCTATGGATTCTTCTATAGATTTCTTGAAAGCCATATTCTCATTGAAGGTCACATCTCTGCTGAATTCAACCTTATGGTGTTATGGAATATAGATTCTGTAGGCATTGGATGATTCACTGTATCCAAAAAATATTCCCTTCTTTCCTGAGAGGTTCTAGTTTCTTCCTTTTATCCTTGGAGACATGAATCTAAACAAGGTACCCAAAGATTCTTAAGTGTTACACATTGGGTTTCTTTCCAGAGAAGGATTCTTTTGGAGTCATATCCTTCAATATGCGGTGAGGACTTATGTTCTGAACATATATTGTTGTCATGGATGATTCTCCCCATAAAACATGGACAAACCTTGATCATTCATTAGTTCCTTCATGGTTTCCTCAACATATTTATTCTTCCTTTCTGCTACACCATTTTGTTGCGGATTATGAGGAATGGTTAGATCCCTCCCAATACCTACTGATTTGCAAAAGGAAACACATTCCCTGGATGTGTATTCTCCTCCATTATCTATTCTCAAAGTCTTGATTTTGTTTCTTGTGAGGTTTTCTATTTCTACTTTGAATTCTTGAAACTTGCTGAAAACTTCATCCTTTGTCTTCACGAGATATAACCAAGTCTTTCTTGAGTAATCGTCTATGAATATTACATAATAAATGAAACCTCATAGATATTTGAATGTAACCAGACCAAAAACATCTGAATGCATTAGATCTAGTATTTCCTTAGATATATTATTATTTCTTGGGAATGGCTTCTTAACATTTTTACCAAGAGCATATCCTCTGCAAATTCCTTCATGTGTAGATTGTAGTTCTAGTATTCCTTCAACCATGTTCTTGAGGAAAGGTAATGCTTGATATTTAAGCTGAGCATACCTTCTATGCCAAAGTTCATTGGGATTGACTTCATCATGTACAAGAGATTCATCCTTACGTTCTAGTAGTCTATATAGTCTTCCTTCATGAGTTCCAATAACTCTAGCATTCTCTATGCTGGAGTCTCTAGACCAAGATGATACTTCACCATCTACAAAGGCTATTCTATTTCCTTTGTATTCTAGGAAAGATATAGATACAATATTATTTTCTAAACCAGGTACATATAAGACATTGCTCAAATGAAAATTGTTACCTATTTTCAATTTGATGGAGGCTTGACCAATTCCTTCGTCTAGATAGGTATTCTTATCTCCAAGTTCTACCTTGCAGTATGTCTTGTTTTCATTTAGACTGGAGAGTCTGACCTGGTCTCCCGTCATATGCCTGGAATCTCCACTGTCAATTATCCACATGTCATCTTCAAGAGTTCCTATAAGATCTAAATAGTGTATATGATCCATCTTTTCATTCATGATTTTTGTTGACTAATAGCTGGTCAAACTTTGACTTTGACTGGTTAAACATTGACTTTGACCCAAAATCTCAACCTTGACATTTTTTTCCTTTGAGAGTGCCAATAGGTGCGTTGGACTAAGGCATACTAGAATATCCTCTCCTTGAGTAAGGTGTTCCATCATAAAGTGTTGGGCAAGAGGTTTTAGGGTTTTGAAACTACACCTACTAGTAACCCTAACGACAATGCTTCAGTAACTACACCTGCTAGAAACCCTAGCAATGGTTCTTCAACAAGCCTGATAATATTATGGCTTAGCTTCCTTCTAGTGGTTAGACTGAATAAAGGAGGTGTGGGCCCATAACCTATTAGAAAAATGGGTGTGCTTGTTTAACCATAGACAATATAACAATATTGTCACTCAACCATAGGCACAAATGCCACCCCCGAACACCTTAACCTTGACAGAGAGAAAAATTCTGGTAGAAAATCAATATCTAACCAAGGCTAATGCACCAAGCAAAGATAACCAAGACTGATAAGAAATTCCAACCCAGAAAGACAAAAATTACAAGTTGCAACAACATCTACTCTCCAGACTTGTGCACCACTAAATTTTTACAATTGCGAGCTCTGTGTACCAAATGAGCTCTGATGTCCTGTATTTATACTGCTCCTCCTTAGTTGTCTGGTCCAACTTCTCTTTCTAGAGGCTAAAAATTCAATATTAATTATTTTCTTTAGTTGACTTGTCTTCTAGGGTTATGTCCAATGCTTTAGGGTTTCTTCTTGCTTCCTGGAATATTCTAGTCTCATCAATGGTTACAAGTGGAGGTTAATACGTCCCACAAACACCATAATATCAACACCAAGAGCACCACACATAAATGGTGTGTTAGAAAGGATGAACATGACAATCATGTAGAATGCAAGGAGTATGAAATTGCATGTTGGGTTTCCCTTACAGTTCTGGGTAGATGGTGTAAATACTGTTGTATACTTAATAAACATAGGACTTTCAAGCTCTTTGGATGGTGGCATTCTAGAGGAGGCATGGAAAGGTAAAAAGGTAAACTATTCATTTTTGAAGACTTTTGATTGTGAAGAATTTGTCCATATTGATAAATAAAATAGAACAAATCTTGAAGCAAAATCCAAGAAGTGTACCTTTATTGGATACAGTCTTAATGATTTTGGTTATCGCTTATGGGATTATGAAAATCACAAAATCATTAGAAGTAGAGATGTCATATTTAATGAGAAGGTCATGTACAAAGATTAGTTGCAGGGAAAGAAACATGAAAAAGAAAAAACATAATACATAGTGCTTGATGAGATCACTGAAAAAGAAATTCCAAAGGTACCCAAAAATAAAAATGTACAACAACAGGAGCAACATGTACCTCAAACTATTGCAAGTTTTGTTATAAGATATACTAGGTTAAGTAGACCCCCTAAATGATACTCTCCTTCATTGTATTATTTATTGTTGACTGATTACGGTGAACCAAAAAGTTATGAAGAGGCAATGCAGGTAGACACTACAAGGAAGTGGGAGCAAGGCATGAAAGAGGAAATGGATTCCTTGGTAAATAACCAGACTTGGGACTTGGTTCAATTGCATGCAGGAAAAATAACATTTCAGAATAAATGGGTTTACAGGTTGAAGGAAGATGATGGAGGCAAAAAGCGATATAAGTCTAGACTTGCTGTAAAGGGGTTTGCACAAAAAGAAAGATATATATTTTGATGAAATATTTTCTCCTGTTGTTAAAATGACTTCAATTAGGACTATTTTAAGTCTTGTGGCAGTAGAATATTTGCATTGAACAGTTAGATGTAAAAACAAATTTTCTCCATGGGGATTTGGATGAAGATATTTATATGTAGCAGCCACAGGGGTATGAGGTCAAAGGGAAGGAAAAATTGGTATGCAGGTTGAAGAAGAGCTTGTATGGTCTAAAGCAAGATCCAAGGCAAGATCCAAGGTAGTGGTATTTGAAGTTTGACATGTTTATGATAGAACAAGATTATAGTAGATGTCATTTTGATCACTGTGTTTATTTTGAAAGGATAGAAAATGGAAGCTATATTATATTGCTATTGTATGTAGATGACATGCTTGTTGCAGGGTCTAATATGCAGGATATAAATGTGCTTAAGAAAAAATTATCTAATTCATTTGTGATGAAGGATTTGGGTGCTGCAAAGAAAATCCTTTGTATGAGAATAACAAGAGGCATGAAAAATCGCAAATTGACATTGTCTCAAGGTGAGTACATAGAGAAGGTGTTGGAGAGGTTTAGAATGCATAATGAAAAACCAGTTAGTACACATTTGGCCAACCATTTCAAATTAACTAAGGAAATATGTCCCAAGACACAAGAGGAGATACAATACATTTCCAAGGTCCCTTATTCATCAACAATTGACATCTTGATGTATGCGATGGTTTGCACAAGACCAGATATTGCACATGCAGTGGGAGTTGTGAGAAGGTATATGAACAATCCAAGTAAAAAACATTGGGATGTAGTAAAGTGGTTTCTCAGGTATTTGAGAGGTACTTCTACTCATGGATTATGTTTTGGAGGTTCAAACACTTTTCTACAGGGATGTGTTGATTTAGATATTCCATGTGCTAAAGAAAGCAGGAGGAGCACCACAGGGTATGTTTTTACTGTAGGTGAAACAACAGTAAGTTGTATTTCAAAACTACAAAAGTTTGTTTCACTTTCAACAACAAAAGAAAAGTATGCTGCTGCTACAAAGGTTAGTAAATAAATGATTTGGTTACAATGGTTTGTGGAGGAATTGAGAAAGAAGTAGGAGAATAGAAGGTTGTACTATGATAGTGAGAGTGCCATTCACCTTGAAAACAACTCAACCTTCCATTTGAGGACTAAGCATATACATATCAAGTACCATTTTATACAATCCATCTTGGAATATGGACATTTGAAGTTGAAAAAGATACATACTAGCTAGAATCCTGCAGACATGTTAACAAAGGGAGTAACCAGGGAGAAACTAAGTTCCTGGTCAGTTTCAGTTGGTCTTCAAGCATGAAGGTGAATATGAGAAATTTTCTAGGTCCAAGGTGGAGTATAGTCCAATAGGAACAACAACAATGGAGTTGTTGTGATCAATCTCCAAGTGGGATACTGTTGGTTGTGGAGCCTGATTATCTTTATGATTTAGAGGTTTGTTTCAACTGTTCTTGGACCCCATTCTGTAATGGGGTGTGTGGGGGGGATTTCCCCCCCACAACTGTCTCTAGGGTGGGCAGTGACAATTTTTGTAGGCCCCCCCCGATGGGGGATTCAGGGGCAACGCTCCCGAAGCTAAATATTGGGAAAATTTTCCCTTATAAAATATTGTAATTTTGTAGTCAATCTGGACCATTCATTATAAGGTCACAGATCTGATGGTAGAAGTTATTTTTATGGTTATTTTCCCTAGAAGGAAAGACTCTCTTATGAGGGAATTGTATTGCAGCTGTGGATTATTGTGAATATTATATTCCGAGAGAGGAGACTGTGAGAGAAAGAAGAGGAATTTACAATGGACGTGCTATAGGTTTTATACCTTCATTTTGCTGGATAATAAAAAGGAAGGACTTGGAAATTTCTCTGGTGGGCATATCCCACACTGGGTGAACCACATATATCTGTGTCTTTATTGTATTGTGTATCTTCTATGCTTTATTTCCACATTTGTTTTATTTTATTGCTTCACAATCCTATTTTTCTAACACTAAGTATAGAAATGTCATCCAAATATGCTATAACAAATGAATCTATGAATGGGTGGAACACGCTATTCATTAAAAGCATAAAAGTAGACTATGCATAACTATGAACAAAAGGCATTACTAACCACTTGTATATACCTTGATTTTTTTGTGTGAAGGTAGTCTTCCTAGTGTCTTTTTACTTGATTCAAACTTGATGATATTTGTATTTCAAAACCATCATAGTGAAGTACCTTTCATGCTGCAATAGATCTAATAATCCATTGATCCAGGGAAAATAGTATCTATTCTTGAGACTGATACTGTTTAGAGATATATTCTAGTCAATTCACATTCTCTAAGTTCCATCCTTATTTGAAACTAAAATGATAAGGGAACTACATGGTGGTGTACTTAGTTTTATGACTCCTTGCTACAACAACTTTGTAACTGCTCCTTCATTTCATCTGACTCTAATATGGACTATATTTACAATCCTATGTTTGGTGAAGGAGAGTATGGTTGTAATTGTATCTTGTGATCCACTTCCCAAGAATACATATATTTATTCTCGTAAAATCTCTTCCAATTGATGCATTTGATCTTTTGTACATGCTTTTAAGGATGCCTTAAAATATGATGAACCATTTTCTTTCTAGTTTTGGTTCGAGAAAATAAGTACATATTTATTCCCTGAGATGATATATCCCTTGGTTTGGTGTGCACTCATGGGAGATATCTTAGACTTACCCTTGCGTGCATTGATTATAAAATATTTTCCATACTTGATTAGGAAATATTGATTTTCTATGATCATGAAGATATATATATATATATATATATATATATATATATATATATAGGTCCTATGAAATGAGGTTGGATTGTGAACTAGAATCGAACTATGCATTAACCTGATTCTTCTTCATTTGAATTAAGTATTGAACAAATTCATCATCTCTTTCTCCTCTTTATGATGAAGGATACTCATATTCACCTCCTTAGACATTGTCTTGCATACAATATTTTCATCCATGTCTAAGATACTTTATATTTCCTTTCCTTCTACCACTGAAATATACTTCTTAAAATACTCCTGCTTGTAGTTCCTAGGATTTAGCTCTCGATGTAGTTTCCAACATTTTTGTTTTATATGATAATAAAATTTTCAATGGTCATAGTGGTTATTAGATTTATCACACACATCTATGGTGGCAACGATTTTATTATTTTACCCTTTTCCCTTATTCTCATTTCCTTTATTTGAATATCCATGCTAGTTTGACTACTTCGAACAACTACTTGGCACCCAATTCAATTTACAATCCCTATACACAACCTCATCTATGGTTGTTACACATCAAAATTACTCACTTCAATAGTGTCACAAGTGTCATCATTACAAGTGTTGTAAGTGTCACATCTTGTCCGCAAGTGTCGCATCTTGACCACAAGTTTTGCAAGTGTCATAAACATCATACTGCCATCTTGCCTATGTCATGCCTCTAACGATATCATATGGACACTTAAGACACCTCAAAGACTAGTTTTGAAGAAGAGAAATCAATTGACACAAGAGTACAAACCTTGTGCCACTGAAAAAGCCACTAAACATCAATTTTGGGAGGGAGCGCTCCCCTACCTACTGACAAGGAGCATTGGCGCTCTGTACTCCCTTATAGAGGAGTGTTCCAGTGCTCTATACCCATTTTGAGGGAGCACTTCCCTTTTTTGGGTGAGATTTGGTTTGTTGGAGGAAATCAGGGGACAATCCCCTTAATATCTGAAGGTAGTTGGGTTTGAATCTTGGGTCAATGCATGATCTTCGGGAAGATCCTCAACTGAAGGAGAAGAATCCTAAAATTATCCCAAATATCTCTCAAGTGGTTGGGCCTCTCCAAGTTTATATAAGGAGGCCTTCTCATGGTGTAAGGTAACATAAAAGATTGGAGATGTGAAACTTACGATCTCATAAGTGAGGTGCCATTAAAGCATAACCAATCTAGATTACTTGAGAAAAGGGGTTGGAGAAGGAGAGCTGGAAGAGGTTGTTGTAGCTCCATCAAAGGATTGTAAGAACCTTTTACTTGTTCTCATTAATAATCAATGCTTGTCCTGTTTCTTTCAAATTTATGTTTGTTCCACATGAATTTGTCTTCAGTAGATAGATCTATGTTTGAGCTAATCTCAATAGAATAGGAGGTCCATTGTATCTTTGCTTGTTCTACATGACCTATCAAGGAGCTCAATATTGGAGCTCAGCTTGGACTTTGTGAGGACAAACGCCGTTAACAAAGTACACATATTTCTTCTTCCTCTTTGTATGTTAGCTTAATTATATCTAAAAGGATGTAAGTGTCCACATTAAGCACTTTTCTGTCTTGGCCTTAGGAGTCTAGAGACCAAGAGGGAATCCGTTTGTTTGCAGGAGGATTCAACTGTAACAATGGTACTGGGATTAAATAACATAACTTTCCTTCTTAATTTATTGTGAAGAACGCCTAGGTAATTGATGGAAACATATAGGTCTTGGGGAGTTATTCCCAATTGAACGAATTGCTTTTGAAACTCTGTTATGTATTATTCTATACTATGCCCTTTCCAATGTTAGAAATAGTGCCAATAAATCCTTTAGTCCTCTTAATACCCAATGAGGTAAAAATAGGTCTTGAGGAGGTCTTTGGATATATTCCACTTAGATCTTGGTGGGTCTCCCCATAGCATTATGGCCTGGATGTGGATTTCCCACCAAGTTTTTGCATTGACTTCTATCTTGAGTTTGGAAAAAAATATTTTCTTATCCTGTCTACATGATGTAGAAAAAAATAGACTTCTAATTACTTCAACCAATAATTCAATTTAAGTGCATCTACCTCATCTTCATGAGGATTGATCACAATATTTGCTTCCATTTTAAACATATGTTGAGAATATTTGTTATAAGAGATCTCTTTTTCAAGGTGAAGTTATTCTTTCACTTTCCTTGGCTTCTCATGATTTTCTTAGTTCTCATGATATTCAAGTTTCTTTGAAAAGGGGTTGATACTTTTCTTAACAGATGCCATACTCTTGGAAATTTTTGATAATTGAGATTCAAACCTCCAATTTTTTTTTTTACCTTAATCGAAGGGTCCTTCCTATTACTCGTATTCAATTTCTATGGTTTGTGGATATTGCTTCACCTTTTTTGTGTCAATATTTATATCAACAAGCAACAATTTGTAGCGTATGTATTTTTCACTTCATTACTCACATATGCCTATCCACTATGAATGTTGTGGTGTGGGCCTCATCTATGTTGTGTCCATCCATGACCCACCTACTGATAAATTAATATATATACCATCCTTATGTGCTATATCCTATTCATTTAGTCTCCCTTACCTTAGCCTAGATCTATGACCTCTTAGGAATGCCTAGTGTTTAGGTAGGGTCATTTACTACCTTTCCTATATTTGCCTTCATCCCTTGGTCACTAGTTTGACTCACTTTAACCAATATGTGCACTCATTTGGGGTATATCCTTACTCTATGGGATCAATTTATGGTGTAAACCCCTAACTAACTCCAAATTTTCTTAGGATTCCTCATAACATATTCACAACAAACCAAATTTTTCTGGGTTTCCTATTTACAGAGTCAAATGAGTCAAACGTTCCTTAACCTTTCTTGGTATCAAGGCACTATGTGAACCACAAATTTCCTATTTGTACCGTGATCATGTCTTATATATTGTATAACAAAGAAAATGTTTTAGCAAAAAACTAACGCTTTGATGTCATAAACTTTTGATATGCTGTCAAACCACATAGTTTAACTTTTTCATACATGCCTCTCTATGGTGGTTAGTTTCTTTTTCACTTATTCCTTGAGGTAATTGATTTTCCCATTTATACTGATCAATTCCTCTTTGTAAATAAATTCTCTTCTCTTGGATTACTCTTTGATTCCCTTATCCATCATTCATTATCTTGCATATGCACACTCGAATTGACATAAAATCTTGATCTAGCTCCTTAATTCGCTAACTAAGATCGTGGGATGCTTGTACTTTAGAGAATTTAGGCTTTCACAATTAGCCATAGTGTTAGAGTACTTTCTAGATAAAAACTGTGTCATAAATCTTAACACAGTTTTTATCCAGAAAGTACTCTAACACATGCTTATACTGATCTTTTCCATCACTTCAAAAAGGATTTATTGGTATTAGTTTGTGTGCAACCTTGTTGGATTGTTTATTCAACCTAGGGCATCTTCAAAGGCTTGGTCCTCTCATTCCTTGAATGATTCAACCTTATAACCTAAAGGGAGGTGTTATCACAACTAGGGAAAGGGAGGTGTAAAACCCTTCTGAGGGCACTTAGTTATCCATTCAATACATATTATTATATTATTATATATGGTAGATCTATTATTTATATTACTTTGTATTGGAGATTTGTGAAAGTTTGTTTTTTAGAACAATTGATATTTTTATGGAGGAACATTAAGGATATGGAACACTCTCTTCTATGCCTATCATAATTCTCTTATTTATCCCAATAAGCTTCAAAACCTACAACAATTATCATCTAGGTAAGTTCCTTCCATTTCCTCTTTGTTTCATTTTCCAATACTTAGTTTAATTAGCTCACTTAAATATATTGGGAACTAACCCTAGGTTAGTTTGGATTTTCTTTGTCAATTTGATGTTAATTTCTTATTGGAAACCCTAATTAAAGTAGCCCTAATTAACCTACATCCATATATAACTAATTAATATTTAAACCTTAATTAATCTAGTGCTCTTCTTCCCTCTTCTTTTCTTCCTCTCTTCCTCTCCCCTAGGGTTTCTTAAATTTTATCTAATATTGAGTGTAATATCCATTCTCTCCTTCCTCTTTTTTAGAAATGTTTGTATTAGGGTGTTTTCCCATCACTATTTCTACACTACATGCTGGCAATTTCACTAGGGATTTTTCATTAAACCTTATTTTGAGTAAAGACTTCCTATCTTGTTTGTTTGTTTGTTTGTTTTTTTTTTTTTCTCTTTTGATTTGGCTCATGGGGACCTTTAATATCCTTATAATTCTATCACCATGACTCCATAGTCCTTATATAAGATACACTTAAAACCTTCATGGGGGAATATAGGTGGTTTCCTTGTGCTAAGAGTACATTCAATGTCCCCTCTCCTTTAAAACAAGAGTTAAATTCAATGTATCTATGACACATGAAATCATGCACCTACTCTAAAAACAAGTACTCATTTGAACCACACACATATGTTAACCAAACCAAAAGATAATAATGTGTACTCAATGAATTCCCTCATAAATGGTGCAAGTATCATAAGATAAATTCTCACAATACCATAGATTGTATATAGTTGAAACATAATCACACATCTTAAAATGAACTTAGATAACCCTATCCACATAGGGACATCGGTCAAATTCACACAATTTCAATAGCTTCACCTAGGCACATGTATGCTATTCTAGAATTAATTGACCTTGATGTCAAATTAATGGTTCACTAGAGTATCCATTATGAGATAGTTAGGATACCTCTGAAACATCCTAGCCTCATTAACATTGATGGTCCTTTTTTCATTCATTAGGTTGGGGTCATTTTTGCATCTCTATATAAGAAAATTCCAAATATAATCAAGTCTCTTTCATAACCCCCTCTTTGAGTCAATTTTTAATCCTATCAAACTCCTCCCTTAAAACCCTATTCAATCATTTGATATTGGACTAATAAAAGTGAATTTTGTTTTATTATGGATGTCCTTCACTTATGTATTAAGTAGAATGAGATACTCATTTGAACCCTAATCAATTTTTTCCTAAACCTTGTTCCCCTACAAGGTTTATCCCTTTCTTTTGATCTCTCTAGTAGACCTTTCAATGGAGAGTGAAAGTGAAACATCACCACTCCCTTCTTTAATGATGTTTGACATGATGACATCACCATTAAGAATGTGGTAATTGAACTTGAATCTTTTGTTAACCTCATTGTTGATCCTATTTCTTGAGCCTTACACCTCTCCAATATTCATTTGGTTAATTGGACTTGTATATATTCAACAAATTTGAAATCAAACCCATTGAGGTAGTTGACCTCGCATTATCCCTTAGGCCCAAATTATTTTGAATTGGTTCTTTTTCTTGTATGTCATGGTTGATTACAACCTCCTTCTTAGATTCCCTAGGTTGGATACTATGATGGAAGCCCCATGCATATTCTTGGGATAACTATTGTCCCCCCACACTCGTTGATGAAAAATTCTACTTCATAAGGTCAATAACCGGTTTCATGTGTGCCTTCCACTACAAATATTTCCACCATACTCAATGAAAAAGTCTACTTCACAATGTGAAAGCATGGTTTCATGTGTGACTTCCACTACAAATCCTTCCACCATGAAATCTACCTCCCATGAGGGCAAGTCTTATCCCTCTATCTATTTTAATTCCTCACCTTTTCTCTCAGGTGTCTTCATCGAGAATATATTTGATGATTCATATCCCAAGATTTTTTATATTGACTTTAGTCATGAAGCCCCCATCCTATACATGATCATAATTCCCCCATCTCTCTAGGATATTCATTCCTTTATGGAATTATCTCCCTAGTTCCATTCTACCTTACCATGTGCATTTAATGATTACTTATTAACATTTAAGTACATGTATTTCAATTGTTTACCTAGGTAAAAGAATATAAAATTTCACACAGGAAATCACATAAATACAAGAGATAAAAATAATAATGATGTTTCATATATAACATATCATTGTTAGTTTAATAATTAAAATAAATCTTCCAAAATATTAAAACTGTATGTTGTGCTAGCCAGGGCTCCCTCAATCTTGTCTCTACGATATTCTTGAATGGTCCTGCTCCTTTATCCACTTCCATGGATGCTTGAGCCTCTGTCCTTCCTAACCCATGCGGGGCCTCCATCCTATGCTATATGTAGCTACTCCTTGAGAACCTTGTTCATCACTTTAAGGTGATAGTTCTTATTTGTCAATGTATAGATGGTCCTTTTTCCTAATGAAATGGAGGATAAGATATAGGATTCCTCCTCGAAGGATAGGATCACCACTACATGTAAGGTCCTCTCTAATTTGGATTGGTATACATTGAGAGGTATAGGGAACCTTGGAACTCTACTATAATATAAAGTCTCTTGAACATATCCATTGGTAAACCTATCCATTAGTTATATCCATGCTGATCCATAAAGAAAAATGATTTAAAAAATTATGGAAAATTGTTTCTTTACTTGGAGAAGCTTCCTATCTTGGTCGATGTTCCCCTAGGGGTGTGTCCTCCCTGTTACACATTATTTTGGTCACCTCAGTGATCAACTGGAAACATGTGTTAAAGTTTCATAAAAATATTAAAAGAAGACTTTCTCCATGAGAAGAGTGATTTTCTTTCCTCTTTCAAAAACCATATAAAGGGAGGCTGTCGCACCCTGCTATATGCATGGGGTGTGACGATACATGATCGTCGCACTCTACCCTAAACCTAGACTGTGACATCGTCACATACTGTTTTTGCATAGGGTGTGATGATGCTTAAAGCATAGGAAAAGTCAAAATTCATGAATGTTCTAGAAGGGGATCTTCTAGAATATGAGGTGGCCTCCGATCAGTTTGGATATTAATCGCTTCTCTTATTTGGTGGGATCATCCTAATCTCCTCATCCATCTCTCTTTCACACTATATAAAGAGGTATATCTCATGGAAAAGGCTAAGGTTGAATAGGCTAATATTTGTATGGAGAGTTCTACTTCAGATTATACTTGAGAGCTTCGCTTTAGTTCTTCAAGTCAGATTGTGGATATTCTTCATTCAAGGAATTTGGAGAAAAGGTGTGTATGTTGAAGCAAAGAGCCATTGAAAGGGGACCTTGCAACATCAAGGCATGGGTTGTATTCTCCACTTTCTATTCATTTAATAAAATAATGCATTTCTTCCCTATACAAGCATCTTGTCTTCTATTGTATAATTCCTTGATCATATACATGAACTTCATTAGAGTACATATATATTTGTTTTCTCTCTTTGTTGGTTTGTGATCCTTGGACATGCTTACTATTATGAAAACCCAAGGAAGGAGCTACAAGGATGACACCAGTGAGGATCGAGCGTCGTTTAAAAGGTATGTCAATTGTACCTCACTAAACTAGTTCATATGATAATGAAGTTTAAGACAAAGTGTGTATTCTGTTATGTTTTGTTCTAATTTCCTGTGGAAGTTAGGGAGATCTGTTTGTGTCCACACTTACCGATTAATCCGATAAAAAATTGGTGACCATACCGGGGATACAACTTTATTTTGGGTTTTTCTTCTTATTTGCTTTTAGCCTACCTTCTTGTGGTCAAATTCATTCTCTGAGTCCGTGGGTGATCCATTTAGACTTCTTGGGTCTGAAGGTTCAATGAGAATTTTTGTCTTCCTTTCCTTTTTTCCTCTAAGTTTCAGAGATCGTTGCACTGTACTATATAGACAGACCACGACGATCCTCTGACATTGCACTCTATTGGTGCAGACCAGTGCGACGATGTCACACTATACCCTATTGGCAGAATGCGAAGACCCTAGATCATCACACTGTGCTCCACTGCAACCCGCGGCGATTCCTGTAGGAATTGTTGGAGATAGACATTTTTTTTTCCACCCATTTTTTCCTCAATTGCTTGGGATGAACTTATGATACTAGTAAATTATTGGTTTATAAGTTTGAAGCTTGCATTTGATTGGTTTTCATAAATTGGAAATTTTTCTTTGTAAATTTTGCAAGTTTTTGCTTTTTGATTTTTGTCACAAGGGTATAATCTCTAGTTCTTGGTCTTGAGTGTTTTCTTGACAAAGAATCCTTGATTTATTTGGAGTTTTGGATTGTTTTTATTTTTTGAATTGTTCATTGATTGAGAGACATTTTTTTCATTTGACAAAAGGTTTTCCTATCATTTCATTTCTGTCTACATTATAGGTTTGATTTGGGAATCGTGTTGAGAGTGTGTTAATTTTCTTAGATTATGTTCTCTTTTATTCATTACATCTCTGATCTGATTTGAGAAATAAAGAACTAAAGTCATTTCTTATTTTAGTAATTGTTCACAAGAAACTTGTTGCATTAAAAGTATTTTTTAAAAGAGAAAATTGGAAAATTTTGTAACTTTTGATTATTTGGATTTTTGTTCATTCAACAATTGAGAAATTGTGTTTCATATCTTTTTTATTTCAAAAGAGATACCTTCTCCCTACTATAATCATAGTTCATCGAATTAAAAGATTTAATAATCATCTCTTGTTGCATTTTATTGGGTCAAGGCCATTTACATCATCAATTTCATTTCCATTTCCCTTTTGAGTAAACAACAGCCTTTAAAATACAACAAAATTTAAAATTTATTAGTAGCTTTTATTTTCTAGAAATTCTCTTCACCAACATTAGCTAGGATAGTTCTTTGGAATAGGTTGTAATGTACACTCCCCAAAGCATCAAAACACACAATAGTATCTTGTGATAGGGAGAGTTCAAATCCGCTTGCCACATTTTGTCCTGGGAAGCCCTTCTAACACAAGGGTCAATCATGAGGTTGTATTAGGGTTGGCAGAGTTACTCACCCTACTTTGTTGGACTTAGTGTAGAGATTTCATGTATTATTGGGGTTCAATTGAGAATAAAATCCTTTGGGGACCTTCTCGATTTGATTTTGGGATAGATACCCTGCCTTTGCGCATGGATTGGATTGTCGACTATTTCCCCAGACATCATTGTCATAATTGGTAACCTTAGTAGCCTATATATTTTAGGTTATTTACATGAGGTGAATGTGGAGGGAAAGTCTTCATGGTACCTGGAATCGACGTTGGCCAAATTCACTCGGGCTCCTTGGAGGATATACCCATGATTATGTGTGGGAGATTGCACCAAGGTGTAAGTCCATTAAGGAGGTCGTCAATGTAAATTTTCCACCCGATTTATCTTAGCCCCTTCTTGTATTGATTTCACGATGTTATATTTCATCACCAACTAGTGACTTCGAAATCAGAAGGTTTGTTTGCATGCTTGATTTCTGGATTTTATTAGTGAGTGTTGTTTGTTTCTCTAGTTGGCCATAGATTTGTTTTGTTCTTTATTTGGTGCGGCCAACATCGAACCTCGTCGTTCACGTAGGATGAAAGGACTACCTCCAGAGGGATCCCTTGAAGGAGAAATTAATAATGAAGTAGCCTATGATATTGGAAGTTATACTCCATTAGAGGAGTCGATACTTCCCGTAAACCCGTTATTGAATCTTAGAGAAGATGCAATTTTTTCTCTAGCTAAATTCATTGGGAGAAATTTTTACTGAAGATCATACCCAAGTACCCACTGGGACTCAAGAAGAGTCTAGAGTAGATGATCCACCCTTTCAGAGTGAGTCATTTAGAACCCTGGTTCATAGTGCTGGAATTTTTAATCCTAACTCTGGTCCTAGTCGTTCTTTTCAGAGAAACTCTTCGGGACACAATATTTTTGATAAACTGACATTCCTGGCATCACAAACACCTATGAGTTATGATTCTTATACAATACCTTTAGATCATTTCATTGACACAAACAATAATGTTGTCACAATTCTAGACCAATTATTGATTGGTTCTCACTCAATTCTTCCTCTCCAGATCGTCAACTCTACCATGGTCCCACAAGCTATGCCTATTTCTGCTAGAAATTTGGTCATCACTCAAGCTCCTATTAGAAAACCACTTCCGCTTAGATCAAATCCTTCTCTTCCCCCTGGGTATAACGCCCTAAATAATTCCATTTCTATTCTTGCCCAGAATCCATCCGGCGGGTCTAATCTTTTTGTTCCTCTTGGGTATAATGTTGCTAGTCATTTTGTTCCTACACCTACCCAGGTTCTCTCCGGGGGGCCTTACGTTCCTTATCCACCTTCTCCTAGAGGATCTAATTGTATTGGCCCTAGTATCTCCAATATAGTTGGAGCCACCGGTCATTTTGTCGCTTCTGGTTTTCAGATTCCGGTTGGGGGGCAATCTCAAGTTGGGGGACAACCTCAAGTTGGGAGGAAACCTCAAGTTGGAGGCCATAACCCAGTTTATGGGAAAAGTATACCTGGATTACAATCTCAACCTTGGAATATTCCTTTCCAATGGAATCAACAACCGTCTGTGGGGAAACATCCTCAAGTTAATTCTTTTGTACCCCTAATCTCGGACAACCATATCTAGGTTCTATGAATCCTACTTGGGGTCAAATTTTTCAATCTAATGTTCCTTTCCAAAGGAGAATACCTAATCAACCAACCCATTTTGGCTATTCAACTCAAAATCCTCCACAACCAAATCTATCAGGACTATCTAACTATATACAAACTGTTTATGGTCCTATTGGTATACCTACGGGACTTCCTCCTCAAAACTACCAGTTTCCTCAGGTGAACATACAATTTCATTTTCTTGCTATTTTGGATTTACTAGATTTATCTAGGATCTTGAATGATCCTATTTTGCATTCTCCTTATTGGCCCATCATACCAACCACATTACCATCTGACATTCCTAAGTTTGACGGTCGATCGGGATAAGAACCGAATAATCACGACATTCCATCTTCGATGTTCGTCCAACTCATTGATGGATGACTCTATTAGATTATGACTCTTCCAACGAACTCTTACAGGTTCGAAAACCAAATGGTATATTGAGTTACCAAAAGGATTATTTAATGAATTCAATACCCTATCCATAACCTTCTTAACGCATTACCAATTTCCAATTCGATATGAGACATGAACTGGAATTTTGAGTTCTTTTAAAGAATCCTCTTCCACTCACATTTCTGATCATATTCATGAGTGGAGGAGGAGAAGACACTTAATCAAAGTTCCCCTTCCTGATCAAATGTTGGATGAGTGGTTTACCAAATCACTCATTGGGCCTATTTCACGTGATGTTTCCATGGGTGGTGTCATCACTGAAGAGCAGATGATTAGTCATGCTCAATATATAGATCTCATTTATTCGCAAACGGGTACACTATACGACTTGATTCCTAATGCTCCTCATCCATCTACGACTCCTACCCCAACACATCTAGTAGCTTCTCATGCTGTTGATGGTATGCTTAGAAATTTTCATGTTGAGACTCAGTCTACACAAACCAATCATACCAATCCCAAGTCTACCACTTCTAATGTACAAAATACTCCTACTCCTACTCCTTCCCTCGGTAAAACTTCTGAAGTTAATTCAGTTCAATCTACACGTACCGGTAAAAATCAAAATAAAAAGAAAGGAAAGGGTAAGAATAAGGAGGACAAAAATAATAATCAACAATCCAAGAAAGCCAAAACACAACCTGCTGATGACAAAGATAAGCGTAAACCTCATTATCCTTGTCGTATTTGTGGTGAGGATCATTATATGAAATATTGTCCATGACATGCTAAGGTCACTAAGTTACTGCAAGGGACTGGGAAACCTCCTACACCCGTCGTCTTGTCACAACCTTTTCCTTCTTAGAAACAAGCCCAATTGGTAATTCATGACCAACCTTCTCCCTCTACCACATCTTACATACTTCTATGTACTGGTGACTCCAAGAAGAACGAAGTTGCGGTCACAACTCGGGCCAAAGATTATTCTCCTTTGAAAGAGAAAGTTGATGATTTACCACCTTTGTTGGTTCAACCGCCTCCCCCAAATTCACCTCCAAACTGTCCTCTTCATCTTGAAAGACCATGCCTAGATACAGTTCTATGTCCTCCCAAAGGCGTTGTTCGAAAGTCTTAATTTAATCCTCACGCACGTGATGCCCAAAACTACAGTATTGTAGAAGACATTACGCAAGAACGCTCTGTGATGTTATCTCTCGAAGTCCTTGAAAGTTGTCCTACTCAAGAGAAGGAGTTGTTAAAGGCTATTGGTGGAATTGATCCTACCGATACCAATTTGATAATATTTGACTTGGAAGATCATATTCCAAGGCTTCCTCCTCAACAAGCGTTTTAGATCCAAGTTGTTGTGGAAAATAAGAATATTTGTCGAACCGTTATTGATGAAGGAGCCTTGACTTGTGTTATGTTTGTTACTTGTTGGAAAGCTATTGACTCTCCCACCCTTACCGAGTAGCACAATACTCTTAATGCCTTCAATGGTACATGGTTTAAACCTTATGATGTTCTTCCCTCGTTGTCTATTATGTTAGAAGGTAAAGTGGTTAATGTCGAGGTTGAGTTCTTTGATGCACCTCTTGATTAAAACCTTCTACTTGGCCATAGCTGGATTGATTCCATGCATGCAGTTGTGTCTACCATTTTCCATGTGTTACATTTCCCACACCAATGAAAGTTCATTACTGTCGATCAACTAGCCTTATTTAATTCTGATTCATGTACTAGCAATGTGCCTTTTATCTTGAAAACACCTCATGGTTATGAGAATGTCGGCGTGGGTCTTTTAAAAGACTCAACCTTGATGGGTACATTTCCTATTCCACCACCCAATATTCATCCTTTTTTCGCCTCAATTAACATGATATCAACCTTTGTTCGTGAAACCCCTGAGTCTTATGAACCATGGATAGTACCTAGATCTGGTGACTGTCTTCGTTACGATGACCAAATGCCTTTAAGTCTGGTGGAGTCAACTTATCAAGCTATTCAATAGAAAACTCCTTCTCCTCCTCTCAGTGATACATCTCCTGATCCGTTCCACGTGATCTTTCCTACCGATGAGATGATCATGACGATCATGTCTATGGAAGATACTCCATGGGACGATGGACATCATCATTATATTCTCTTCCTAGAACGAGAGACCATAGAGATTTACCAACGAATTTCGACTCCGTCAACCGTTGTTGTTATTTCTTATGTTCCCAAGTCGACACACAATGTTTTGTATGAAGGGAACTTGAGTAATGTTTCACCTACCATTCCTCTCGACATATCGATTAAAACTGGAGTCGTGGAAAATGTTCATATCAGTGCTTCATGTTCTACTAATGAGGTCTGCACTTATAAATCCATTTTCTAATAATTTCGTGACGTTTTTGCCTGGAGTTATGAAGAAATGTTTGGTATTGATCCTGATATTGTTGTGCATGAGATTAAGACTTACCCGAACGCTAAACTCGTTCGGTAGAGACTTCGCCCAGTACATCCTCGTAAATCCATTGCTATTAAGCTTGAATTTGAAAAACTTCTTAAAGATGGCTTTGTCTATCCTTTGGCTTTGACCGATTGGGTGTCCAATCTTGTTCTGGTAAATAAGAAACAAGGCACGATCCGCGTTTGCATAGATTGTAGGGATATAAACAAATATTGTCCCAAAGACAATTATCCAACCCCTTTCATTGACTATATTTTTGATGACTGTGCCTGGAGTGAAATCTTCTCCTTAATGGATGGTTTATCCGGCTATAATCAAATCAATATTTTTCCAGCGGATCAACACAAGACTGCTTTTATTTTCCCTTGGGGAACCTTCGCCTACCATAAACTACCTTTTGGTCTAAAAAATGCTGGTGCGACTTTTCAGAGCGCTACGTCTTATGCTTTTCATGACATTAAGCACATTGTACAACCCTATCTAGATGATCTACCAACACATTTTATGCATCGTCAAGATCACCCGACACATCTACATGCCATTTTCCTACGTTGTCGTTATTATCGCATACATTTGAATACACACACATGGTTTTTTTTTGTGGAGTCCGGACGACTTGTTGGTTTTATTGTGTCTATACATGGGATTAGGGTAGACTCCTTGAAGGTTGAGGCTATTCTCAATTTACCTCATCCTTCCATGCTACACCAAATCCAAAGTTTGCAAGGGAAGGCAAAGTTTTTATGTCAATTCATTCCAAACTACGCTGAATTAACGAAAGGATTTACTCGGCTTCTCAAGAAAGGTTACGATTTTGTTTGGGACAACACTGGAAACAAATATTTTGAATCTTTGAAACTCGCCTTAAATTGTACACCACTGTTGTTTCCACCTGATTATAGTCGAGATTATTTCCTATACTTATCTTTTTCAGACTCTACCATTGCTATGGTTTTAGTCCAAGAGGATGATTCACACGATGAACATGTTATATAATATTTTAGTTGGAGTCTCACAACTACCGAAACCAAATATTTACATGTGGAGAAACTGACCTTGGCAACTGTTGAAGATGTTCAACATTTTTGTCACTACATCCTATTACGCAGAATCACAAAAATTTCTGATTGCAACCCCATGAAACATATCCTTACTCAAAAATTGATGGGGGGAAAGTACTCTAAATGGATAGTTATTATCTAGGACTTTGATTTGGAGTTTGAATGCGCCAAGTCAAAGAAGTCTTTGGTTTTTTTCGAATTGATATTTCACCTTCCCTCTACTAAAAGAGAAATTGTGGTAGAGGATTCCTTACCCGACGAATCCCTCTTTCTGATAAGTTATGCTGACATATGGTATGAATATATTATCATCTATCTCCAAACCCAAAATTTCTGGCCTGATATTTCTAGTACAAATCGTCATCATATCCGGTATCAAGCCTTTCAATACATTATTCTTGGTGATACCCTTTACCGCCATGGTATTGATTCCATATTTAGATGATGTCTCACCTACGATGAAGCTGATAAAGCTTTGAATGACTGTCACTCTGGAGCATGTGGCAGTCATATGTATGGGTATGCCACTTCCCAAAAGATCTTACAAGCTGGTTATTTATGTCCTTCATTGTTTAAGGATTGCATTACTGCTGTCTAGAAATGCCACGCTTGTCAAACTTACAACAACAAGATCTGATCCCATCCTACTCCTCTTCACCCTGTAGTTTCCATTGGTCCATTCACTAAATGGGGTATTGACTTCATGATATGTAACCCTCACTCGGCCGAGGGGCATGGATACATTATTGTAGTTGTGGATTATTTCACTAAATGGGCCGAGGTGATGCCTACATTTGCTAATAACGGGAAAATTGCAACATTGTTCATATTCAATCATATGATTACTAGATTTGGTGTCCCTCAAGCCATCATTACTGATTACGGTAGTCACTTTCACAATTTCATGATGTCTGAACTTACTGAGAAGTTGGGTCTTTGAAATGAAAACTCAACTCCCTATTATCCACAGGCCAATGGCCAGGTTGAATCAATCAACAAATTTCTCACTACTATGCTTCGACGGTTGGTAGGAATTCATAAGTCAAATTGACACATGATGTTGTTCTCAATACTGTGGACCTATCAGAAATCCGTTAAGTCTACCACGAGATTCAAACATTTCCAGTTAGTATATGGTATCAAAGCAATTTTGCTGATTGAATGTGAAATCCCATTTTTGAAACTAGCTGTCAAACTTCTCCCTAACACCTCAGTTGAGGAGGGATGTATTTGTATTTGATGAAATTAGATGAAACCCATCGTGATGTTGCCTTAGTTATTGAAACTTAGAAAAATCATGCCAAAGATTAATATGACAAGCATGCCAAACCATGTGTTTTTTTTAAGGTGATCTAGTTCTTCCTTACAAACAAGATCGTGATTTGCTAGGGGCCGGTAAATTTGAGCCCATGTGGTGGGGTCCTTATATCGTGAAATGAGTGTTGGATAAAGGGGCTTATGAGCTGGTGGATTATGATGGAATTCCTTTGAGTGAACCCAGAAATGGGCTTTACTTGAAGAAGTACTATGCTTGAATCATTTTTGCATGAGTGATGTGTATTTTTAGTGTATCATACTCTTGTGTGCTTTTTTCTTTTTTTGGTTTCACCGTTCAACTGCTTACCTTGCGTTGTGCTTGGTTTCCAAATGTCGGTGTCTTCACTACCCTACATTGGCTTCACTGATGGCGCTAGTCGCAATACTCAAAACCTAACATCTGCTACTTTGGCAATCTATGCACCTATGGATGAATTGATCAGTTTACATGGTGTTTTCCTTGGTCATGCAACTAACAATATTGCGAAATACAATGCAGTGATCGAGTTATTAACTGACATCGTTTCACTTGGAATCCATCATCTTATTGTATGACTTGATTCACAGTTAGTAGTACTATAGTTGAGTAACGTTTACTCCATCCATAGTCCTACTTTGCTAAGGGTATATTTATGAATTCGCCTCTTGGAATGTCATTTCGATTACTTTGAATATCAACACATTCCTAGATGTATAAATACATTGACAAAGGCATTGACTAATTATGTGTTAGACAAACATTTGAGACATTTATAAAATCCAATCACACTTTGTATATAAAACAAGTAAGCCAGTAGGAGCCTTATATTTATAACGATAAAATTTTACAAAAAGTGTTTTTGTTCGAAGACCAAAATATCAAAAATGTGAAGCTCATAGATTCATGTACAAAAGCATCAAGGATGTTGCTTGCTATAACAAGTGATTTCCCATGCTAATCTATGGAGTAGTCGATCGATGGATGTAGATACGCTCACTGTGTGGTGTTGGTAGTGCCTAGGGAGATCATCCACAGTAGCATCAGGGACATGCATGGTCAGTCTCTCCAGGTTATGTTCTACAGCCTCGAGGTCTGCAACAACCACTCCTTCTATAACACCTCTCTCTCTGCGCCTCTGGATGGGAGATGATCCTGGAGGCCAATAAGGCCCCACATATACATTGATGAGAGAACTTGATTAGTCATAGGATAAATAACACAAAAAACATGTTATATCATTAAAAAATAAATAAATTATATAAACAAAATTTCCTTCTTACCTATGTCCCCCCACTAGGACCCGTTAGGAAGAACTAGATCTGTATAACTCCACAAAAATATACTCTGGCATACACATAATATTCAACCATGAGAAGTTGATTCCTCATCCATTGGAAGAATACATCGTCATATTTGACGATGAGAACACCTCCATGCCGAGCCATGATATCTACCCACCTCTTCATGCTTGGATCCTTTGGAGCGGGTATACCCCATTCCACTTGCAAGCATAGGACATGGACCCTCTCTAGGAAGAAGGATACCAAAATAAAACCATATCCAAATTGTTTTAACCCACCATTTCGACACTTGGTAAGTTGTTTCTTCATGCTTTTTAGGACCCCTTCGCACTAGTTGAAGATCCTGGGCTCCATACATTCTATGGCATACTGAAAATGGCTCTGCAGATCCATATGAGGAGATGGACTCCCTACCATGTGAGTAATAGTGTAAAGGATAGTATGCAAAGGAAAATCTCGGACATCCCTGATAACTACTTTGTTGCTATGTGTATTAGTACCCGTCACACAATGATGGTGCGTGTAGTAGTCCATGGGCTCACCTCCACCTCTGCTTCCTGTAAGTGTCACCCGTGAACCACAAAAAGATAGTCCTGCCAGGAAATAGATATCCTCTATATCTATAGTGAGTGTCTGGACACCCATGTGAAATTATTCCTCGTTCACATCCCACATGTGAACCAAGCACTCGAGTAGTCTTTACTGAGCTCTCATGCCCTGAATCCTGAAGAATTTTAGTAACCCACATTTCCCGAGAGCCATAACTATTCCCGGGTCATTCTCGATGAAATAATATTCTTCTTCATGTTCTTTCTCGTGCCACTCTAGCATCTTAACCGAGGAAATCTTGCCAAGGAACCATAAGATGAGATTAGAAACATAAAATTATTTCTTGGGTTTTTTTTCTAGTTAGGTTCATCTTTTTCAATTTTTTGGCTATGGACGTCGTGGGTCTGGGCATTTGGTAGTGCGACGTTGTCACACCCTACCTATAGGGTCACCTGCGATGATCCTATATCATCGCAATTCACGATATAAGGCACCTGCGACGACCTCAACGCGTGGGTAACCCCTAAAAATTGACCCAAAAACAAAAATTTAACCAATGAAAATCAATTTTGAAACCATGGAAAGATGAAGGAGAAGGAGATTACCTGTTTGGAAAAGAAAATTCAGAAAATGGTCCACCACACGCTCCACAATCGATAGTTGAAAATTGGGGTGAAAAAGGGTTTTGGATCACTATTTGGCTAAACTTGCAAATGAAATAGTAAAATAGTGTTTTTGGCCTATTTTATTGACTTTTATCATTTTTTATTTGCCAAATAATATTATTTTCATATTTTTCCATTCCCTAAAGTCTTAACAACTTGGCGAGTGTTGACCTTTGCAGGTTAAAAAGTCTAGAAATGAGGCGTTGGAACAAGGGTCCACCAATTTTTGGTTTGTTTTTATATATTTTTTGCATGTACAAATCCTTTTAGGGTTTTTCAGGAAAAACTATGAGCAGAGTCTTAGTTCTTTCTCACGCTTGTGAAACCATGAGAATGTAATCGAGTAGTATTTTGTCATTTTTTCGAAATCTTATTGGAAAACATGAAAAATGAAAACAATGGAGTATCCTTTGAGCTCTTTTCACACTCCTTAAAAATGAAAAGATTGACGAGCGACCTTGTTATTTTCACGCTCGTAAAAGTATTTGAAGAAAACATCTGATGAGCAGTTGGTTATCACTTTTTTGGTATCATCAGATTAATTTACGAAAAAGGACTTGACGAAGTTCTCTTTAAGTGTTTTTTAGACTCTCTAAAATTGAAAAACCCCTGAGTTTTCTTTCCTTGGACTCATGAAACAAACACCAAAAGACCCATATGAGATCGAACCACTCCTTCTTAGGGTTCGTTAAACATACTCCGAGGGACTCGTTTGAAGGATGAGCTTACATCTACAATAATATGTTATCATCCTCTATCTTGAGTAAAAATAAAGAGGTACTCTCTAGAAATGGTGGGGGAAAATTTGGAAAGAAATGTGTCTCTGTATTTGTGTTAGTGGTAGTGATAGTCGTTCTTGAACATGACAACCCCCTTCATCATTGTATCTAGGTTTGGAAATCCATTTGTCTCTCATTTGACCATCCACAAGTTCATATGTTAGGTCCTCCTTGAGTCAATGCTGCCAAGACAACTATCATGTTGTTCATGTGTTCAAGAGAAGTCCAACCTAGACAAGCCTTCTATCAAGTTGGCCATATGCAGTTATAAATTTTCTACCATGTCGGCCTTCCTTGTGTCAGTTATGAATCACTTTATACTCTGATATAACTCAAATATGTTACATATTTCATATCATTTATGGAGGATACATCAAGGCCCTCCTGTGACGAGTCTTTTCCTATCGACTTCAACTCATTATTCAGGAACAAGACTTAGAAATCATTTAGTACCTTGGAGCCTGCATGCATCAATGGAAGGTTTCTTTGCTTTCAACAATGGGTTCACATCATTGACATATGATTGAAAGATTTCATCGAGTGTTCGACTTCAAATCATTTATTCACATTCATTGGATTGTACTCGGGTACCTTGGGAGTCATTGACATCAATGGTGATTTCCCTCGCACTTGTTAACGATTTACTTTAATGACCGGGTAATCAAGTGGTTTCTACCATGTTCGACCTCGACACCTGTAATCACATGGATAGATTCATACTTAGAGATGATGGAATGAAGACCCTGGATCTTATCATTTTGGTCCAGGTTGCGACGAAGTATTCATGAATTTGTACTGACACATTGATCCACTATGTATGTCTTGCGGCTATGTCTGAATTTTAATTTTTTTTTAGAGCATAGATCCATAGTGTATTCCTGGTGGCTATGCCGAATCATGATGACATGCATCCATAGTGTATGTTTAGTAGCCATGAATCACTTGACACTTTAGAGTCACTTATAGTCTAAGCATGGGAATGCCTACCTCAGAAATGGTATGATATTATGCAGATGCTTGTTTGTTTGCAGGTTCTTGATCGATGCGCTCCTTGTTTTTGACACACCCATTATACAAAGTATTTCAACTATCACGAGTTCCAACTTCATACTTTGGGGGGAATTCTGTTACACATTATTTTGGTCACCTCAGTGATCAACTGGAAACATGTGTTAAAGTTCCCGAAAAATATTAAAAGAAGACTTTCTCCATGAGAAGAGTGATTTTCTTTCCTCTTTCAAAAACCATATAAAGGGAGGTCATCACACCCTGCTATAATCATGGGGTGCGACAATGCCTGATCGTCATACTCTACCCTAAAACTAGACTACGACATCGTCGCATGCTGCTTGTGCATAGGCTGTGATGATGCTTAAAGCATAGGAAAAGTCAAAATTCATGAATGTTCTAGAAGGGGGTCTTCTAGAATATGAGGTGGCCTCCGATCGGTTTGGATATTACTCACTTATTTGATTTGGTGGGATCATCCTAATATCCTAATCCATCTCTCTTTCACACTATATAAAGAGGGATCTCTCATGGAAAAGGCTAAGGTTGAATAGGCTAAGATTTGTATGGAGAGTTCTACATATTATACTTGAGAGCTTTGCTTTAGTTCTTCAAGTTAGATTGTGGATATTCTTCATTCAAGGCATTTGGAGCAAAGGTGCGTGTGTTGAAGCAAAGAGACATTGAAAGGGGACCTTGCGACATCAAGGCATGGGTTGTATTCTCCACTTTCTATTAATTTAATACAATAATGCATTTCTTCCCTATATAAGCATCTTGTCTTCTATTGTATAATTCCTTGATCATATACATGAACTTCATTATAATACATATATCTTTGTTTTCTCTCTTTGTTGGTTTGTGATCCTTGGAAATGCTTACTATTTTTCAAACCCAATGAAGGAGCTACAAGGATGACACTAGCAAGGATCAAGCGTCGTTTAAAATGTATATCAATTGTACCTCACTAAACTAGTTCATATGATAATGAAGTTTAAGACGAAGTGTGTATTATGTTATGTTCTGTTCTAATTTCCCATAGAAGTTAGGGAGATCTGTTTGTGTCCACACTTACCGATTAATCCGATAAGACTCCCTCTCCTTGGATCCTACTCACATTTCATTGCATATAATTAGGAAATAATCTATGATCCTCTATTGTGTGAATGGATGTGAAATTAATTGTATATCAAACACTTTTTCCTTGCCACACACCTTTATTTACTCATAGAATTGTTGCATGACATAATCCTCTCCCCAAGATATGAACTCATATTATTACTAGATAATTTTGGCTACATGCACCTATACCATGTGACATAACCTATTTCCCTCTACTAATGGGTGGGCCTAGTGTATTTCCCTTATATCCATTTGTGATTGATCGACTCCTTTTTTTGCAAGGCCTTCTTTCTTGAGGGTGGGAAAATTTGCCAAGATCAAGCCTATGTCATGTAATTGAAAGTCAATACACTATATTGTGCTCATTTGAGGGTATTCAATTGGTCATAGACTCAGGCAAGGGAAAAACTACCCCATTTATATATTTCTCCCCTCTCCACATCCTCGACCAATGTGAGTGTTTGAATGGGAAAGACATCAATGGTTTGTGTGTGTTGCAATCATCTCACCATGATGATCAATATAAATATTTGGAGATAACTAATTATCATATAGGGGTGACTAAATAGGTTCATTATCCTTCTCTTGTCTATAAAAATTGTGAGATCATCCCATTCCAAAACCATCTAGGTTACGTCCGTATCAACCTTTCTATACATGGGAGTCTTTTATGTAATAGGTAACCATGTCAATTGGTATACATCCTCCAAAGTGATTCTCACACACCTATGAGGGATATTAAATTAATGGGAATTCAAGTCCTAATCGATGAATAACTCTTTTCATAGGTATTTAATGAAGAGTCATTGGCCAAATATGCTCACTACGTCTAATCCTACTCTTCATAGGATCTCTTGGTCCTTCACTAGTAGGACCTATACCACAATTTGTAGAAAAAAAAAACAACCACTCTTAGTTATTCATCCATATTATATATCCCACCTTGAATCTCAGTGGGCCCTCCTAAGCTTGTAAAATAATAAAAGAATGCTATAAAATAGTGGAGTAAATGAGTTTCATGGGAAAGCAAAGTAGTTCCAAGCGCATGGAACATACCTATGCTCAATGCAAGGAACATGTGCAGGATATGGACACTTAGCGGAATGTTTCCTCCAAGAATACATGTGTCAAGTTGCATAGGAAATAGATGCAAAGGATAAAAATTGAAGAGAATTCATAAGAAATATGCTATAAGACAACAAGATGAAGTCGACATTAGAATGAAAAGCATAACCAAGAAAATGCAATGCAATAATACAACTTAACAATGGGATCCCCATCTGGGTAGGACAAAAAATATTTAGAATAAGATGCGCGAATTCATCATATAGTCATGGAAGGACTAAATAAGGCTCTTGAGCCTATAAAGAAATTCATCATGGGCGTCAAATGACTATCAAGGCACTAACTAGGGAAGTAATAAAAGGTAGGCTTTACCACATAAAGTTTGGAAATTTTAATCAATACAGAAGTATTGTGTTGCAATTCAATGGGGTCAACCCTATGGGAGAGATGAAAAAAAACTCTTAATGAAAGTGCAAGGAAAAAAGGCCCTAACGTAAATGCAAGTTATCAGAAACATTACCGAACAAAAAGGGTCAAATGTGAACTGTAATGCTGAAAAAATACTTAAAAGACACCTTTTTTCTTCGACACATATAAAAAAATTCAAAGACTAACTCCAAACACTAGTTAGTTATTAGTCCAACTGGAGAAAATGATAATGAAAGCTTAAACTATAGAAAAGTGGGTAAATAAAAAGGTTAAAATGGTGAAAAAACTAGTTTTTACCATTCCATTTGAAATTTTACACAAATTGTGCATTTTTTGAAGAAAAAGTTGTTAAATTCAATGGAGGATTTCCATAGTGCCGCCTATTGAAATCACAAGCCATCTTGACCAAGTAAGAACTCATCTCTTTATCTTCAATTTCAAACATTCATTTTTTTTATTTTGGTCAAGATATGAGTCTGGAAAGATCTTCTAAATACATGGGTTGCACATACACGCCTTTCCCACTCACATGGTGCATACGAAAGGCCCTATACATGCTTGTTATTGAGGAAAGGTGCGTATATATGCGCCTATACTCAAGCTAGTGTGTGTATATACTTGTGAGGTTAAAAAAATGCTTTCTAACATCAAATTTTGTTGTTCTAATGCAGAATGGTGATAGTTTGGAGAGAAAGAGAACATGAAGACATTGAAAACCAAGTGATAGAAGACATGAAGGAAATTGATTCACTTTAACAATGTGAGTTATTGTTTCCAAGTGCCAAATATGAAGGTGAAAAATCAACTCCTTTAGATTTTGGTTGGATATTGGAGTCTGAATCACGATGATTTCATGTTGGATGGCCAACCTCTCAAGAAAAAAGGTTGAGAATATTTACTTCACAATAGGTCTCTCCTATCGTGGTGAGATGATGAATCTGAAAAGTTGAGGCGAAGGTGGCATGACTATAGACAAGTACATTTCCACCTACTATGTTTCGGGTACTCAAAAATTTGGTACGCAAATACCTATCAGAAGAATTGAGAGTCTACACTTAAAGATCATACTATTTACCATAGCTTGGGTACCTGGTTCGACATCTTTTCATCATGCATCGCCTCCATAGATGTTCTATGGAGTAGAATGTGTGCGATCAACTATGCTCAATTGGTGCACAATGCTCTTGGCCTCCATGAAGACTCAACTAACATACTGTAAGATGGAAAAAATGAAGAACTTATGCTATGGGAGCATCATGTGCTATTATTTATTTAAGAATGTTCTACTTCTAGTTCCAAGTCCATGAGTTTCACTCAACCTATTGCATATATGAGACCCTCGGATGCTACATTGGTCTAAATTAATGTAAATATTGGGAGGTGGGCATGCCATCAATACGTTTGACAATTATTTCTTTTCTTGGTGGTCCTGACAAATCATTTCCATTGATGACTATCCTTACACATGCACAAACTTCTAGAGAGATCGAGATATTCCCCTACCTCCTGATGCCACATGGGGCAACATAGGTATGTATTTTCATTTCATTTCATTTTATTTTTATATTTTTTACTTCAATCAAACTCAATAGACAACCAAAAAATATTTTTTGCATGGACAATATATAACAAAACATTCTGAATGTACATATGTTGGACCGGTTCAATCATAGGGTTACCCTAGACATTGGCTCTCAGGGAGAGGTGGATACCAACCCTGGAGTAATGCATATAGAGTTCTAAAAAATGTGAAAATGAACTTAGAAGGACTCACTCACCAAGTGTCGATGGCAGAGATAAAGGCCCTAACAAAGCAGATGCAGCGACATGTGGTAGGGGTACCTCGGGTGTGGGTTTGAGTCTTTCAACATTTAGAAAACATCGTATTTTGTTATCATGAGACCCATGCAGGGGTAGGGATTTTGATATA
>ML779649.1:590037-607886 GCA_009831015.1 Picea engelmannii
TATATATATATTACTAGCTAGTCATATGTATATCTGGGGCATGGAGCCTAGTGTTGTACAACATAGACCATAGTTTTTTGTACTTGATGAAATTGAAGTAATATATACAAAATTTTATCAATTTTTACTTATATATGTGAATGTGCTTGAATTGCTTCTATTTACACACATGCTTCCCACTCATAAATGAAAAAGATGCCAATCCAATACATAATTAGATAATGCATTGGTAATGAGATTATAACTTCAAGGAACATGCACGTAAGTAATTAATTCAAATGAACATTCAAGAATTCATATTCATAGGAATTGTCAGAGAAGAGTAGGGTCACAAATTCTGTACTCTCCATTCAGCTTAGACACTACCGATTGTGAATCTAGGAAAAATTATAAAGATTGAATGCCATGAGAAATATATTCCATAATAAGTTTGATCACGATGATATAATTGGACACATTATTCATTGTGGGACCAAGACAAATGCCTCCTAAAGCCATTATATGGCCCATAGGTGAATAAATAACCCAAGTGGTAGAAACATGGTTCCAAGTGTGATGGATAGAACAATTCGTGAATCATAGAAACACTAACGAATCCATCGACATCTGCTAACCATGCCAAAAGAATGATAAGAAAAAACCGAGGAAAATAAAACTAATCTAATCCTAATACTACTATGTACAACAATTACATAGGAGAAAACGCCCAGGCATGACTTCTCAGGCATAGTACCTCTTTAGATAGATCATATTTCTAAGCTCACTCAACACATTTCCCTCATAGTCCTCAAGTTTATAAGCTCCCTTCTTGAGTACATGCCTCACAATGTAAGGACCATGCCACATATGATTGAATTTTCCTGCCCCTAAAGCATCTTTATCATGGTCGTAGACCAAGACTATATCCCCTTTGGAAAATATACGAGGGTGGAAATACTTATCGTATTGCACCTTGATACCTTTTCTATGGGACTTATTAGACGTAGCTGCTACATATTGACGCTACTCATCGAGATGATCTAGGTGAATAAGGCAGTCTTCCAAAGTGAACATGTTAGGAACGATCTTGATGACTATTTTTAATGAAGGAATCTCACACTCAATCAGGAGGAATTCCTCCACTCCATGAATGAGTTGGAAGGGAGAAAACCTTGTTGCAGTATTCACTAAGGTTCGATATTCCCAGAGTGATGGATAAAGCATTAAATTCTAGTTCAAGGACTTACTAGCAGTGGCTGTTCATTGGAGTATGGCATTTAGAGACTTATTAACAGCCTCAACCTGGCCGTTTGCTTGAGGATAATAATGAGATGAATTTTCCTATCTAAATCCCAACTTCTTATCCAAATCCGACATCATTCTATTTTGAAAGTGACTTCCATGGTCAATGCCAATCTCTCTTGGAACACATAATATAGTGATGGCCCGATTGAATAGGAATATAACTTTCCATTTGACCATCATTTGAGAAGATTGGCATGGATTCTGCCCACTTTGTAAAGTATTCAACTTCCATGATAATGTACTTATGCCCCCTAGACGAACTCAGGTGAAACATCATGAAATGCACTCCCCACTTAGCGAAGGCACTGACGATGATCACATGAAATAATGGAGAGGAATGCACACACAATGTTATGGTAAATGTTGGACATGGTGTTGGCATTGATGTCAAAGGAGACCAATATATTCAATATTGGACATAGTGTATGTTGTTGGAATTGATGGAAAGAGGATAAATATGGTCAGTGAGAACTTGATTAATGTTTATGTATTCATATTAGTAATCTAGAAAACGTTTATGTTGAATTATGTTATTGGAATCCATTCACACAAGAAGCAATTGAACATAAGTGAAGGGATTTTTCACTCTATGAAGATATCATTGGAAGAAGTTTATAATGGAACCTCAAAAAGAAGTTACCGTGCTCTAACTACAAGAAGAAAGGGTCAAATATGGTGCTTCAATAGAATACAACATGTGTCAAGGATCTAGTCTAAAAATATAAAAAAGTTGCATTCAAAGAACCTCCTATATCGTCCACCTCACACAATTTTGGGGGAAATTTGTCGCGAATCGACTATTTGGGCATGTTCTCCAAAAAAACCATGTCGTAGAATTTTAAAATGCATTTCCATCGCTCCAAAATATATGTATGAAACTAACTGTCTGATTTGGATGGATTTTTAAATTAAAATCAATTAATAAACAAAAAAGTCATCATTTGTGTTAATTAAATGAAGATGTGCAATGTTTTATTATTAAAAAGACACATTGGTTCATTTTCTCAATATTATATACCTCTTGGGAGATTATATAAATAGAGAAAAATGGTAAGAATGAAATGTCTCTGCAGTCTACATCAGAAGGAACAGAGTCCAAGAAAGAAATTGTAAACATTTTATGCAGTGAGGGTGGTAGGGAGGAGTTCGGGAGGGTTACAATCCTCTGTAGGTTAAAGCATGCTTCACAAGGGATTTGGTGCTTCCTAGAGTTAGTGGTATTAAAAAAGGGAGTTGGTGCTTCCTAGAGTTGGTGCTTTGAAACAAGGGAGTTGGTGCTTCCTAGAGTTGGTGCTCTAAAACCAGAGGATTGGTGTCTCCTTGAGTTGGTGCTCAGAAGAAGAGATATTGGTGTCTCTCACACAATTGTAACTTGTACTTGTACTTTTTATTCTAATTTTTTGTATTCAATACATTCTTGTTCATCAATTGTTATGATTAATTAATTTGTTAATTAATAATTGTTAAAATTTTAAAAGAAGAAGCAATACTGATTCATCCCCCCTCTTAGTATTGGACAATATTTTAACAATTGGTATGAGAGAAAGTTCCTTCACCACAATTTAATCACTGGAAGGTAGATTCTGGAGAGATCAAATGGATCATAAAGAAGGAATGTCCTCCAATAGAGTATCACTGTTTAAAGGAAATGATTATGCTTTTTGGAGTATAAGAATGAAAATCTATCTAATGGCCCTTGGCTGTGATGTGTGGAAATCTGTTGAAAATGGTTACACTGCTCCATCTACTCCAGCTATTGACACTGCTTCAAAGAAGCTCTGCAATGCCAATTCAAGAGCTGTTAATGCTATTCTTGGAGGATTAACAAATCCTATATTTGTAAAAGTGATGCACTGTAAATCAACAAAGGAAATTTGGGATAAAATGAAGATCATATATGAAGGATATGGAAAGGTCAAGAAAGATAAACTTCAAACAAACAGATGGAAGTCTGAGAGTCTGAATATGAAAGAGGAAGAAAACATTGTAGAATATTTTCAAAGAGTGAATGAAATAGTCAAGTCAATCAGAGCATTGGGAGAAGAGCTAAAAGACAAGATTGTTGTCCAAAAGGTGTTGAGATCATTACCAACGAGATATGATGCCAAGGTATATACCTTGGAACATCGAGAATACCTTGAAAAACTTGAAATGGATGAGCTTGATGGGATTATTATAGCATATGAAATGATAATCGAGCAAGAAAAGTCATAAAAAATTGAAACAACCTTCAAAGCATCAAGAAAAACAAGGAACCATAAGCATGTGCCAAATGAAAATCACTCAAATATATCGGATGAAGAAGAGGCCAACTTTATAATAAAAATCAAGAAAGGGTCTAGAAAATACAAAGGGAAGTTACCTTTCAAATGATTCAACTTTGGAAAAATTGGACACTTCGCTAACAAATGTCTCTATCCCAAACAAGAAGATAATGATGATGAAGAAGCTTACAATAAAAAAGAATATAAAAAGGGAAAAACCAAAAAAAAAAATAAGAATACCTTTTACACCAGAGAGGCCGACAATTCATCTGAAGAAAGTGAAGATGAAGAGTCAGAACACCTATTTATGGGTATAGAAACCCAATATAATCTTTCTAAAAATACTTTTGATATTGAAGAAAAATATGAGGATGAAGGAGAAGTAGACCTAGAAGCAGAACTAATCGATGCTCTAGATGAACTTAGAAAGTATAAAAAGAAGAACAAGTTACTAAGAGGACAACTGCTGGAATTAAAGAAGCACAAAAATTAAGAGAAAAATAAGTTTCAAAAACCATCAAAGAATCAGAGAAAATCATCATTGACCTAAAGACTCAACTTCGAGAAGCCAAGAGAAATGAGGAAGTCTTGATTAAACAACTTAATGAAAAACAACAAGATTGTAAGAAGCTAGAGACTGAAATTGTTCAACTAAAGAGGGAACGTGAGAAATGAAACAACCAATCAATATTTTAGAACAGTTCAAAAATATTGAATGACATTCTTAATAGTCAAAGATCAACAAACGATAAGACAAGACTGTCATATGATCAAGATTCAACCTCTTCAAAATAAAAGACTGAAAATAAACCAATCAGTTATGGAGATGCTCTTAGAAGCCCCTTAAAAAGGGAAGATAACAAGGTGAAGATGGTACCATTAAAGAGTGTTCCTAATAAATAGAAATCAACATCCCATATAAAAGAAAAATAAGACAAAAATAACACTCAACCAGAAAGAATCCCCTTAATAGATATCAACATATCGTCCTTGGATATTGCCACTCTTGAAATAATTTTGGACATAAAGCAGTACATTGTAAATCCTATAGAAAGTACAATCCTAAAAATGTCCAAAGATATAAGAAAAGCAAGATTAACGTAGAGAAAAGAAACTATAATTCATTCTCTCCTTTACAAGATTACAATGTTGAATGTCACAAGTGCAAAAATTATGGTCATAAAGTCAGTGAATGTAGATTGCTAATACAATCCTTGAATACTAGCATTCCTAACAATAAAGATAAAAAGATATGGAAAGAAAAACATGTGGAAGAAAAGGTAACATAATGTAAAGTATCCCTATATGCCAAGAAAAAAAAGTGTCAATGGTACATTGAAAGTGGATGCTCTAAGTATACGATAGGAGATAAAAAAGTATTTCTCAATATGAAAAAGAAGGAAAAAGGAAGTGTCACACTTGAATATAATGTATCTGCTAGAATACTTGGAAAATGCACAGTCACTTTGGGAAACAAGAAAAAAAAAGCAAAAAATGTGCTACTAGTTGAAAATCTGAAGCACAATCTTCTAAGTGTAAGCCAAACTTGTGATCAAGGACATACACTCATTTTTTACTCCTAGAAATGTGAAATCAAGAAGGAAGGATCATGAAAATTAGTAGCTATTGCACCAAGAACCTAAAGTAATATATATATATATTTTAGATATTAAATAAGAAGAAGAATGCTACATGAGTCAAGTAGATGAAAGTTGGTTGTGGCACAAAAGAATGGGACACTAGAGCTTTGACAATCTGATCAAAGATAGTATAAAGGAAGCAATGAAGGAAATGCCAAATATTACAAAACCTTCTGACCCTGTTTGTAATCATTTCCAACTTGGGAAGTAGATGGAAGTCAGATTCAAGACACAATAATACTCTACATCAAGATCCTTGGAGCTTGTTCACATTGATATCTGTGAACCTACTAGGACTAGAAGTATACAAGGAGAATATTACTGCATGTTGATTATTGATGACTATACAAGGATGACCTGGGTATACTTCCTCATAGAAAAATCAGAGGCATTTGAAAAGTTTAAAGCATTCAAATATTATGTGGAGAATGAAACAAATATCAAGATAAAATATCTGAGGTTAGACAATGGAGGGGAATTTACTTATAATTAATTCAATAAGTTCTGTGAATATCATGGAATCAAGAGACAATTTTTAGATCCATGAAATCCACAATAGAATGGAGTTGTTGAAAGGAAAAACAAAATTGTTCAAGATGCTGCAAGAACAATATTGAATGAAGCCAAACTTCTAGATAAGTTTTGGAGAGATGCAGTATATACAACAGTTCACATACTCAATCAAGCACAAATTAGAGTTAACCATGACAAGACACCTTATGATCTATGGTTTGGTAGACCAACATCAGTTAAACACTTCAGAGTCTTTGGGAGAAAATGCTATATTAAGAGGGATGATGATAACCTAGGAAAATTTGATTCTAGATCAGGAGATGGGATATTTCTTGGTTACTCACCAAACAAAAAGGCTTACAGATGATATAATCTAATATTGCACAAAATAGTGGAAAGTGAAAATGTAAAAGTAGATGATCTAAAATTGAGAAAAATCAAATCTCAAGATAAATAACAAAATGATGAATGGAGAAGAACTAGTGATGAAGAAGAAGATGGTGAATCAAAAAATGAAGAAGATGTTGAATAAATACAAGAGAATGAACCACAAACTGATGAAGAAAAAGATTAGGAAGAAACACCCTTGCTAAAATCTCCATCAAAAAGAGTTTAAAAGAATCACCCTGGAAGTCAAATCATAGGGGATAAAAGTGCAGGAGTAGAAACTAGAAGAAAACTTACATTTGAATCATAACAAACAATTATTTCTTTGATAGAACCCAAATCATTTTCAGAAGCCATCAAGAATGAAGATTCGATAAAAGCAATGACTGAAGAACTTGACGAAATAGAGAAAAATTAGACTCGAGAACTGGTCCCAAGACCAGAAGAAAAAAATGTGATAGAGACCAAATGGATTTTTGGGAACAAACTTAGTGAAAATGTATAGATTATAAATAATAAATCCAGATTAGTATGCAAGGGATATGCCCAAGTTTAAGGAATTGACTTTGAGGAGATATTTTCCCCAGTGGCAAGATTAGAATCTATCATAATGTTTTTGGATTTTGCATGCTTCAAAAAATTCAAAATCTATCAAATGGATGTCAAATCAACATTTATAAATGGAACCTTAGAGGAAGAAGTCTATTTAGAAAAACCTGAAGGATTTAAGTTGACAAAAATTCAGGATTATGTATGTAAACTAAAAAAGGCTTTGTATGGTCTTAAACAATCTCACAGGGCATGGTTCTCAAGGCTTGATAACATATACAACAACAAGGATACAAGAGAGGGACTACTCACGACAACCTATATATCAAATTTGAAGAACAAAATATGATTGTTGTTGTGGTATATGTGGATTATATCATTTTTGGAATTAATTTGACTATATTGATAAAACAATTTGCTACAAAAATGCAGAAAGAATTTGAGATGTCTATGCTCAGTGAGCTAACATTCTTCTTGGGTTTACAAGTTACTCAGATAGACAAAGGGATATTCATATCCCAAACCAAATATATCAAAGAAATGCTAAAGAAATTTCAAATGGAAGATTGCAAACCTATGAGTAATCCATGGTTATAGGATGAAAACTAAGCTTAGATGATGGTTCACCAAAGGTAGACCAAACCATGTACATATGAATGATTGGTAGCCTGTTATATACAACAACAAAAATACCTGATATCATACGATCTATAGGAATAATAGGCAGATTTCAATCTGCACCTAAAGAGACTCATTTAAAGGCAGTAAAAACGATATTCAAATATATAAGAGCTAACTTGGATTTTGGATTGTGGTATCCAAAAACAAAATATTTTACATTAAATGCATATACTGATGTAGATTGGGTTGGTAGTGTGGATGATAGGAAGAACACCAGTGGAGGAGCATTCTTCCTAGGAAAGTGTCTAGTATCATGACTAATTAAGAAACAAACATCTAGATCATTCTCAACCTCAGGAGCTGAATATATTGCTGCTGCCACCTGCTGAACTCAAGTAATTTGGATGAAACAAACCCTAGAATACCTAAAAGTAAAGTATGATCATCCAAATATTCTTAACTGTGACAATACTAGTTCCATAAACCTATCTAAGAATCCTGTCATGCACTAAAAAACTAAGCATATCCCAATCGAATTTCATTTTTTAAGGGAACACGTTTCTCAAAAAGTTGTTAAAATGACAAAAGAAGGGGGTCAAATTTGATTGGAATTAGGAGTGTGAAGAGAGATTTTAACAATTGAAGGACATTTTGACAAGTGCGCCAATCTTAAATATTGCAGATTTTATAGCGTGCAAGGAAGGGCTTGGTGGAGTTCTCACTCAAAAAGATCATGTGGTGTGCTATGAGTCCCAAAAAATAAAATAGCATGAGAGGAATTATTCCACACATGACTTGGAATTATCCACCATTGTTCACACATTAAAAATATGGAGACATTACCTCATGGATTGAATATTTTAGCTAAGGACATACCACTGTGGTCTGAAACATTTGTTTGGACAACCCACATTAAATGTGATACAAACTAGATGGATTGAATTTTCGATTGAATATGACTTAGAAATTAAGCATATAAAAGGAAAGGAAAATCAAGTGGCTTACGCACTCAGCAGAAGAGCACATGAGATGAATACAAAAGCCATCAACATGTACAATATATATTTAAAATATAAATTTTAGAAAATGCAAATTTAGATCAACACCATTTAAAAATAAAAGAGACATTACAACAAGGCAATTTACAACATAAATTTAATTATTATGAGATGAAAGAGGATGGAATACTCATGTATAGAGGCAAATTATATGAGCCTAATTCCAATGAGATGAAAAATACAGTGCTAAGGGAAATGCACAATGTGCCATATGTTGGTCACCCAGGATATCATAAAACAATTGCAGTTGTAAGAAGCCAATACTTTTGGCCAAGAATGAAGAAAGACATGGCTAATTATGTTGCTAGGTGTCTAGAGTTCCAAAAGTTGAAGAAAAAACATAGACATCTAGTGGGGATACTTTATCCATTGCCCATTTCTGAGTGGAAATGGGAAGTGGTTACAATTTATAGTGAAGCAACATGATTCCATCACGATGGTCGTGGAAAAATTGATGAAGGATGCACATTTTAGTCTAGTAAATACTACCCACAAGGAAACAAATATTGCAAAGATCTATGAGAAAGAATTTTCTAGGCTACATGGGGTGCCTAAGGCATTAGTTTCAGACAGAGATCCAAAATTCACATCCAATTTTTGGAAAGGTTTGTTCAAAGGATTTGTGACAAATTTAAATCTCAGTACAACGTATCACCCAGAGTCAAATGGGTAAATAGAGAGGACCAACAAAATAATTGAAGACATGCTCAAAATCTATGTGATGGACCAACCATCAAAGTGGGAAGATTATATCCAGCTAGTAGAGTTCTCTTACAATAATGAGTATCAAGCCTCAGTAAAAATGATCCCGTTTGAAGCATTGTATGGTAGGAAGTTTAACACACCGGTGAGTTGGTATAATCCAACAGAGATAACTGTTATTGAGCCAAAATTGTTGAAGGAAATGGAAGAGAAGATGACAAAGATCAAGAATAATTTTAAGGATGCCTAGGCCAAGCATAAAATTTATGTAGAAAAGAATAGAGTTTTCAGAGATTTAAAGTGGGAAAACATGTATTTTTAAAAGTGAAAGTGAAGAAAAGTTCACTAAGATTATGAAGCTTCCCAAAGTTGGTAGCAATATATTGTGGACATTTTAAGATCTTTAAAAATATATGGCTAGTTGCATACATGCTATCATTTCCTGCATCCATGATAATTCATAATGTATTTCATGTTTCTTTATTAAAGAAATATGTTTCCAACTGTAACCACATAATTGATTGGATTGTGATCCAGGTGGAAAACAAAGGGGATTTCTGGGTGGAACCGGTACACATCCTGGACTGGAAATTTGAAATTCTCAAGAAAACATCCATAGGGACGGAAAAGGTTCAATGGGCCCATTACGGTCCTGAAGACACAACTTGGAAGTATGAAGAAACTATGAGGGAGGAATACCCACAATTTTTTGTCAATTTTGAAGAAAATAGAAGCTAAAGAATCACAAGACTCCATTTTTGGGCAACTAGTGTTCCAGAAACACATCTCAAATTCATGATCACCTGTGCTGACAACTTTGATAAAATAATAGTGCAACCAATGGATTGAGGGCAATGAAAGGGTCACATTCCTTGGGTAAACAAGTTTAGAGGAAACAAGAGATTTTAGTTTAGACAACTGTTGGAGGGTAAAAATTGAAAAAATTTGTTTTATTTTTTGAATATTGATATAGATTTTATATGTTTTTGGGCATGATGCCATGCACTGAGGATGGTGCAGAATTGAAGGGGAGGGGGAATGTAACATACCTGCTATAATACATTGTTTAATTAATGCATAAGTGTAGATATAACCAAATGCATAAATGTTTGGTGTTTCGATAAATATGTAACCAGTGGTGTGTTTGAGGTCAAGGAGTTATAACCATGTAAACAAGTAGGTTCATGATAAACCAAATGATCATTAATCCTTTGATGTAATCAACATGAATTCCAACTGTGGGTTTTCACGCTTGCAGTCGTGAAAACGAAAACGAAAAGCAGTTATACAAAAAGTGAAGAATAATGATATCAATTAAACAGTTGCGACGATTAATGAGGGTTTAAAAACCTTGTGTAGGCAGCTTGTAAAATAAATAAATAGAGATTAATATGGCTGCCAACAGGTAGTTAATTAGATTAGCGGTAACTTCACATTGAAGGGTGATGACTAAGACTAGGGGAAACTTTCAATTCAAGGCTAGGAATGACCAGGCCCACATCAAGTGAAGAAATAAAATTAAGAAGTTGAACATGTGTTGTCCCATTCCATGTCAACAACAACACATCCATTCACTGGGAACTCTAAAACCCGACAAATCGACGACTCCACTAAATTATGGTTTATGGTTTACATGATGAATTGATGATGGCAGAAAGTGGGTGTGTGAGTCAAATTTGAGTCCAAAAACCCTCCCATATCGTTAAGGTGTGCAAATAGTCTATCCATGTCAAATTTCAATGCATACATAAATAGTTTGAAAACATTTCAACGTTGGCCCCATTCACAGGTCACTGTTGCCTGTGTCTAGTCCTAGTACAATTTCCTTGTAAAATTTATATAAGATATTTGGAGAATGATAATTTTGAATGATAATTGATCCCTTTTAGTTTTGGGTTGTTAGTATTTTCAATTGCACGCACCTTTCAATCTAGTCAAAGTTCAATTAATGTCTCTTGTTATTGTAGGGTTATAAAGCCTCATGATCCCAATGCCCATATGCCTCCAACCTTTTGATCTAATGATCATTGGGTGACAAGTGTCATAATGGCTAATGACTAAGACCAGGGACAACTTTCAATTAGGCGCAGTCACGCAGATCTCCTCTTGGTTTCCATAATAGTTCATTCTCTACTAAACAGGGGTAACCACATGAAGGTGGAAGCTCTAATTATGACCCCCCCCCTCACATCACTCTCAATTTCCCCATATTACCTAATTTGAAATTCTAAAGAACATGTATCATATACTATATTATACAAAATAAAAACATATAAAGATAATAGAAAAGATATAAAAACATACCTCTTCTTTTCAACAATTAAATATTAGTCATCTTCTTCTTCATCTAGCTCAACATCTGTATCAAGATCTGGTTCATAATTGATATTGGTGAAAGGCTCATTCATATCAACATCATCATTAACGTCATTTTTGCTAATATAGTTATTGATATCGTCAATGAGATTGTCATCTCCTACATTTGGATGATCAACTTCTTCAACTTCTTCGTCTAACACATCGACTACATGAGCCACCTTATCCTGATCTACATAATAATGATCTTCTTCCTCGTTATTATCTTCATCCTCGGCTACATGATTATACTTTACTGGTCTTCCTCTTGGATCATATCTAACAACGTATGACCAACCTGCTTTACCAGGTACCTCTGAGTAAAATACTTGCTCACATTGACTTGGAATAACATAAGGCTCTGTACCCGGTTCAAATTCCCTTGTATTAACCATGGTAAATCCATTATCATGCTCAATAACATTTCTTTCAGGATCATGTTCATGCATCCGCAGCCTGTACCATTTAACCTCAAACAAAACTATTTTAAAGGAACTAAAATCACACTCAATTATATCCTCCAAATGCCCATAGTACATATTCTTAGTTTCTTCTAGATTTATGTCACTTCTAGAGGAAATGTTGGTGACCTTAAACACTGTAGTTATCCCACAATCTGAGATTTTCATCTTATCATCCAACATTTTGATATGAAATTTATGACCATTACACCACATAGCCTTGTGATGTTTCAACTGCAACATGGAAAAAAAGTAAAAAATACATTGCCAATTAATAAACCTCATATAGGAGTTAGTAAATATATATTTCAAAAATTAAACAAACCAAATACATTGAAAAATTGGGAAAAAACTAGGAAAATGTGGGTAAATGTTTTTACTTGCCTGTTTATCTTTTAAACCAAAGGCTAAATCAACTTTCCTTGATGTAAGATCAGGAAATTGATCTCGATGACGATGTGCTGTTTTAATCATCTTACTCACCCCTTCCCGTGATAACCTATTGAAGTATTCTTCAATATATTCTATCTAATGCTCCATCCAATCAAGGTTGTTTACAATGTATAAATGTAAAGCATCCCACTCTCGAGCAACTATATGATAGCATAAAAATTTAATATCATTAATTAGCTATTGTTAATAAAGGAATAATTTAATAAATGTGTAATATATTAAATCTATGTCAACATCTAATAATTACATTTCACAATCCTCATGTTACCTTTCCCCAATAGGACCTCCCCTTCAAATTTGTTGATGGATTCGAGATGCCAAATGTGAGGCACATTTATATTTTTTGCTAATTTAGGTAGATATTGACTAATATACACCATGCATTGATATACCATATATCCCTCAACCATAGAACCCTTCGGATGTGCTCTTTGTCTAACAAAATCCTTCAATGACTTCAACTGCCTCTCCACCATCCACATCGACCTTGTGTGTACTGGTCCACATAATTCAATCTCCTCAACTTGGTGTATGAGGTAGTGTTCTTGGGCATTGAAAAATGCTGGAGGTAGATACTGTTGCATTTGACACCTTAGTCAGGGAATTTCTCTCTTCCAATACCTTATATCTTCTTTATGGATTTGTTTTGATGATAGCCACCTACAAATGTCGATGCAATAAAATAATATCAAGGCATACATAAATTTGCAAATAAAACATAATATGTCAATAAGTTCAGCTACAAATCACATAAGAAGTACATTTTCCTTATAAAACAATACTTACCTCATGTATTTGCCAAGTACATAAATAATTTGTTTTATGTTGTTGTCAAATTCGTCCGGGAGAGATAAAGGTAGAACATACTGTAACAAAAAAATAATAATTATTGTTTGTTTCCAAAAAATGCGTACCAATAAGGAAATATATTATAACCTACTAATTACCTTAATGAATGTATGCCAGTCATGTGTTTTAACCCCACCAAAATCACCTTTTTTCGTTAAGATATTTTGTATGTTTGACGAAAACCCCGTCGGAAACCTAATTTTTCAAATGACCTCTTTTACAATATTGCTCAGTTGCTCCATCAATAACCAAGGAAGACTAGTATTCTGTTCATGACCATCTCCATTATAATTAATAATAACACTTTGTAATGCATGATTAGCTTCTTGGAAGTCACAACAAATCTTTCCGATTCTCTCTTTGTCAATCCTTCCATCTAATATTTTCCATAACAATTCTGTTATGTTCTTTCCGATATGCATTGTATCAAACATATGAACTATTTGTAGGTTCTCGTAGTATGGCAATCTACTGAATTCCATTGGGTAACTTTTCATTCCTCGTGGAAGCCCATTCGTGCCTTAATGACATCCATGAATCATCAACAAATTGAAATTGACACTAATTAATGGGACAAAATGAAATTAATACTAATGAAATTAACCAAATATTTATATAATATGTCATACATAAATAATTTGCATACCTTGACGATTTCTAATATATTCCAACTTCCATAAGTGAGGTGTCATTCTTTGTGGTTTTTTTTCATTTTCTTCTTTACCATTGAATTTTGCTTTGTCTGTAGTTCGATAACTATGGTTCTTAGGCAGAAAGTGCCTATACTCATCAAACACTTCCTTTCCTAAACTCCTTGAACGATGAGATTTTATCCTCGGACCAAAAACTGGGCATGCAAATTTACCCTTTGTTTGAAGACCTTCAATATATATGAATTAATGTAGTGTCAAATTAGAGTTACAATTCAAAATAATGCATGATATTTTCAATACATATATATAATATTAAATCACAAAATAAAGTAACAATATACCACAAAAATGTGTTAACCGGGGAGCATCATGAATTGTCCATAATAGTATTCCATGGAATTAAAATCGTTTTTTCCCTATTGGTCTAGAGATGTCATACATAGTGATGCCAGCCCATAAATTCAACAACTCATCAATAAGAGTCTCAATATATACGTTCATATCTTTAACCTGGTACCTACCTAATTGGTTCAACATACTGCATGATTAATTATACTTATCTAGATGTTGTTATATATAAAAGAAATAATTACCATGCACGAAACAAAGAAATGAAATAATTTGTCATACTTTAAAGCAAATAAAATATAATTAAATACCTGGAACAATCATTGCCAACATTGTGTGCCCTCTCTTGATCAACATCCAAGGAGGAAGGTTTTTGTTTATAACAAAAACATGCCACACTGAGTACGTAGAATGAAGCTCTCCAAATGGATTGACACCATCAGTTGCCAACGAAAGTATAACATTACGAGGTTCTTCTTTAAAAATTGGCCAATTTTCTTTGATGTACTTCAATGCAGAACCATCTGCAGGCATTCAAAGAACATCGTCTCGACTTCTATTCTTTTCATGGAAATCCATAAACTGTGCTATACTTTGGCACCTGAAAAACCACTGGAAACGTGGAATTATCGGAATATAACGAAGAACTTTGTGAGGCACATTCTTCGACGCTTTATCGGTTCAATATCTACTTATTTGACATTGTGGGAATTCATTTTCTAATGCATATTGTCCATAATATATGATATGATCATTAGGACATGCATCAATAGCCTGATAGTCCATTCCAATTTCTTTCATAACCACAGATATTTCTCGATATGTGCGTGGAAAAATATTTGACGTCGGTAATAGAAATTCACCTAACAATCTACAAAATTCTAAACAATAAGTCAATGTAAACAATATTAATCATCAATATTGCATCCAATATACTAATTTACGAATTAGAAAACAATAGCAATATAGGAAATAATTTAACCTTTTAAGTATTTGTGAACATGCAGGCATAAATAATTAACAAATTAAATACCTTAGTATCTGTGTGAGGCATGTGTTTTATAAACCATTCAAAACCTTCAGGTTCACCAACAACAATATAGAAGATAAAATATTTGTTGTTGAGCCTTCATAAAGAGGTTGACGTGACTTCTTGAGTAGAGGATCAACATCATGACTATCATCCTGGTTGTCCTCATCCATTGAAGCAAATGTGTCTTGGATCAATCTATGTATCTCATCTTCCTTATTTGAATCACTAACATTATCTCCATCCATATCATCATTAATAACTTGACCATCAACTTCAATTTTCTGATCTCGAAGTTCATCACCCTATAAAGGAGTATTTCTGCTAGTACTTGGCAAATAACTCTCTGGAGGTTGACATTTTGGGGGCATTGTCTATATATTTAAAAACAACGCAGAAAAGTTAGTGTGTATAGAAAATATAAAAATCTTGATAAGAAATATTACTAAAATTCATGACATGATGATTATTACAGAGAATACATTAAATATTGAATCCTCTTACCAAGGGACAATATTCATAACCCCCTTCGGTGTGCCCCTTCTCCCTACAATGTATTTCATCTGTTGTTATTAAAAGTATTTTTCTTTGCAAGCCTCTTGTTGGCCCTTGAGTATGGAAGTATGTGAATATCAAGGAAGAAAAAGGAGAATGAGAACTTTGCGGAAGACACCGTGACTGTTACTGGGTCGAAGTGAGGAAAAGAGCATAAAAGATGGAGTGAAGCCCGAGAAATCAAGCCGTTGGGTGAGGAGATCGAGGATGATAGATCAAAACAGAAGAAGGATCGTGGACAACTTAATAAGTGGAAAAATCCATTGTTAGACACTTTGGAGCATCGCACGAGAAGGAAGGAAAGACAGGATGGCGAAGCCATGAAAATATAGGTCAAATTGACCTAGGGTTTTGGTATCTAGGGTTTTGGACACCTAGGTTTTGGCCCAAGGTTGTCGGTGAGCTATTGTAATGTATAAATAAAGGTAATGAGGACCCAGTGTGGCTTGGTACGATATTGTTGTCGATCTAGTGGTATTGTTATGGTGAGAGATTACTGTTGTGTGAGGGAGAAGTGCTAAGTGTGAGAGCCTTCTGGTATTGTAAGATCTTCAGCTGGGTGCAAAGATCAACCCTACAGCTGGGTGCGTAGGGAGGGGAGAGAAAGAGAGGAGAAGAAATAAGATCTTCTAGCTAAGAGCGTAGGCAAGAAATATATGCTTCGTCTTAATACATTATAAAGCACATTTCTGTGGATGTATCCATAGAGAGAGGGTGAACCATGTATATTTTGTGTTGTGTGTGATTGGTATTCTGTCTCTGTCATTGATATATTGTGATTGCATTACTATTTTAGATATTATAAGTAGATGTGCAGAGTAGATACTAGCTGATAAGTTATATATGAATGTTGTTCTGTTCTTGTATTAGATCCACTTGATATTCCCCTTGGTTGTAGACAACTCTGTCCTGCAACCCCCTCATAACTGCTTCAGGTGAGACTGCATCTGCTTTGCAAGTGTTGCCGAAAGGGCCAATAGTTAGGGCTTGTTGGTGCGCTCTTGGAGTTGAACCCTAGGTCTTCCCCTGTGCCAACACCTCTGCAATCATAGAAGGGGAAATAACATTTTCCATCACCCCTCGCCTCTAATGCCGCTCTTAACCGAGAAATATTCTCGTCATTTTCATTCATAGTGACAAATCCTTGTCCTGACAAGTAATTGTCTTACCTACACCATACCAAACAATAAGTTGTCAAATTTTTATATTTTAACTACTCCTTCATGATATTTTAGCTACTCCTTTCGATTATGATATGTTTATTTATAGTGACCTACAATCCTCACAATTATTTCTTCTAAGACATTTTGACATGCTTTTTATTATTATTATTGATTAACTATTAAGATCAATATGCTTCAATTTGTACTTTAGAGTAGTGTGTACTGAATCACCATGGAAAATAATTACACACCATTTAACGAAAGTGGTCAAAATTGATCAAACTTGAATCACTCGACACCATACACTAGCCTCTAAGTTGTTTTGTAGACAAAATGCCAATCTTTGAAATTCACCACTAAAAAAAGAATGCCAACCACTTGTCATCCACAATTGGGTTAGGTTGGTTTAAATTATGACGTGTTGATTTGCATCTACATACAATAGTCACAATTTTATGCTACTTACAGTGGTCACAATTTTATTTTCTAAGACACTTTGGCATGTTCTCATTTTTTATTGTCTGACTAGTAGATTTCATCATGTTATCATAGATTCGTCGTGAATTTTTTATATTTTAGATACTCCTTATTAATAGTGTATAAACAAGTTACATCAACTACAAACTAGAGTTAATCACTACATCTAGAATTGTGTGTGATTATAAAAAATTGAGAGAAACAACATCACATATAAGAAAAGGCTATGTGGATTTTATTGAGAAAGTTGAAACAGATAAACTTTATTTATATTGGAAGAGTATGGTATATAATCATAAGTTCATTTGTTAAAGGTGCTTAGTCATAAGCCAAGAAAGTTCATTTGTACAAATGTTTCCTTTATATAATAACGACATATATACCTAACATAATTTTAGGGTTAGTGTTTATGTATCTTATTGTTATAAACATGAGTTTCCTCCCTATCTTATATATACCATAACTTATCATTTATCAATATAACAAT
>ML779649.1:611625-628430 GCA_009831015.1 Picea engelmannii
CTTGTAAGAGGGTGGGTGTAGAAAGTCACATCCCATATTTATTGGGAGAATGGGGCTTAAGTAAAATCAACATTGGGCAAAGTGAGAAATCAATTGTCTTGGGGAAAATAGATGAAATTTGTATGGGAAGAACAAGCAATTTTTACAGGCATGTTTTTGGCATGAACAAAAAGTGAAGAACAAGGAAGAAGAGAATTGTAGATGGAGCAAGAAGGATGTACAAATTTTGGAGAATGTTGGATATTTTTGGAGCTAAAGAATGAAGAAATAGGTTGTCAGGCTTGAAGAGTGAAATCCTGTGTGAGTTTCATTGTAACAACAAGTGATTGATGTTGTTTATACTGGTAGTTTTCCTAGAAGTGAGTTCCCTTTAGTTCCCAATAGAGAGATTCTTAGTTACCTATTCCAGAGAGACCCTAATAAATGAATGGGATGCCTCATTGACTAAGAGAAATGAAGGGGTACATTTCTTGGGTTGGGCAAGTCAAGAGGAGGAGAACTGGTGGAAATCAAGATAGTTGTAGGAGAGTGTCAATGGGTTGTGGGATTAGATGAATTGTGAGTGGAATGCGAGAGAAACCCCTTTCTTATGGATTCATAGCCCCAAGTTGAGGGTGAATTGTTGTTGATATTTGGAATAACAAGTCTATGGTTGAGTGGAACATCCACCCTAGGCAGCTGGTTGCACAATTGTTTTAAAAAGATAAGTGTTCATTTGTTTTTCTATTGTATTTCATGAGTTTAATTGTTGTGCTTAACGTTTTGAATGTGAATGGTTTATTTGTTGATATACATGAATTTAATAGATGCATTCACGTTCATTCCATCATGTTGTAGTTTCATATAGTTAAATGGTATTATTCAATAGTTAAATCTATGTATAATTCATAGCTGATAAGCTACAAGAATATAGTTAGCAACAATTTTTTTATGTGTATTCTACGTAGTGATGTTCCTTAGTTATGATGGGGGGATGTTACATCCATGCACACATGAATATTTTCCTAATTTTATTCATGGGAATGGGATTGGATACCCATTCAGTAAAGGGAATATGGTAGATGAAACCCACCTTAAGGAGTTTCTCCACCTCAACCTTTATCGCCGTGACTTTCCTAGGATTAACCGATATTAAATTTTGTTGAACGTGTTTCACATTCTCGTACATTTTGATATCATATTCAACAATATGGGGGTCTATACCTGAAATTTATTCACATTTCCATGAAAAAACATCATGGAATCCTTTAAAAAGATTGTTATAAGTGCTAACTTCATCAAGAGAACAATTTGCTCCAATAAACATATTTTCCACAAACCTAGGGTTTCTAGAGATATTAATCAATATAGTTTTGGAAATATTATTCATATTACCCTCAACATACACATAATTCTTAGCTAAGGGGTTCACAAACTGATTATCATCTCCATTAATGGTCAATATAAATTCTCCATTGTCTACCCTACTAAGTTCCAGGAGGAAGTAAGACCTATGGTGCATATACTCCCAAGGAATTTTAGGGCCAATCATTGCTTCTAGGATAGATTCATTATATGGAAAAATTAAATCCAATAAATCCATAGAAAGGAAATATTTGGAGACCTACACTGGCACAATAATATGATCCAATTCCTCTGTTTGAGGAGGAGTCAGATCAATGTTTGTAGTGTCAATTTGAATAGCTTGATAAGAAATTTCTGTTGTAGACAAAGTCATGCCCATTATTGCATGTTCAATTCCTTTCAATGAAGCAGAAGGACAGGGTAAAATCCACAGATCCTCAAAGTATGTTTTTCAGAAATAACAAACTTGGGTCACGAGAGTTGCAGAAAATGGCTCACTAGATAAAATAGGAGTGGAGTTGATATAAGAAACATGTGTTGGAAAGTGAAAAGTCCCCATCAAGGATGGATACATTACAACACCTATATTCTTGATGGACTTATGAGAGTTACTGATTAACAATATAATATAACTCCATGACGCAACTGGGTCAATGTGAGAGTACAACATTAGATTAATAGTAACAATTTTCCCCTCATGGGGAAAACAAATAATTTGAGAAACTAGGGAAACTACATCTGTCATAGTGTATGTCCAATTGCATCCCCCAAAAATGTTGTAATTAAGTGGAGCATTGACTACTTCAACTTCAATGGTAGTGATTCCCCCCCCCCAACTAGACATGAAATGAGTGCATAATCACATGGGGACTAAATGAACATCCATCAAATGTAGTTAACAAGGTGGGAGATGAGGCAAGATCACGAGAGTTGATGGCTTGCCAACATGGCAATGACATGACATATGTCAAAGCACTTTCATCCACAATCATTCTAAATATGTTTTCATGCTATACAATACTTGTATATGAAAAGTGATGTGGTAAGGAAGTCGAGGCTTGACATTATAAGTATAAAACATTATCACCTAAGAAATATAGAATCAACAACCCTAATAATAGATATCCATGCACTCTGTTGTGATGGTAAAATTTGGAGTACTTCCAAGGCTAACATAACACATGGTGCTTGGGATAAGTCTTCTACAATTGAGTAGTTTTGGGTATCCTGAGCATTTGGGTAGTGCAACGATCGCTTGAAAACACCCTTGGGTATGCATAAAATTATGTCTCCCACATGTTTCTCTCTATATAAATGATTTTGTGGTTCAGGGGATTCCTTTGCCTTAGAGGTGGACTCAATGTTCTCGTGACTACGATCTCTAGTTGAAAGGTGCATCTTAGATCCACACATGCATACATGAAATGGACTATTATCATGCAATGGTGCCCCCTAGTTGACACCTTTTGGAAATATAGTGTTACTTGAAGTGCCCATAGACATATGTTGACCTTGGGGGACATGATTACTTAAAACAATAGGTGTTGAGGTTCTTTAAGTTTGGGGAATTGATGAGTTAAATGGTATTCCTTGCATAACTTACAAATAAAATTAACTTTGTTTTTCTCCTTGTTTTCCCCATTATCATTGTTATTAGGTTTGTTCACATTATTATTACCCCCACCTCCTTTCTTAACACCGTTTTTTTTTTCTTTCCTCTAGGTTTCTAGTTACCCTTTGGATTCACCGATTGTACAACATGCACATTGGACACTTGGAGTGGGGGAGAGGTAAAAGAGTGAGCTTGACTAGCCATAGGTGGATGAATAGAAATTTATTCATCTAGTTTGCAACCAGACTTGCGGTGGGATTATCTACAGAACCTACCATGCCATCGGCATGGGGTCCAAGATTTGGATTTAGAGGGTCACTACTAGGTCATGGTGCAATTGGAAATATATCATACACAACACCAAAGTGAGAGTAAATCAGATCTAATTGCTGAGATCTGAAAGTTGCTTCTTCTTTGGTCATCACTCTTGAAAGAGATACGTATTTAGACATATACCTTAACAAAGACTCCAAGAACCATTCTAAAAGAAACTCGGGAGAAATATGAGCTTTTATCATCATGTTCCTTATCCTCCATTCTTGAATGTGGTTGGAGATATGGGTAGCATTATCTTTCCTAAAATTAGACAAGAGGTCAGTTCCAATATCATACTGGATAGGACGTTCCAAAGGATTCTTCTTTAAGATCAATATACCATTTCATAGCCCCTTCCCTTCAAACTTCATATTGTATGATGAGAGATTAGTGAGGATTGTAGATTTTAACCTTGTAAAATCAATTATTGCAAATTAATTATTAATTAAAAAACATAAAAAGATACAATGGCACACACACATTACACAAATATTTTACCCTCGAAACCCAAACCAGGAAAACCAACAACCTGTTTAGAGTTGCACCTCTAATTATTATTCATCATGCATCTTCATTGTTTACAATACAATATATATAGGATCATATGGCATCCAAAATCCCTAATCCATTGACTTGTATTAGTCAACAACCCTGATTTCTTAATCGGAATTAGAAAACCATCGACAAAAACCATGTGCCAAAACATCACTAAAAATAGATGGAAAAAACACAAAAAAAATGTTTTGGGGGTGGAGCTCCCAAACCCAGGAGTAGGATGATTCCTACCCCCCTGTGACCCCTAAAATAGGGGGGTCTAGTGCACCCCCCCATGCACACCTGAAACAATACATACACTTAATTTGGTCTTGCAAAGAATACAAAACATAACCAACAAGGATCGAGGGCCAATTCAAGTTGTGATGCATCAAATCATTCATGAGTTTGGAAAGATCTGATAAGATTAAAGTTGATAGAAATGGAAGCTACAATTGTGGCATAGAGTTTCAACTTCTAGCATTGTAACCCCCTTGACTATTTGGTACTCAATAAAGAATATCCTGGAATGTTGTTGGCACTAGATTTCCAAGTAATGTTTGTAGGTTGACCATGGTTTTGATTATAACTCCGAACTCCTTGGATGTAAGGAGGAAAAACCTCTACCCATTGGAATTCAAAACTGTTTGAAAGGGTTTCCCCTTGTCGACATCCTCTATGAAGAAAAGGTTCCATGCATAGGGTTCAAATAAACTTGGAAGGGATTTCTCCTTATCGACATTCCTGAAGAAGGGAAAGAGCTACTCCATTGATTTCCAAACAATGAAAAAGGGTTAGAGCCTATTGACATTCCGAAAGACCAAAACGATCCACCCATATGATTACCCAATATTAAAAAAGGATTGGTCCCTGTGAACAACTCAGAAGATGGAAAATCTCCACTTCGTAAAGAGCAGTTTGATGGAGGGATATGCCCTCCACCCTAAGGAAAACCTTGCAAGGGAGTTGAAGAGATCATGATAGTAAAACTAGGGTTTAGGAAGATTAGGGTAGAAATGACACAAACATGAGGAATTCTCATAGCCGACATCATGAATGAAAAATCACTCGAACCATATGATGTGGATGATGTAGAACTCATTCCTTAGACATGCCCACTTTGACAAGATATAGAGCCTCTGACTAATGCCCATGTTGTGGCATGGATGGTGCTAGTTTTTTGGGTGCTTGGAAAAGGAGGAGAAAATCCTCCTCCAATGGTAGTCGATGAGGAGGTATGAATTCCCCCTAACCCTGAAACATTAGAAGTGTTGTCCATATTAGACCATAAAGAGATGGGTTGTCAATGTGATCCAAACTATAAGAAGTCGTAACCTGCACGAGGATTGAAATATTAGGTTTAGTGAGGGGAGGGTTAAAATTTCTTACAAATCCCTTAGCTTGAAGATATTCTATACTAGAAACTTCTCCTTTATAATATGGCTCTATTGGTTCCTAAGTCAGCTAGTTCACGTTCGACGACCTTGAAGTTCAACAAAAATTCAACTAGAAAAATTTTAGTAATTAAATTTGATATTAAGTTCGACAAACTATAAAATTTAAATTAAAAAATATATATTAAAAAATTTAATAAATATTATATGCATAAGATAAATATGAAAATAAAAATTAAATTAAAAATTTAAATCATAATCCCCGGATGGGGTGCCACGTCGCAAAGTCGAGACACGTGGGAAAATGATGGGATGCGCCATTAATATAACCCACCAGCAACCATCCCTTCAACATTAAAATCGGAACGAGCTCGTGCATGTTTAACTAGGGGACAAGGCCCTTCGCACAAGTGAACAGGACGGTGCACCAGAGAACTAGGAGGCCAGCCTTAATGGCCAAGGTAGTCACTATCATCCTCATCCTTATCAACTACCTTGACAACAATGAGAGGTATTTGAATTTCACAGAGCTGAAAGCAGAGCCACCAGAGTTCTGGAGCAGGGTTATTCATCCGCTGGGAACTTCAGACATCTCCAGGTTCTTCAACAGGCCCAGGGCACGATGAAAGCCTCGCAGGGGCGCAACTTGGTACTCATTTGAATCACACAGGTAGAGGCAGAAGAATTTCGAGAAGGCATTGGCCTTGGCATCCTCGCGAAGAAACAGGAAGTCCAGGAGACCTCAAACGCCTCCCATGGCGTACGTGGAAGAGATTACCCTGGACGAGGCCATGCAAAGCTATCCTGAGCACCCTCTTTTCACAGTCCCAGACAATTGGAATCCTCACACTGATTTTGGCACTAAAGACAAGATTTCACCTCTAGGAATACCGCGTGGTCATAGAGCAACTCACCCAGCAGAGGAATTCACCACCTGCTATGTTGAGGAAGAGGTATCGTGCTGTGCAAAAGAAAAGAACGACCCACCCAGTGGTGCACCTATGGAGGAAGTGACTCAGCCTAACAAGCAGCAGGAACATCAAGTCAGTGAAGCAAATGAAGGCGAAGGAGCACAAGGGCCATTTCCCTTGGCCTCTGTTGAAGGAAATTGGCAGGACCAACTTCCTTTCACCAACCCGGGGTACCTTGCACTAATCTTTGAAATGCGGAGCATGCTGGATGATCAGATCTTTCATATCGTTCAAATTGAACAATGACTTGACATGTTGTATGCTTCACACTCCAATACTCTCCCGAAAAGGCAGTTCCCTACGTGCACACAACCTTATGTGTTTCCTACAGGATGGAGAAGGCATGGGGAAGAGGACGAGCCGACTGGTTAAAAGGTCTTGTGATGTTCATTGTTAGCAATCTCTTTTTGTTTCAGAACAAGGATTTAGCCTAGTTAGATCATAGTAATGTTATAAGTAGGTTGTTAGAATATAGACTAAACCTAATGACTATGCGTATTGGTTTCCTTCGGGCAGGACAACACTCTGATAATTTTGTTTGTTTGAACACAAGTGGCATAGAATGTCCAGCTGTCTCGGTTTCCTGTTCAGGCGAGACAACTGGCATTACAACTAGACTCTGTAACTCTACAACTCTAATATAAACATGATCCTCCCCTTTTTTACTTAAAAAAAAATTAATATCTATAAAATCTCTGGACTTTTGCTCATAAAAAAAATTAAATTAAATCATAATAAAATTAAAATTAAAAAATACATGCAATAAAAAAATAAAAAAATATACATTATAAAAAATATATATCTAATGATAAAATATGAAATCATAAATTATAAAATACAAGTAATAATAAAATATAACATACACAATTTACATAATAAAATTATAAAATATAAGATAATTTGAGAATTAGAAAATGATGATAAAATACAAATGAAAATAGCAGGTCATGGTCACCATCGAAGCTTAACCCTAGTTCGGTGGTCACCTGTGAATGAATCTCAATCCATAGCCTTGTTCATGTGTCACTTGTAGACTCAACATCATGTCCATAGTCACTACACAAGAAATTGATTGTTGCTTGCTTGGAGGATTGAATTCTGGAGTGCGGTGTCGGGTGGAAGGAATGCTACCATATGCAAAGGGAGAATGAAATATGAACGGTTCATCTTTTTTAATTAATTTTTTAACCCTCCAAAACAAAATCCAATTCAAATTCTATTGAACTCTACTAATTTTATGCCAAATTTATTCTAGGTTGATTTCCACTAAGATTTGTTTTCAAGTTAGCCGAAACTTAAATAATTTTTTTCGATTTATCTTGAAATTCAACAAATTTCAAATTTTGATCTTGATTTTCTTTGAATTCGGTGACTTAGACTAGTTCTAATGAAGTAGACTTGTATAGTCGACACCTTTGAGGAGACATCTCCACGCTTTCAGTTGAAATTCCATAGGTCCTTCTTGACCAGAGGAGCGGTCGGTTAGCCACTTTGAATCAACAACTCAAAGTAGCAATAAATAGACTACCTAAGGCCAATTAGAAAAACAAAGCACACCGTGAAAAAGTCACGAGAGAAAACAAAACACACAAACTAATTTTCCAAAGCCTAGCCCAGGTGCATTAGGTCCTGGTTCCGAAGCAATGAAAATATAGAGAAGGAACCTCCTGTAGATGGATACGGGTCGATTAAGTCTCGAGATCGATCAATGAAGGAGTGACAAACAATTATGATAACCTGCATGCAACATTCACCTGAGGTGAAAGTGTCCTCGTGAATATGAACACCCTCCAAAGGAGCCGAGGAAATGATATATCATCTATTTTAGGTATCACAAGAATCCCCTTACAGTCACCCATGTGGAACCTAGGAATGGAAACTATGACTACCAACTCACAATACAAAATGGAGGGAATCATCGTTAGTTGGGATTGGATGTATGGGAAGGGTAGATAAACTCGAAGCTCCCAAAAGTATCGGCACCCAGGGGCTAGTGGTACTTAGGAAACCCTTGTATACACAAAAATCCACATACACTAAGACAAGTGAGAGAGGGGATATGTCTTTCACTTACCCTCACGCGACCTAGAGATTAACTCTTGTGTTAGAGGAGATTCCCTGATAACACCTATGAGATATTGGATTTGAACACTCACTAATCAAATACTATGTTGAATTGAGTGGCCTTGGAGAGTTTAATCTCCAACCTATCCCAAGGCCGTATACATAGACTTTTTGGTGTTTCTAAAAAAAATAGTCTTGTAAAATTTAAGTTAGCGATCATTTTAATGGATGTTATTTACTCAGGAATTGGTAGTGAAATCAATGGTTTTTTAAGGATTCTTACAGAAATCAAATTATAAGAACATTTTATTTTTATTAAATGCAACTTATTCTTCAATGTAAAGAGTATAACATGAAAAACTAATGCAAACTATTAACTTTTACATGCAATATTTTCCTTTTCAAACTATGAAAGCACACCTACGATTATGTTTTCAAAAGACTCACTAATTTATACAACTCAAAAACCTAAATGCCTTGCAATGCAAAAACCTATTAAATGAAAAAAATGAAATAAGATAGAAGCATAAAAGAAAATATTTTTCTTTCAAAACAAGAATGCACTACAACAAACTAAAAGAAAGAGATTTATCGGCAAGAAAATTTCCTTTCTTTTCTTTTTCTTACTACTAAAGAAAAAAAAAACAAGCAAAAAGATACCAAAACAAGGACATTTTTATTTTTATGCTTGAAAAAACAAGAATGCAAGAATGAAATGTAATGAACTTAGATAAAGAGCTCAGTTTTCAGATATGACTGCAACAATAATCAAGAAACAGAGACACTTAAGGACAAGACTCTTCTTTCAGTGATGCACTCCAAAAATAAACTAGAGATTCTTAAAGGAACAAAATATCTTATTTTATTTAGTTATAAAGACCAATAAAGACTTGAACTAACTTTACAATCCAACAAACAACCCTCAAACAACACATTGAAAGAAACCCAGGAAGCAAGTTCGAGGCTAAATAGAGACCGAAATATGGAAGAAAACCACTTCCCATAACTCATATGCCATTGTTTCCTCAACATAGTGTGTATTCATGCGATTGTATCCACATAAAATAGAGTATATATGCGGGTTTAGATGGGGAAAGGTGGATATGGAACTCATCTTTTCCAAAAACAATTGGAAAAAGACTAAAACAGGACCTAGAATTCAATGCTATAGGTCTAAAAAGCAATTTGAGAACTAACACATAAGCAAAAGAAGAAAAACAAATCCTACAAGAAACTAAACAACCCTTAAGGGAAAAGAATCAATGAGCCATTCCCTAGTGGAGTCACTAAGTATGTTATAGTATTTTCACCCCTATGACCAGGGTTGAGGTCACAACAGAACAAGACAATCCAAAGAACCAACTGAAACCGAGAAGTACTTAAAATATATAACTTAATAACTACCAGTGGTTAGAAACCACTTACCCAAACACCAGAGTTCAGAGTAGATTCTGCTTGAATATCCTCACTCCAATCTCTCATTCTGGTAATACTTTGTTGATCCACAAACAAAGAAGGATATAACTGCAAAAAAAGTAGTTATAATAAATTAATTTTAACCACCTAAACTAACTAGGATCAATAATTTAGTTACCAACCAAACATATACACATAATCACAATGAAAAAATATTGATAACATATGATTGGGGCAGGAAAGAGGAGAGTTGTCATATATTAAATGAACAACAAATAACAAAGAGTGAAGTCACCTGATCCTTGTTATGACACTGCCTAAATTCCTCCTCCCCAGCCACTGAAGATAGCTTAACCTTTGTATTCCTTACTCCAAGTAAGTGATATAAAGAGAAGGGATATCCTCCCTCTCAACAGGATAATGAGGGAAAGGGTGCCAAAAACAAGGGTTTCCAGGAATAACGAATCGTCTTGAAGACATGGGACTGATTACTTGCATACTTAAACAAAAAATTTCTAGAATAAGGGTGCTTCTTTCTTTCCTTCACATAATGCCTCTATTTATACTATGAAAAGTTGGTTGGAGTAGTTATGCACATGGAATAGAAGGTTAATAACCTGGAAAACCTGTGAACTTCACTCAAAAAGGAAAATTTTGCACATATTTTATTTTTTGAGTGCATACGCAAGTTGTCAAAAGGAAACAAGTGTATATAAAGTTGCATACATGTGTTGTTAGATCAAGAGTAGCGTATGAATTTCCAAAGAGTGTTTTTTTAAAGAGTTTGAGGAGGAATTTTGGTCTACAACTGTAGGTGGATTTGGGATTATAGAAAATGAGTGCATATATGCATATAGAGTGGTAAAATATGCTATAACACTCTCTCACTCTTTCATAAGAACACAAGTATTTCTCATTATTAAAATCATATAATGGTTCACCTCTACATCATCATTAATTTTTATTTTTTTCTAAAATCAAGATTTTTCCTTCGAGACTGTGGATTATAATAGCATAAGCCCAACTATTTTTTGTGGTACTACCACTGTAATAGGAACTATGTGTCCTTGTGGTACCATGATTTATTTTTTATCTTTAACTTGAGGTTCAACATCGAAAAAACATGGTACCACAATATGCAATTTTTTTTGTTTTGTTTTTCTTTCCTCTCCTCCCTTGCTAATGAATTTGACATTCTAAATTCATGGAGCAAGACAAATTTTCCTGGGAACCATTGGAGTCCTTGCACTCTTCCGTCCTTGGTTGGATGTGAGAGAATTTGGTTTCCCTAATTTATAGGGGAAGAAGCAAGGTATCCATACTATGGGTGCTTGAGGTGCTAAATTCACATGGATTAAGGAGTAGTGGGATTAAGTCCTCTCCTCATTTCCTTCCTCCATGCTCCAAAAGGTATTGGTTTGTTTGCTCCTTAATATTTTCCTCTGTAGTGAAAAGTGAAGATGATTTTTACTTTTCACATTTTTAAAATTTGTATCCCCTTCTCATGCATTTTTTGAAGTTTTTTGTGCCTCATTGCCATGAAAAATGTGATGGTGTTAGTTTTTGACCTAGAGTTTTTGACATTTCAGATGGAGTTGTGTAGATGTGTTTCTCTATTTTGTTTTTAATCATATGCCTTATTTTCAGATTTTTGAGTAATTGAAGTCTCATAATCTTTCAAGCTCCCTCTGAGGGTTTTTTTTGAAAGAAAAGGTGTGCCCTTGGAACCCAAGTTCTTAGTTAGGCTCTTAGGTTCTTAAGTGGCCTATCCGACTCCTTCCACTAGGCTCTTTTCCATAGGGTGACACATGCCTTCTCTTATGTTTTTAGGTTCTTTGGGACATCCCTTCTTTTATTATTTTGACAAGACACTGTAAACCATGGATTTTACCACGCTTGGGATGCTAAGTACTGATAAGAGTATCGTATTTGAATATGACTAATTGTCATGCAGGGGTGACTAAAAAAGTTCACATCCCTCCTCTCATCTAGCTGGCATGTGAGCTCATCCCCTGTAAGTGAGATCCAAGTGTCATCCTTGTAAACCTCTCTATACATGGGTGTTTACTCTGTAATGCGTAACCTTGTTAACTAGTATACATCCTCAAGAGTGCTTCTCACATACCTACAAGGGATATTAAAGTAATGGGAATCTATTTCCTAGTAGATGAATATCTTGTCATAGGTATTAAATGAAGGGGCATAGGCCCAATATTCTATCTGTAGGATATCTAGGTCCTAAATTTGTAGGACCTCCCCATAGTATATATTCAACCATCACGATGCTATTGATTAATCATCTAGAGTATATGTCCCACTTGAAATCTTGGTGGACCCTCGTGAGCCCTCTCTCGCTCCTTCATAAGAACACATGTAGTTCTCATCAATAAAATCATCTAATGATTCACCTCTAAACTATCATTCATTCTTATTTTTTTTCTATAATCAACCATTTTATTTCTATACCATGGTTTACAATAGCATAACTATGAATATTGTTTTTGGTATCATCAATCCAACATGTAGTACATGACCTTGTAGTAATGTGATTTTGTTCCTATGCCCATGATGATGTGTGCATCTATAACTCGAGGTACCACATTCAAAAAGCATGGTACCATGAGATGCACACATTTTTTGTTTTTCTCTCCTATCCTCCTTATTCTTATATCTCTTGGAACATTTTAGGAGTGATCCTTGTTACTATCCCCTCTCCACCTTGGGGAGGTTGTGCATTAAAAATTTTCAACCTCATTCCTGTCTAAATGAGCTTCTGACATTTCTCATTGTTTTCTTTCTACAGGATCTTTGGTATATATAGGGATACAAATACTTCCCTAAGATCATCAATACCCTTGAAACAAGTAGGTAATTAAACAATATATTAACTTAGGTTCACCCTGCTCCTTACATAATATTCAAAGTGAAAAAAGAAATATTGAATGGATCCATTAGTTTCAATTTCATACTAGGATTGAGTGCAGTATGTTGTGCCCACTTGGTTCTTTTTCACACGAATGAGGGGAGTTGGGGAAATATTGGTACTTATATGTTGGATTACTGAGAGGGGGGGGTGTGAATTAGTAATGAACAATAATAGTAATTTTAACCATAGTTTATTCTTCAAAAATATTCATCAGTTTATCATCATTCAATATATAATCAACAATATAATAATAAACAACATCACATCACAATACATACACAATACACCATAAATTACATGGAAACCCAAATGGGAGAAAACCACATCATGAGTTTCTTATATATCAAAATAATACATTCATTGGAAGCACTAACTTCTTATTCTCCAACTACAACTAGAAGGAGGCTCCAACCCCCTGTTCTCAAGATCCAACCTAAAGGAAGCTACAACTCGTTGAATTCTCTGGCTCCAACTAAAAGGAGATACAACCCCCTCTTTTCACCGGCTCCAACTAGAAGGTGGCTACAACCACCTATCCTTTCCCCATCCAACCACCCTGTAATATAAATATAGATCAATTGTCTCTATCACAAACTCTACCACTATCACTATCACTCTATCTATGTCACTATCACTCTATCACTATCACTGTCTCATCAACCTGTATCTGCTCATCAACCAACTAACACTTGTACCATACCATGCATAAGCTGTATACCAACATGAATCAATCATGAACGAAATATATATCAATAAAGAGTGGTGAATCATGAACTAGAGAATCACCCATGTGTAACCTGCACCATATGCCATACCATCAACCATATGCAGATCTGTACCATATCATCAATGAAGTATCTCAAATAAAAGATGCATGTCCCTCATGCGTATGCCACCATACAACATGAACATGCCTCAACCATGTACAAACAACTCAAATATATGAACTATGAGAACCATTTCATACACTGAACCAGATATATGAGTGCTCCTCACTCAACCAAGTAACCAAGATATACCATATCTAAAGACCAAATCAACCATACCAAGTATGCCTCATGCATACACTATACCATGACAAGAAGTAACCATCAAAACAAGGATACAACCATATCAATACCTCTCTAGTTGACCTAAAATAGTAATATGTTGACCTCTAACCTTCCTTTCAGACTCTAGGGACCTGGTACCAACATCTATTCAATTTTTTCATGATATTTTCACATGTACACGACTTTCTCTTATATAGCCCGCATATATACACACTTTTATCCACCATATACCATGTACATATGCTCCCTTTATGACCTACAACCCACGTATACCTCATAAACTAAAGTTTTCTACAACTCTGAAACTTTCACCATCAAACCTTCTTTGCTACCTCAGAAAATGACGCTACAACCTTATCAAAACATCACTAGGTCACAAGAAAGATAAGCAATGAATAAGTATGTGAGTGTATTTATGAATGACTCCTTGAGGTGCTTATATAATTTTAATAGGTAACTCCTCTCCTTAATTTAGGGCTTCTAGGGTTTTCTTGTTACAACAACTTTTACCCCTTTGACGAAGACTTATAACAAACTAGGGGCTTCTTATCCAGTCTTCGGGTCTTCCAACTTTACAAGGCCATATTTCCATAACCGTGAGGAACTACGTGGCGCTCCACATATCATCGGAAATGACACAAAAAGTACTATCCATATATGAGTGTCTTTCCTGCATTTACTCTATCCATCATGTCCATATTCCTCATTCAACTTTGGTTACTAAAACCATACCATCAGGGCTTCTTCAAGGGTTGAGATCAATATCTAAGATCACTCTCCAAGGGTTGAAATCAATGAAAACCAACTGTTCAAACAAACTATCAAACAATCCCGCCTTTTGGCATTGATGGAAACAATTAGGCATGGAAATCCTTATGCTCATGCTACCCCTGTGACCATCGCTCGCCCTGCCTGCATGCTTCTTTCTCTCCATCTCCATGCCTTGCTATTTATATCTCCCCCTTTGACATCAATGGAAAAGGGTAACCCTCTTCTTAGGGGTACTCCCCCTATCCATAGGCCTATGCTAACTCTACTTTCCTTTCTCTTCATGGTTCTTCCTCGTGTAACTCTATGATGTATATGAAAGTCATTCAAAATAATTTTTTACTTGAAATCTTCGAGAATTTTGTTTCTCCCCCCTATCTTGTTAATTTTTATTCCATGTGGATCACAGTGGGGTAGAAAATATTCCAAGTTTCTGTCACATATACTCAAAAGGTTCCCTTGCAAGTGGTTTGGTGAAGATATCTGCCATCCACGCTTTTTTCCTGACATACTCTAGCTTGATGCTCTTCTCTGTAGCATGTTCTCGTAAGAAGTGATACTTGATCGGAATGTGCTTCGTCTTAGAATGAATCACTAGATTCTTTGAAATAATGATGGTTTTGGTGTTCTCACAAAGTATTGAAATGGGCTCATCATACTTTACTTTCATATCCTGCATATTCTGATTCATCCAAAGATCTCGAGTACAACATGTCGTTGCTGCAATGTATTCTTACTTTGTTGTGGAAAAACATACTGATGATTATTTCTTGCTTAACCATGATACCAAGCACTCACCCAAGTAGAAATATGCTCCACTTTCACTTATTCTATCATCAATGCAACCTGCCCAATCTACATCTATGTAGGAAACACAAGATAGATCCTTCTCTTTTGGATACCATAAACCAAACTCTTATATACCTTTGAGATATCTGAATATCCTCTTTATTTCCAAAACATGTGATTCCTTTGGTGTTGCATGAAACCTTGCAACTTGTCCAACTTCCTGCATCACGTCTGGTATAGAAGATGTCACATAAATTAATATACCAATCATTGATATGTACTCTATCTGATCTGCATCCTTGGAATCATCATCCTTACTTAACTTGGAACCTGTCTACACATGAGTATTGACCAGTTTGCAATTTGTCATTCCAAACTTCTTCAACATTTCTATTATATACTTTGCCTTAGAGATGAAGATACCTTTGTTTCTATGAAATATATGTAGTCCAAAAAATAAGGTTAACTCACCAACCAAGGACATATCAAACTCGTGCTACATGTCTTTGGAAAACTTCTAAATCATCCTATCATCGTCACTTTCGAAGATAATGTCATCTACACAGACTTCAATAATCAATATCTGTCTTGATCCAACTTTGTGTAGAGATTGTTGTCTACATTTCCTTTCCTGAACCCTTGTTGTTGTAAATATATGTCCAGTCTCGAATACCATGCTCTAGGGGCTTGTTTGAGACCATATAAATCTTTCTTCAGTTTGCGAACATAAATTTCCTTCTCTGATAACTAAAATCTTTTTGGATGCTCAATGTAGACTTATTCCTTTAGATATTTGTTTAGGAATGTTGATTTCACATCCATATGATACACTTTAGTATTCTTGGAGCACGCATAAGCTAGTAGTAGTCTAATTGCTTCCATCCTGGCAACTAGGGAAAACATCTCTTCAAAATTTATACCTTCAACTTGAGAGTATTCTTTTCATACCAATCTTTGTTTGTTCCTGGTAACCTGTCCATCCTCATTCAATTTGTTCCTAAATATACACTTTGTACTGATGTCATTCTTATTATTTGGTCTTGGAAAACCCATGTATCATTCTTCTCTATTTGATCTAACTCTTCATCCATGGCCTTGACCAATGTTCATCTTTGCCAACTTCTTCAAGACTTCTTGGCTTAATTGTAGACAATAGTGCTAGATGCTACTGTTTTGGTGAACGTATTCTTCTTCTGATTTCAACTCCTGCATCTTTATTTCCAATAATATGATATGATGGATGATTCCTCTACACTCGTCTGCTGGGTGTATTTGGAGGTACTTGAATATCATGTTGTTCTTTCTCTACTTTTGGCTACTCTTCTTTTTCATCTAATTCTTCATCTACTTCTTCTTATTTCAAATATTCTTCGCGATCTCGTTCCACTGAATCTTTTCTACTTTCCTTCATCTTTCGACCATCTGTCTCATCAACCATCACATTGATGCTTTCCACTTTTCTGTTGAGTCTCATATTGTGTTAAGGTCCTAACCCTCACATAGGTAGATCAATGTATTCGGATGTAATAAAGGTCAATATTAATAAGACCTTTCAATAAAATAGAATAAGGCGGATGTAAGAAGACCTAATAGAAGCTTCCGCTTCTAGAAGGATCTTCC
>ML779649.1:633783-647898 GCA_009831015.1 Picea engelmannii
CCTCGAAGAGGCCTGTGAACATTGCTATCTGATTCAAAGTGCTATTTCTGTTGCTATTTCATATATCATTTCTGTGTATTGTGAAGATTATGCTGGATATTTTACTGTTATTCTGTCATTTCTAGCATTTCATTTCTGTTCTGATTTTATATATCTGGTATCTTGCATATTGAAACATTTGTATGCTTTCCTTTTTCTTGAGTACCCAACTAGTATGCCTTTATCAACTCGAGAATCAAATTTTCCAATTCTTCCATCTTCTCTTTTGATGTAGCATTTTCTTCCGAAAAATCTGAAGTGATTTACATTTGTTGGTCTTCCTTTCCATAGATCGTATGGAGTCTTATCATTGTTATTTATGAGACTCCCTCTATTTTGAATGTGAACTATTGTATACACTGCTTGTACCCAAAAGAAATATGTCAATTTAGAATCCATTAACATTGTTCTGGCCATTACATGTACTATTATGCTCTTCCTTTCAAAAACTCCATTTTGTTGAGGTGTCCTGGCTACTGAGAATTTCCTCTTTATCCCATTCTCGCTATAGAATTCCATGAATTATTTTGATGTAAATTCTCCTCCATTGTCTGATATCAAACACTTGATTTTCAACTCTGTCTCAGTTTCAACCATCTCTTTGTATGTATTGAAGCTTTCGAATGCCTATAACTTCTTGTTTAGAAATAAAACTGCAGTCATTCTTGTGTATTCATCAACTAGTAGCATGTTGTATTGTTCACATTTCAACCCTTTTGTTCCTGTCGGTCCAACCAGATCAGTATGTACAATTTTCGGTGGTTTTGTTGTGCAATACTCCTTTGAACTGAACTTTGTCTTGGTCTATTTTCCTTGTAGTCAATGCTTGCATAGAATGTTTGTTGGCTTCGATATCCCATGCATTTCTATTACTGCTTCCTTTTTGTTGACTTTGACAATATTATCAAAATTTATGTGACCCATTCTTTTGTGCCAGAGCCAACTTTCATCGTACTTTCCTAAGAAACACATTTCATTTCCTATTTCATTTAGAACATATATGTTTCTTGGAGTCCTTACAGTTGTAGCTACCAACTTACCTAGTTATTCTTTCCTTATCTCACACTTATTTGAATCAAACACAAGTATGTGTCCTTGATCACACATTTGAATTACACTTAGAATATTGTGTTTCATGTCTTCGACTAGTAAAATATTTTCTTCCATGGCATCCATACATTCGAGCTTGACTGTGCCCTTTCCAATGATCCTGGCTGAGTTGTCGTTCCCAAATGAAATTGATCCGTCTCTTTCCTTATTCAATGTCAGAAACCTGTCTTTTTCACCTGTCACATGCTTTCAACATCCATTGTCATCATACCATCCACGTTTCTTATGTTGAGATTATAGAGCAAGATTACATTCTTCAATGTTGAATTAATCCTTCTTTCTTATCCATATCCTTTGTGGTTCCTACTTATAAGTGTTGATATTCTGATTTGGTTCCCTTAGAGGAACAATGAATCTGCAATATCTATCCATATGTCCAAAGTTATTGCACTTATAGAATTCTACCACATCACTCAATGATCCAAATCTGTTGTAGCTTCTATTATGTGCTTCATGAGATCTTCTTGGATAACTATTTCTTGTATAACCCTCATCATTGCTTCTTTTCTTGGTATTGGCTCTACAATTCACAACTTTGTGCCCAAAATTGTAACATGAATAACATGAACCAAGAAAAATAGTTTGATACCTGGGAGTGGAAGATCTCCTAAATGGTGTCGCTCTTCTGAATCCTTATTCTTCTTGAGGTCTTTCTATAGCTGGTTGTTGCTGATATTGACTTCTGAATCTTCTAGGTGGTGCAATATCTCTATAATCTTCCCCTTGCATTTTCATGTCTTCTTCTTTTAAGGGATCTCTGACAGCTTCTGCATAGCTTCTTAGTTCTACTTGTTTTTTCATTTTGGAGCTTGAATATTTCTCTATCTTTGTATGATTGTATCCCAATCCATATCTTTCATAGTAAGGTATTTGATTGTTAATGATATTATCCAATATCATGGTGTTGTTTTGTTGCATGTCCTTCTTTTGAAGATATTTTCTTATATTAACTATCTCAACTTCCAAGAATTCAATGGTCCTGTCTCTTTCTTCTAACTCCCCTCTGAGTGCTTCTTTAATTATCTTGTCTTATTCTACTTGGAGTTTTAGTTTTTTGATTGTATGCTTGACTTCTTTGGAGTTTTGAGTTAGTTCTTCCTAGAGTGACTTGCTTTTCTTCTTTTCCCTTTTAATAACTTCTATGGAACTCAAAAAATCTTCTCTGTAATCTACCTCTGCCTAGTCATATTCTTCTTTGGAGCCTTCTTCATCAGAGTCTTATATTTATATGAATAGTACCCTTTCTGTATCACTGTCCCTAACTTCATCTTCGTCTGATAAGGAATTGTCTTCCTTGGTGCAAAGGATTTTCTTGAAAAAATTCTTTTTGTTTCTTATACCATTTTGAATTTGCTTTTTTTTTTAGGGTCATCTTCTTCTTCATTTATTTTATTTTTCTTATACGGACATTTATTAGAAAAATGACCAACACCATCACAATGAAAACAAATCAATGGAATCTTACCTTTGTATTTGTTGGTTCCCTTTTTTATCCTTCTAACAAAGTTAACCACCTCTTCATCTTCCTCTGAATCATTACTGTAGCTACAATCTGACCTCTCCTTCTGTTTATCTTTCTTTTTTACCTTATTTGATTCCTTGAATGTTGCTTCCTTCGTGACTAGATTTTATTTCTCTGTCCTTATCTCATACATGCAACTCATCCATGCTCAGGGTGTCTAGATCTTCTCTTTCTTCTAGGAATGAAATATTTTGATCATATCTCATAGGTAGAGACCTCAATACCTTTTGAAAAATGACTGTTTACTTCATTTCTTCTCCCAAACCCTTGATGGCATTGACTGTATCATCAACTCGTAGAAAGTAGGAGGAAATGTTTTCATCTTCCTTCATCTTCAATTGTTTGAACTTGACTCTAAAAGTTTGAAGTTTGGATCCTTTAAGTTTATCATCTCCTTCGTAGATATTCTTTAGTTTATCCCGGATTTATTTTGTAGTTTCAGAGTGTACAACCTTGGTGTATACTGAATCAATCAAACCATTCATGATAATATTTGTATCTCTAGAATCATTGTCTTCAAGTTTCTTTCCATCCTTATCCATCGGGGGAGTGGCTGGTGATTTGAATCCATCTACTACTACTCGCCAAACATCGAATCCTTGTGCATGTACATATGTTTTCATTCATCTTATCCAGAAGTCATAGTTTTGACCGTCAACCTATGGTACCCCAATCCTAGCGTAGTCCATGATCTCCTTCCAGTGGTTAGATTTATTTCTGAAGGACCTTCTCTGATACGAATTGTTGGATTACTGAGAGGGGGGGTGAATAAGTAATGAGAAATTATAGTACTTTTAACCATAATTTATTCTTCAACAATATTCAACAGTTTATCATCATTCAATATATCATCAACATTATAATCATAAACAACATCCCATCACAATAGATACACAATACACCAGAATTTATGTGGAAATCTAAACCGGATAAAACCACATAATACTTTTATTATTTATCAAAAGAATACATTAATTGGAAGCACTAAATTCCGATTCTCCAACTATAACTTGAAGGAGGCTCCAACCCCCTGTTCTCAGGCTCCAACCTGAAGGAATCTACAACTCCCTAAATTCTCTAGCTCCAACCAGAAGGTGGCTACAACCCCCTGTGTTCTCCATCTCCAACCGAAAGGTGGCTACAACCACATATCCTTGCCTCGTTCAGCCGCCCTATAATATAAATGTAGAACAACTATCTGTATCACAAACTATACCACTGTCACTATCACTCTGTCTCTGTCACTATCACTTTGTCTCTATCACTATCACTATGTCACTATCTCATCAACATGTATCTACTCATAAAACAACTAACACCTGTACCATACCATGCATAAAATGCATACCAACATGCATCAATCATGAACCAAAGATACATCAATAAAGAGTAGTGAATCATCAACTAGAGAATCAACCATGTGTAACCTATACCATATATCATACCATCAAACATATGCAGATCTATACCATATCATCAATGAAGTATCTCAAAGAACCAATACATGTCCCTCATGCATATGCCACCATATAACATGAAAATGCCTCAACCATGTACAAACAACTCAAAGATATTAACTATGAGAACCATGTCATACACTGAACCAGATATTGGAGTGCTCCTCACTCAACCAAGTGACCAAGATATACGATATCCAAATACCAAATAAACCATACCAAGTATGCCTTAAGCATACACCATACCATGAAAAGAAGTAACCATCAAAACAAGGATACAACCATACCAATACCTTTGTAGCTGACCTGAAATAGTAAGATGATGAACTATAACCTTCCTTTTAGACTTAGGGACTTGGTACCAACATCTATTCAAACATTTTATGATCTTTTCACATGTATGCAACTTTATATTCTAAAGCCCACATATATACTCCATTTTCTCCAATGTATCCTGCGTATATATGCTCCCTTTCTGAACTGCAACCCATGTATACCTCAAAAACTAGGGTTTTCTTCAACTTTGGAACTTTCACCGTCATCCCTTCTTTGCTACCTCAGAAAATGATGCTACAACCTTAGAAAAATATCACTATATCAAAAGAAATATAAAAAATGAATAAGTGTGTGAGTGTATTTATGAATGAGTCCTTGAGGTGCTTATATACTTGTGTTAGGTAACTCCTCTCCTTAATTTAGGGCTTCTATGGTTTTCTTGTTACAAAAACTTTTACCCTTTTGACCAAGACTTATAACAAACTAGGGGCTTCTTGTCCACTCTTTGGGGCTTTCAACTTTACAAGGCCATATATCTCTAACCGTGAGGAACTACGTGGCATTCCACACATGATCATACATGACACGATGAGTACTATCCATATATGAGTGTCTTTCATTAATTTACTTTGTCCATCATGTTGATATTCCTCATTCAACTTTGAGTACTAAAACCATAACATCGAGGATTCTTCAAGGGTTGACATCAATCTCTAAGATCACTCTCCAAGGATTGACATCAATGACAACCAACTTTCCAATATTATATAATATCATGGACTTTGAGGAACCAATTTAGGTTCCTTGTCTCGAGTGTAGGTTTCCTCTTCCCTTGAGGGGTCAATAAATGATAGAATAATTGATAGTCATTAGTTCCTTGGTTGATTACCTGACCCTCAGGGATACTCACACCACTCTTTTCTTGTACTTTCTCCTTGTTGTCCAATAATTGAATAAATTTTTAGAAGCACATAATAGTATCCTTGAGCAATTAGTTGTTTTTTCACATTAGTTGATCACCAATTTTACCTCTTACCAAATTCCTTACATCCATAGAGAATATAATGACGAAGATAATACTCCAGTACATGGAATATTTAATAGGTTATTCACTTATGATGATACACAATTGACACTAAAATAAATATAGGAATGGTAACTATCTACCCTTATTCTTATTATTACAAGACTTCTTTCTAGACCTTTTTGGGAAGATTTGTGATGGTACCAATACTTGAAAAACTCTATGATATGATGTTTTATGGGTTGAATGAAGCTCCATATAAAATGGGAACTTAGTCAAGCCAACCTAAATCTTTCTGGTTATCAACACACATCACCTCCCACCTTAATAAATGTATAAAATTTCTTTCTTTCATAGTCTATTCCACCAATTTCTTCAATTGTTTTTCCTCACTTGGGAATGGTACTAATATTCTTACACAAACACTCATGATCCATGCACACCAACTCTCCTTTGATTAGGTAAGTTCAAGTATCACTCTCTTACTTTTACTCTCGTATCGCCTTTATAATATCTCTTTCATAATACACTTATTGTATTTCTATCATGCTGGTAATATGCATTGTGTTTACTTTATAGTATTATAATTGATACATTAATTTCGTAGTAATTGGATTTGATTGTATTTCATTTTATATTATAGCTACCATTCCATTAACATGGTATTTATATTTATTTATATATATCATCTCATAATTTAGATATTTCTCTCTCTTGGTTACTATACTTGCCTATCTCCCATTCCAACATTCTTTTCTTATCATAATTTTTTTTGCTTCTCGCTATTTCATTATCTCTTTTTCTTATACATATTTGATGTCATGATTCCAACACACATATGTCACAACTCTAGTTTCTTGAATTAATTCTCAAGGCATGGGGCACATGAAAACATTGATCACATTAGTGACCTAGCTAGTGGGTGACTACCCCCTTGAGGTTAGAACATTGGCTTCTATTATACACATTAGTAGCCTCTCCCCCATGCATCATTGTCTTTTTATTTTACTACGCTTATTTTAGATTTGTCTTCATTTACTTTGCTTGCCTCTCTCTTTCCTTGTAGCTCAATATTGTTCCCATATTATTGGTAACAACTCCTACAAGGGGAGAAAGATGTTGTGTTTGGATTTCTCACTTTAGTACTCACATACGCCTACCTACTAGGGAGTTTGCAGTGTAGCGGTCTTCTATGATGTGTCTTTTCATGACCCACTCAAAGATGAAATTGATATATCTCTACCATCCTTCTGTGTTGGATAACCTTCCTAGAGTATCCCTTAACTTAGCCTAGAACTATGACCTCTTAATAATGCTTACTTCTTGGGTAAGGTCCTTTCACACCTTTCCTTTCTTGTCCTTTAGACCTTGGTCACTGATTTGGTTCAATTTGACTCTTCAAGGAACACATTTGTGGTATCTACTTACTCTATAATATCATTTTGGGTGCATGCCCTTGATTGGGTCCATAGTTTCTTAGGTTTCTTCATTACAGGTCCACGATGACCCAAATCCATTTGGGTTTGCTATTTATAGATAAAATGAAAATCTTCCTTAACCTTTCCTAGACTCAATGTGGTAAGTGAAACATGAAATTCCTATTTGTACTATGTATGTGTCTCACAAATTATGGAATAAGGAGTCTATTTAGGGGAAAAACCTATGGTATGACCTTAGAATATCACAATAGTAATGATACTACATAATTTGAATTTTCTATAGGGGTCACTCTTTCTAATGGAAATTTTTCATTCACTTCTTGAGGTCATTCCTTTTGATATATATACCAACCAATTACTCATCATATTATAGGTACACACCTAGGTTGGGATGAAAAATTGATCTACCTCTGTAATTCACTTATCAATATCTTGGGATACTTGTAATTATATTCTCCAATAGTTCGATAGGGATATCTTTCTATTGTTTTGTATCCAAACTTTCAATCTTGTTAATTCGTCCTCGAGTATATTGAAATTATACAATCTCAAGGGATGTTAAAAAATAGCTAGAGAAAGGGAGGTATCAAACCATTTTGAGGGAACTTAAGTATCCACTAAATACATATGGTTATATCATTATATGTTGTATATATAATTTTTATATTATTTTTCATTGGGGATCAATGAACATTTATTTCACAAGAGGATTGGGTCATGTGTGGAGGATTGTCTAGGAGGTGGAACAATCCTTGAGATACTTGTTAGAACTCTCATATTTATCCCTAGAATATTGAACACATACAAAAAATCTCAATCAAGTTTATTCCTACCATGTCCTATCTCTTTCATTTTCTAGCAATTAGTTTAATTAGCTCACCAAAGGATATTAAGAATTAACCCTAGATTAGTTTGCACTATCCTTTTTTAATTTGTTGGTAATTACTTGTAAGAGACCCTAGTTTAAGTACCCAAATTAACCTACATCCATAACACAATAATTAATATTGAAACCTTAATTAATCTATTTCCTTTATTCCTTCATCTCTTCCTTTCCTCTATGTTTTTTTCTATTTTTCTCTAAGAATGAGTGGTGACTCCACTCTCTCCATACTCTTTGTTGTTGGGTGGTTCCATATCCATACTCCTATGATATAAAAATGTATTGCAGACATGGATTTCTAGGCCAAATAATTATATAATATGCTCAAACCACTCAAACACCAAAATAAACCCACTTTGATACCAATATGATATGTAAACTACCTTGGATATTCTAATGGATGACTCACCAAATTGATATACAACTAAAACAACTAGAATGAAACTATGCTTGACTGTTGGACTATTATTTTTGCATTATTTTAATAACTTACATGTAAAACAAAACACATTAATTAGATTATTTAACTATTGTGACATAAAACATAAGTATAATAAACTTGATAGGAGAAAACCAACAAGAAATGAAGGAGTGGGCCTTTGTCTTCTTTTACTATGGAGATTACAATACATATTACAAATCTTCCCAAGATTGTTGTGAATATATGGGACACTATGGTATGCAATAGTCCTCTACAATATTCCCCTCTCACTTCTCTTTTAGCATCTCCTCCATAGTCACGCTCATACTATGTGTAACACACCCACGATGGGGCGAAAAAATAAAAATAAAATTTTCCTCCTTACAGGAACAAATCCTTTCCCTCTACGATTCCTAATTTGGGAAGTCTGGGACTCAGCCCGACCCTTCGGTCAAGGTTCTCTGATTCTCTTAGTCAAACAAGACTTAGATACCTTGATAGTATCACCTCTTAATCAAACACAGGCCCTTCTGGCTTCTGGTCCAGGTCTTATGATACCCGCGACCTTATCCTTCGCACTTCAATGAAGTCTCGGAGTTGGCATTAGCCCCTTTTCTCTTGGCCCCTCCTTGGATGTGACCTTGGGAAATGAGCTCACACAAACACACAATTGCGAGAACGACCAAAGGCAAGTTGAAACCAAACTAATTTTAGGCCTGCAATTCTCCTTGAGCCTCCACGTGTCCTTTCTCTAAAACTGGGGTTTGTATTGAGTCCCACCCTCAACTTTTTAAATTTTGCGCACCTCAAATCCCCACAATGCTACGAGACCGTTGATATCTTGATCTTGACTATACTGTCTGAACTGATAGTTCAGATCTGCCCTTCCTAAATCAAGGGATGTGATCTCCTTCATGATTCCAGACTTCAGACTTTTCAAATCTCAAACCCTGATTTCCTCTGTATATCAATCTTCCAGAGCTGACGATTTCCGGACACCTGCCCTCCTAAATCAATGACCATGTTTCTACTTTGGGTGTTTGACCCTTTCAACTAGATCAATGGTCTTGTGTCCCTCTTCTCGATCAATGGTCGATATCTCCTTCAGGTCTTCAGACTTCTGAGATCTCAAATCTCAAACTTCACTCTTTTTCCCAATGGATTTTATCCGAAGGCTATAATCTACTAACACGTGTCCACTTGATCTGAGGATCAAGGATTACTTCGGGTCTTTACCTGGAGTCCACATATTTTTTCCACCTTTCCTTTGGATCTTACGATCGAGGATTTCTTCAGGTCTTTACCTAGATTTCATAGATTTACGCCATGTCTCCTCTAGATTTGATGACTATGAATTACTTCGGGACTTTACCCGGAGTCCACAGATTTACGCCACGTCCCTTCTTAATCTGATGGCTATGAATTACTTTGGGACTTTATCTGGAGTCCACAGATTCACGCCACGTCCATTCTTAATCTGATGGCTATGAATTAATTCGGGACTTTATCCGGAGTCCAGAGATTCACGCCACGTCCCTTCTTAATCTGATGGCTATGAATTACTTCGAGACTTTATCCAGATTCCATAGAATCATGCCATGTCCCTTCTGGATCAGACGGTATAGATTCACTTCGGACGATCCGATGTTGGAGATTTACATCGGACGATCTAATTATTGATATATACTTCGGACGATCTAACGATGGCGATTTTCTTCATCTCTCTGACTCTTCACACTTCGGGAGTCTCAAATCTCAACTGAAAACTCTCAAATAGATTTCCCGAAGATGTTGATATGCTGACACATATCTCCTTGTGATCAACAGTTGGGATCCTACCTTGGGTGATCTGACGACTGAGATTTACTTCGGCTCTCCATCTCTTCGGACTTCAGGAGTCTCAGATCTCAACTGAAAACTCTCGCACAGATTTCCCTGGAGTCCACGAACTGTCACCACGTGTTGTTGAGATTCAACAAGAAGATCCTAGTGAAAATTATGCACCTACACTAGGATGGAGCCTCAGGCTATTTTTAGGTGCAAGTCTATTTTCAGATGATGATAAAATTCTATTTATAGATGATGTCTATTTATAGATGTATGTCGACTATTATTATCCCTTAATAATAGTTGGACAATAAATATTAATATATTCTAATGAGCACTTGGAAATAGTTAACTAAAGTGGAAAATCAGTTAGCTATAGGAAATTTGAGTTCAAAGGTTGATTGGTGGGACATGCAAGTTGAATTAGTTGTAACCGAGTTATTCAAAGTTGTAACAGAGTTATATGTGTAGTTATGTGAGTTGTAAAGTAGTTTAACTCAGTTAAGTGAGTTAAGATCATTTGTACTAGTTGTAACTAAACTTACACTAGTGAGAGATTAGTGAATTAGTTATTAATTAATTCACAATCAGTGATCTCACATGCAACTGAAGATTTACCACTGTTAACTACATGCATGTCAGATCCAGTGGACACCCAATTGAGATAACAGGTGAAAGGGACAATTTGACTATCAGTTGTGACATTAGTGAGTGCACTCATGCAACCACACACACAGTGGATGTTTCCATGAGGAATGTGTATCCTAGGCAAGAGGGATTCATTCATTGCAGGGATTTTCCATTAGCAGGGATTGCGCAGAGGAGGCAGACTGTCTGGAGGCAGTAAATTGGCACATGCATTTGCCAATTTTTGTATGACAGTGTGAGAGGATTGTATATTGTGTTGAGAGCTCTTGGATTAGAGTTTTTTATGAGATTGTTTCATGATCCATGATATATACATAATATATGATAGTGGGGTTTTTAACTTTATGCTTTCTCGGTAAAAATCTGTGTTATGTGTGATTGATCTTTCTTCTTGATATTGCAATTGGCAATCGTGTTTTAAATTCCACAAGAATTTTAGTAGAAGAAATTATGTATTTAACAATGGCATATAATTTTTAGATCAGGAGAATCCAGGAAATACATAATTTGTATTAAAATTTCTACATGGTATTAGAGCGCAGAAGATTGAAAAAGTTGGGTTTGTGATTGGATATAATTCAAATTTGCAGAAATAATTTCTTGGTGCTACAGCTAATTCAAGATCTAAATGGATTTCAATGGCTTGAGGTTAGAGTAATCACTTGATGGCATATCGAACTACATTTCTTGGAAGGACAAGAAGGAGGCAGTACTTGAAGACAATGGCTTGAAGAAATTCATTGACAAGGATGTTCCTAAGCCAGATTTTGCAGACGCTGCAAATCTTGATGCATGGCAAAAGAAAGTGGAAAAGGCGAGGAGGATCCTGTTGGAGGGAGTACGAGACCACATTGTATCAAACCTCCATGGGAAAGCCACACCATATGCAATGTGGAAGGCTTTGATGAATCTATTCCAAAACAGTAGTGACCATAGGAAATTGGTGCTCAAAGATAAACTCAGGAAGATCAAGATGGAGAAGGGTGACTCCATTCCAAAATACCTCACGAAGTTTGTCCAATGTCGAGATGAGTTGGGGAGTGTGGGAATAATAGTCGTTGATGATGATTTGGTGAGCTTGGCTCTCCTAGAACTTCCCAAGAATTGGCACATTTATCAAGACTCTGTCAATGGAAGGGAAAAATTGCCATATTGGGAATGACTATGTTCAGATCTAGTGCAGGAGGAGTTCAGGTGGAACACCAGAGATGGCTCTTCATCAAAACATGATGATGAAGAGGATTGTGCTTTGGATGCCAAGGCAAGGAAAGGGAAGGGGAAGAAATTCCATTCAAAATCCGAGTCTAAAGGCAAGAAATTGGATTTTTCCAAAGTAAAGTGTTTTTACTGTCATGAACATGGGCATCATGCTACTAACTATTCATAGAAAAAGAAGAAAAAGAAGGTTGTTGGAGCTGTAGCTGGTTAGGCCCTTGTCTCGCAATTTGAACTTGAATTCTTCTTGATCGCATGCATGGTGTCAAGTGAATTGGGATCGGTGTGGTATTTGGATAGTGGTGCTTACTTCCACATGACGGGAGATAAGGAGCTTTTCAGTGACTTGGAGGAGAAAGATCTCAAAATGCATATAGAGATGGGCGACGATGGATGATACAATGCGACTGGAATTGGTACCATTACCTTTCATAGGGAGTGAGGTAAACCATTTCAATTGAAAGATGTTATGCATGTTCCAGTTCTGAAGAAAAACTTTCTCTCAGTCGCAATGTTGGAGGACAAAGGCTATGACATTGTTTTTAGCAATGGGAAATATTTCCTGCGACATAAAACAATGGGTCAAGTCAAGAAGATAGGGATTTGAGTTAAGAATATCTACAAGTTGGAGGTAGATGGCTGCACTTCCATGATGGGAAAGGAAAAAAAAGTGGTGAGATGGGATGAGGGGGAATTATGGCACAGGCGATTGGGCCATGTTCATCATGGAGCCTTGAAAACCATGCAACAAATATCTATCAGACTTCCAATGGGAACACTTTCTTAGTTAGATCAGTGCAAGGGTTGCACCATGGGGAAGTATGTAAAGTCCACCTTTCATGAAAAGGAGAACCATGCTTTGGTGATCCTGGAGAGAGTTCACATAGACATGTGTGAACCATTCTCGGTTGCTTCAACAACAAAACATAAGTATTATGTTATTTTTGTTGATGACTTTTCTCGTAAATGCTGGAACTTCTTCATGCAGAAGGATCAAACATTCTCAAAGTTATATGAGTTTAAAGCATTGGTGGAGAAAGAGTTAGGGAAGCAATTGAAGGCTCTGAGGAGCGATAATGGTGGATAATAAATCTCTAATGAATTCAAAGAATTCTACAGCAAAGAAGGAATTCGAAGAGAAATCATAATGCCTCATAACCCACAACAAAATGGGGTCGCGGAGAGGAATAACTGAATGATAGTGGGTGTAGCACAAGCAATGTTGCATGATCAGGGCCTACCAATGAATTTGTGGGTGGAAGCATGCAACACTGCAGTTTATGTGCAAAACCGTTGTCCTCATAGAGCACTTGGCATGAGTACACCTAAAGAAGCTTTCATTGGTAAGAAACTAGATGTTTCTCACTTTAATATTTTTGGCTCATCTGTTTATGTGCATGTTGTTATCACCCCATAAATTATGGGAATCAACTTATGACTTGGATATTATGGATATTATCTGTATCTAGTGTTCTTATTGGCAATTGATTTTCATTTTACAAAAAGAAAAGAAAAAGAAAAGAAAAAGAAAAGAAAAAGAAAAAAAAAAAGAAAAGAAAAGAGGGCAAAAAGAATTGAAACAAAAAGCCCCATGCAATAATAGTAACTTGGTCATACCTTTCAAGCATGACCAAGTTCTTTTAAATTTTCAATGTTGATAGGACAGTGAATGCATCTGACCAGACTGTCTAATCCTAGTCAGATAACCCCTAGGTTAGGACTAGTGAATACATCTGACCAGACTGTCTAACCCTGGTCAGATAGCCCTTATGAAGAATAATATCTTAACCCAACAGTTTAATCTGGGTTAATTGTCTTGTGAAAGTAGGTTAGAATGTAGACTAATTTCTTTGCTTGCCTTGCCCAAATAAAACCCACTTGAAGAAAATGCCACATCAAGTCTTCGTTGCCTAAGGATAGTTGAAGTGATGTCCCCTTGGTGGTGTCTAAGACAAAATTTGGAAAAACCCATAAGAAGGCACTAATCCTAAGTTTCTCCTACACATGAATTTTTCCACTCCCGACCTATGTTTCATTCACTTTTCGATGGTCCAGATCACGGAGCTTAGATCAACGGCCCACAGAGTATTCCGGACCCCCCCTGGTGTTCTGCTTTTAACCAGGGGGGGGGTCCGGAATCGGTAATAACGTATATGCTCATCTGGACGGCTCAGAGAGAAGCTCTTAAATCTACGTCCCATATTGGATTCTAGACCCCCCCGCCCGTTCTGCCTTTAACGGAGGGGGGGGGGGG
>ML779649.1:647938-698245 GCA_009831015.1 Picea engelmannii
GGGTCCGGAATTGGCATTAAGGAGCGCGTTAAGATCTGCGGCCAGAAAATAAGCGCGCAAATCAATGGCTCATAATAGATTTCAGACCCCCCCTAGTGTTCTGCTTTTAACCAAAGGGGGGGGTCCGGAATGAATATTCCTTACGGCGGGCCCCTTGTTACATGTGGCGTTGTCCTATTGGCCTAGAAGTCCCATCCTCCACATGATGCCTGACATCCCGTTGCCCCTGGACGTCACCCTCCACTGAGCCCACTTGTTCCACTTGCTCTCAGGGTCGTGTCACATCCCATAACTGCTGTCAGTCCCGGTTGTCAGTACCTAAGGCCCTCACTCATGAACAACCCCTTTTGGCGACTTTTACCTCCGATCACCAGCCTCCACGTCACCCTTCCGTATACTTTGGCCACTGTCATCTGCCAACTCATCCCAAGTGGCCCCTTGTCAATTAATAACTGGGCAATATACCCGTTGTCATGCTGACCATTTTCCCGCGTCCAACCGACCCATTTTTGAATAAAACTACCGTTCTCCCTGTTCATTCGTTATTCGTCCATCGCGCCAGAAATCTCTTATTCCTCCATTGCTTTCGTATCACCTTCACTCGCAGTTTTTCAACCCCACTAACGTATTGTTTATTGCAGGTACAGTTGCTAAAATGGTGTCAAAAACAAGACAAGCGGAAGAAGAAGAGAATCCTTTTCTTCCTCCTCCGGTTGACCTGGATAAAGTCCCCTTGGTTGATAAAGATCGTTTGATAGCAGATACTATTTGCAGTTTTGACTTTTCTGATCTGCAGTCATGGCTCCGAGAGGTGTTCCTGGACTAGAGCGACGAAATTGGACTCTGGGAGTCCAATTTGCCCTTGTATCTTTTTCCCCAGCTTCATCATTTCCCAGAATTCACCCTCAAATGCCAAGCCCATTACATCCCTGACCAGAATGCCATCGTTTCTTCATCTGGAGACGTCCTCTTCTTCATCACCCCTGAAGATATTGACCAGATGATGCAAATTACCCGTGCTGAATCTGCATCCCCGTTCAACTTAGAAATCCTCACTGAGCTATATCAAAAAATGACATTCCCTCAGAGAGATCAGATCTTCGATCTTTTTCTCCCCACTTCCGCTCCACTTCCTTCCACCAATCCCCCTTATCCTTCTTTTATGTCCTCTACAAAAGGAAATCAAATCATTTCTTCTCTGTGTGCCCTGCTTGGTTACTACTCTGATCAATGGGTAGACGAGCCCATCCTGGGTTTTCTGTCCATTTTCTCAAACGATGAACAACCTACCACGCAGTTCGACTACAGTACCTTCTTGGCCAATAATATCCATGAACAATTTGTGAATTTTGCCACAGAGGGCATGTTCAGGTATTCATCCATTCTGGCTTACATGTTCGTGTACTTTCAAGCCGACAGGTTCAGTTTCTCCATGCAGAATATGGACGCCAACGGGAAGCCCCAGCCAGTCACAGCATGGACTTCCCTTCTGAAACATAACTTAGTTGAATACGATTTCAAAGCGTTCGTTGATCAATTTTACCACCCTGTGGTAAGTATGTTGAGTGGCATGCCTGAGCCACGAATAAATGAAGAGGTCCAGAGAGTTCTACACCTCTCGCACAATGCAAAGACATGAGACTGGTTCTTGTATCAGAATCACTCTGAGATCCGAGTTTACAGGTGCGAATTGGCACCTTACAAGCTGCCGAGATATGTACCGGTAAGAATTTTTGCATTAGAATATATTAGGCAGATTATGAATTTTGATGATATTCATTTTATTTCCCTTAAGAAGAAGCAACAATTGCGGATCACAGGGCAGATTGGTTCTTTCATCTGCAATAGTAGAGGCACAGGGGAGGAAGCAGACCGAATGTTAAAGGAGATGAAATTCTTTACAAGTTTCACCTGGCACTATGATCCCTGCGGATCATTTCTGAAATGAGAGTAAAAAATAAGAATGTCCCATATGCGCATGAGTCCAAGCCAGAAATCGAGAAATTTTCAAATCAGACAGAATGGGAGCCCAATACTTTGATGGATGTGGAACAACAAGGTGACGTGGAAAACTAGGCGCCCTTGACTAGTGTGTTACCCACTACCACACCTCAGTTTCCCAAGGAGAAGAGACCCCGATAGGAGTCGTCTCCTCCTGTAACAGAGGTGTCATCAGAGGAATTTCAAATGCACTCCAAAAGGCCAAGGGCAGTTTCAGCGCCCGGTGCAACAATAGAGCAGGAAATTTCGACTACCACAGTATCTACCATAAAGGTCAAGCCAGTCACTCTCCCTTTCGGCTTGATTCAGCATAAGGCAATAACACCAGCAATAAAATCCACAGATTCTCCCACAGATACTCTGCCAAGCAAGACCGGGCCCAAGTTGGGCATTTTTGAAAAATATGACTTGATCAAGAAGAAAAACCAAACCCTCACTAGCAACACTTATGCCCAGTTTCAAAAGCAGTCGTCCATAGCTCAGCATAGGATTCTTTCAGCATTTGACATAGAAAAGGGTAGGATGCATATGGCTTACCTCCAAGCACAAGTGCCAGATCCCAAGGTGATATCAGATTACAAATGGGCCACCTTTGAGTTTCAGGCTAAGGACGTGCATCCAGCAGATCAGATGGATCTGCACAAGCAAACTGGCGAGATGGTTTTCCACACTTTGGCCCACACTACAGTTTCTGCAAATTTTTTTTGGGTAGCTTTGAACAATGCCCAGACCCAATTGAAGCTGGAGAAAATATCATCTTTCACAAAAGACAACAAAATCAAGACGTTGGAGGAGATGGTCCACAAGATCGGTTACGACCCTGCGAACGTCAAGGCTTCCGAAGAGATGATTAAAAAGAAAAATGTTGACATCACATCCTTAAGAAAACAGCTAAAGCTCCCTCCAACTGAGGACCCACAGGCAAAGGAGATAGCCGAAAAGGAAGGGAAAAAGGATGAGATGTTAAAATTACTCATGGAGAAGAATGCTCAGCTAAAGGAGATGGAGGCTGAGATGGAAATACTGCTAAAAGAGAGAGAGTAGGCAAAGACAATGGAAGGCATCCCATTAAGTGCTATCCCAATTGCAGGATTGAGCACAGCAACAGTGACAACCATTCCATCTGCTGCATCAGTGCCACTACTGGAGGGAACAACAGACTTGGCCAAGTCTATGGAGAGAATGAACCTGCAAGAGTAAAAAATTAGCAGGCTTAAGAAAGAAGTGGAGAATCTCCAAGAGCTAAAGACTTCTTTCCAGGCAAGTCTATCCAAAGAGAAATAGGTGAATGAGCAAATCAAGAAGGAGTTACAACAGCTCCAGAAACAGACAATGGCATGAAATACTTTGGCCGAGGTCAAAGAGATTGTGTGGTCAGATATTTCCAAGTCCATAAATGAAATCTGGCCAATGGTTCAAATCATGTTCGAACAAAATGAGTTGCTCGAGAGGAGCAAGCAGACTGTTGAAAAAATCAGAATGGAGCTGGGAGACATGCCAACCCAAGCGAATGAAATCATAAGGTTCCTGAACTCCAAGACCAGGGAGGAACTAGAAGAATTAAAGATTGAGGATAGGACATAAACTATACTTGAAGTCAAAAGGGTTCTAACCAAAAGGGGTCTCATGCTTCAGCTTGAGGAGAAGATTCAAGTCATGGATCAAGGAGTGCAAAAGTTTTTCAATGGGATAGATGCTCTCCAAAGGAAGGGACTACTTGGCCTAAAGGTCATTAATGACAAGTTAATGACACTCCCTGATTACAAGAAAAGGTTGACTGAAGTGTCTAAGGACAATTCCAAGTTTGCAGGGATACAGGGAAGCATCACAGGAAAAGCATTCATGGATGCCTTGTAGTTGGATATTAGTATCCAACATGAAATTAAACACATATTCACAATCAAGCCTACATTTGCTAAATATATAGACATGGATGAAGTGTATCGGAGATTGCTTAAAGTCACAGTGTCAGGTCATATCAGATGGGAAGAACTGTTTGATCTACTAGATTAGTAGATGAGCCGTCACCATCCAGTCACCTGTCCAGTCAGAAGAGATTGCGAAGGTACCTCGCCAACGACCTACCCCGGAAATTCAGCATACAGTTGTATCGAGTCATCAAACAATTTAGATTAGTTAAGTTAGTTAGTCTAAAAATAGTATAAGCACGTCCTAATTAGTTATGACAGGAACGTTTGTATTTTGAATTATAAATATTTCATCTCTCGAAGTATTGGGGGTTGTTGATTCGCACACCCTATTGCTATCAAGATGTACTATTTTTGAGATCGACCATTAATAAAGAAGAGGCATTTACAGGATTCTTGCATATGTTCACTGGTGACGTTGATCTTCTAAGTTAAATGTTTTTCTTTCTCTGTATTCATTTTGTTTTCTGAATCTAATCTTTATGAATAACGTTATGTTGCAGGATTTATCTCTGATACCCTGTTTCCGATTCTAAAGATTTATATGTTTATCTTCTAATATCTTCAATTAAGAAATTCTTAACTGCTTGTTAGTTGAAGTTATTTTCCTCATCTTTTCTTATGTCTATCATTTTAATTTATAAAGATCCAGTGAGTATATTATCTCGCCTTGTGGAGGTTTTCTTTAGCATTTCTGGTTGCATCGATTATTTGTTTAAATACAGACCCCATAGCCCAATGGATGTGTAGACCGTCTCAACCAACTTCAAAAACTCATTTACAACAAAACCAACAGTTTCTTTACCTAGCCTAATATCTGAAATAAAAAACAAAGCTAAATCACATAGAGAGATCCCTCTCTGAAGCTGGAAGGGCTAGATCCCAGCTTTAAAAGCAGTTGGTTAAGGTTATCCTTTGTAGATTTCTTCTTCAACCTCTAGGAAATTTACCAAGTGCTAACACATGTGACCAAGAACTCCAGGAAGAAGTTGGAGCCAACTATTGAAGTTGGGATATTTGTGGGGTACACAGAAACACCCCATAATTATCGTATGTATTTTCCTAACAGTAAGATGACTATTATGTGACGGGATATAAAATTAGATGAGGGGAAAGTTGTGCGGTTGTCACTTGAGAGGGAGCTAGAATTGCATGTGGAGTAGGAACTGCTAGTTCCCAAATATGAGTCTCAAGATGTGTATCAACCACATGAGGAGGTTCATGAAGTGGAGGAAGCCACTGATGCAGAGCCATCCATCAGAAATTACAGAAAGAGCACCATGAAAGTTGATAGATTGAGACTAGATTCTGCACAGAATGTAGGATCCCCTACTTCACAGTGTAGACAAAGATAGTATCCTGATCAATTTATTGGATATATGGCTCTCATGAGAAAATGTATTGTGACTAAACCATCTTCCTTTCAGGAAGCAGTGCAAGATCCCACTTGTGTTGATGCAGTGGTGGAGGGTAAGCTTTTAATCATTTTTCTTTATGTTGATGATTTAATACCGACTGGTGATGAGCAACTGATACACTCATGCAAGGAGGACCTTGCAAAGGAGTTTGATATGAAGGATATGGGCCTCCTTCATTATTTCCTTGGATTGGAAATATGGCAGCGAGATGGTGAACTTTTTGTGTCTCAAGGCAATTATGCAAGGGAGATACTCGGTAAGTTTCATATGGAGGGTTGCAAACCCATGGATGCTCATCTTCCAGGAAACTAGGGGAAAGAGGATGCTACTTCTTGAGAGGTAGTGGATGCTACTGTCTATCGATAGTTAGTGGGTTCGCTGATGTATCTAGTGAACATGAGACCAAACATTTTCTATGCTGTTAACCAACTGATTCAAGCGATGGTTAATCCTACGAAGCTCTTTTGGGAGATGGGTAAGCATGTCCTGAGATACCTGAGGGACACATCTGAGTATGGATTATGGTAAAAAAATATGAATGAGGTGAAGTTGCATGGCTTCATGGATGCAGATTGGGTGGGCATCCCAACGGACATAAAGAGCACATCAGGGGGGATATTTAGTATCGGATATATGGTTGTTTATTGGTACACTAGGAAGAAAAGATCCATGGCACTCAGTTCAGTGGAAGTGGAATACATGGCAGCGATTCAAGCTGCATGTGAGGCTATATGGATGAAAAAGATATTGGTTGGTTTGTTTTTTTCTCATTTAGATCTGACAGTGATTCATTGTGATAATCAGAGTTGCATTAAACTCTCGATTAATTATGTGTTTCATGATAGATCTAAGCATATAGATATCCAGTATCATCATATTAGATATTGTGTGCAGTGGAAGATCATGTTGCTTCAGTACATTCCTACAGAATATCAGGATGCAGAAATTCTGACGAAGGCGCTCACCAGGAGAAAATTTGAATACCATAGAGACAAGATCGGGGTGAAGGATAATCCCTTTCTTGTTGAGAGGGAGTGTTGAGATTCAACAAGAAGATCCTAGTGAAAATTATGCACCTACACTAGGATGGAGTCTCGGGCTATTTTTAGGTGGAAGTCTATTTTTAGATGATGAGAAAATTCTATTTATAGATGATGTCTATTTATAGATGGTGAGAGAATTCTATTTATAGATGTATGTCGACTATTATTATCCCTTAATAATAGTTGGACAATAAATATTAATATATTCTCAATGAGCACTTGGAAATAGTTAAATGAAGTGGAAAATCAGTTAGCTATAGGAAATTCGAGTTCAAAGGTTGATTGGTGGGACATTCAAGTCGAATTAGTTGTAACTGAGTGATTCAAAGTTGAAATAGAGTTATATGGGTAGTTATGTGAGTTGTAAAGTAGTTTAACTCAGTTAAGTGAGTTAAGCTCATTTGTACTAGTTGTAACTGAACTTACACTAGTGAGAGATCAGTGAATTAATTATTAATTAATTCACAATAAGTGATCTCACATGCAAATGAAGATTTACCACTGTTAACTACATGCATGTCAGATCCAGTGGAGACCCAGTTGAGATAATAGGTGAAAGCGACAGTTTGACTATCAATTGTGACATTAGTGAGTGCACTCATGCAACCACACACACATTGGATGTGCCCATGAGGAATGCACATTCTAGGCAAGAGGGATTCATTCATTGCAGGGATTTTACATTAGCGGGGATTGCACAGTGGAGGCAAGCTGTCTGGAGGCAGTAAATTGGCACATGCATTTGCCAATTTTTGTATGACAATGTGAGACGATTGTATATTGTATTGAGAGCTCTTGGATTAGAATTTTGTATGAGATTGTTTCATGATCCATGATATATACATAATATATGATAATGGGGTTTTTAGCTTTATGATTTCCTGGTAAAACATTTGTGTTATTGTGATTGATCTTATTCTTGATATTGCAATTGGCGATCGTGTTTTAAATTCCACAAGAATTTTAGTAGAAGAGATTATGTATTTAACAGTGATATATAATTGTTAGATTAGGAGAATCTAGGCAATAAATAATTTGTATTAAAATTTCTACACTTGTCCCTCTGGAACTGGCGGTCCAAATTCACCTCTTGGTGATGGATGACCTCAAATTACTTCAAGACTTCGGAACTTTGGTAAGTTTCCTTCTCCTGCGTGTGCCAAGTGGTAAGGTTCATGCACCTTTCTTAGATCAGATGATTGTCGATCCTTGGCATTGTGATCCAACGACCACTGTTGCTCCTCCTCCTAAGCTTCTAACTTACTCTGACTTAGAAGATTTTCTAAGTGCTCTGTTGGCCCTCTATCAAGTTTTGGAGAACCTTGGTCATGTTTTACCATTTTTGGGACTTCGACAGGTTGGTCGAAGACGGAGCGCCAGGCGAAGCGGAGAATGCGGGATCTCAGCCCCTTTTTAGGTCACTTTTGGGTTTAGGGTTTATGTAACAGGTATGGGATGTTGGCCCATGGGTTTACCCATGTTTAGGCCCATTTTTTAATGTATAAATAGAAATATCGGCGATGTAAGTAGAGAGACCTAGTAGAATAGGCTTAGTGTAGAGCTAGAGGCTTTGTGCATACTGTGTGTTAAGACTTGCAGAGTTAAGTGCAAGTGATTGTAAGAATATTGTGTAGAGACTTTGTAAGAAGTGTTTGTGCTATGACCTAACTCAGGCAAGGAGGATCTGGCGAGGTGCGCATAGATATCATGTCCTATGCAGAGTAGGGTTTTTGGGCTCTGTGCATGTAAGAATATTGACATAAGATAATAAAGAAGAGAAGAGTTGGTGGATGTAGACCCACACTGGGGTGAACCACGTATATCCTGTGTTATGGTTGCTTTGTGTATTATGGTTGTTATATTGTTCATATGATTTAATATTAGTGTAGTAATGAATGTTTAGCTGAATCTGGAATGATAGATTAAGTTCTTGGTGATGTGAATGAATGCTAGATCTAATCCCGTGTGCTTAGATGTGTTAGATTTGGTTGGATATTTCGTTGTTATGTAATTAGGGTTATAATATGCGATGTGAATAAGGGTTAAATAATAATGAATGCTAACTTCTAAGTGCTTTGTTAGAGTGGTGTAATCACAAATCTGTGTCCCATCTAGGTTGTCGACATTTGAGTCCTGCAACCACCCCTGCCTCTACCTCGGGTGAGACGTCATATGCTTTGCAGATGTTGTCGAAAGGGCCGATAGTTAGGGTTTTGTTGGTGTATTTTTGAAGCGTTGAACCTTGGGTCTGCCCCTATTCCAAAAAATGGTTATGTTGTCGGGACCTAAAACTGTGATTGCTGGGAACTGAAAAAAGGAGAAATCTATGTGTGTAGATCTTCTACTTTAGTGCGCAGTATTATACTTGACTTGTGAAGCTCTATGCTAAGAAGAGAAGTTCGATCTGAAGAAAAGCGGTAAGATCTTGAATCTTTGTGCTCTGAGAAAGGTAAGATAAGCGGAAAATTTTGTTTCGAAAGAATGAATCTAGGTATGTTTGATAAATTTTGTCATAGTCTGAAAACTAGGGCACAGTTAGAAGAACGAAGATTTGATATGAATAGATCTGATAGAAATAATGAAAGGTATGTTATCCCTAGGAATATAAAGAATGTTTGGACTAACAAATGGATGCATGATCCTAGAAATAATTTTTTGTAGGTTAGTTACTGTGATCCCAGTGCGCAGTACAAGAAAGGTTGGGGATCGTTCAAGAGAGAGAGAGGATTAACTCTTTGCTATATTTGCAGAAGACCGAGACATCTTGATAAGGAATTCCCTGGTAGAGGTCCTATTTTCCTTTGTTGTAAGGCTACTGGACATGAAGTTTTGGATTTCCCTAGAATGATTGCAAAAGTTGAAAATATGAATTTAAGACAAGAAAAATATGAGACAAGCCAAGAAACTAAGGATATGATAGAACCCCAAAAAGGATCAGAGACTTTATTATTACAGATGAAAGAAACCCTGAATGATCACAAAGATATCAACTTATCATAGATCTTAAAAGAGAAGGAGTGCATAGAAACAATAATAGGAGACTTCGACATATACTGTGTCTTGGATGAGGAAACACAGGTGAATATCATGAAAGAAAGAACTTGGGAAATTTTGGGAAAGCCTGTTATGGTTCCTTCATTGGGAGGAATAGGATTATTTATAGGAAAGTTGATAACCCTATGTGGAAGACTTACCCAGACATCTATGAGTGCTCATGGCACTTCAACCGAAGAAGAATTTGAGATCGTTAAGTTTGTTGAGAACAACGCCCCATTTGTTATTTTTCTAGGAAAAACCTGGATTGAGAAAGATCAGATACAAAGGAAACAAGAAGAGGAGGATCTTGAACATAAAAATCAAGAATTGAGAGATTTCATGGCTAGGAGAATAGTGCACTTACTGAAAGAACAAGAATACCAGTCGAAGCTACCGAGTACCAGATATCTGGATGTTGAAGTTGAAAGAACACAAGAAGATGTGAAACACTTGTCTGTACAGGAGAGTAGAACACCTACCCTAGATAGAGAAGAAGTATCACCCTTGAACCCTATTAAAGATCATCGACAACGTGAAGTTACTATGCCAAGATAAGGTAAGAATCAAAATGGGAAGAGGAACCCAGTAACATAGATTACAGGAAAGAAGGCTAGAAAAATCAGCAATAAGAAAGAAAAGTTAGAAAAATTGCAAGAAGTTCCAGGGAAGACTTCACAGAAGGAAGGTTTCCAGAACTTGGACTTCACCGGAATATCAGTACAACACAGATTGAAAATTCACCACGATGAAGCAATATAACCATTGGAGGGGTCTCGACCGTTATAACGACGCTCTAGAACGGCTAGAAACACAGTTATTGTCGGAACGTTCGCCACTAGACCATTGGGACCACGCCATAATAGATGGAATAACATTGATTGAGGTGTTCCTACCCGTTGATAGAGTCCATCATAACGTTGTCTATTTATCCCATCGAGCGTTGCACCCAGAACACTTTTTCCAATTGTGATTATCCGAGCCCACATAGAACTAGTTACTTTTGCGCAATGATCATTGAGACCTTGCAATCCATTCTGTTACATTGATTATTGTTCACCGACCTGAGATATCAGATATCGAGTGTGCATGTTAGATGAAATTAGCAAAGTAGAAAAAGTTGTCGAAGAGATTCTAATTGACCTCATGGTTGAGAAGGTGATGTCTGTAGGAGTTCAAGCATCATCAACGAGAGGAGTGCAAGCCTCCCCGTTGACTGTCCGTGGATCTGGACCATCCTGAGATGTGATCGAGAAAAGAACAAAGCATCGTGATGACTTGGTGAGTGCAAAGCTAATCCAATCCATCCTTCCTGAATACATCCCACCCCTTGCCGGTGTGGTGAGTCGTGATAGTGTCCCGAGGGACTTAGACTACACAGTCATCACTGTGTACCTCCCGAAGGGAATACGTGTAGTCAGACTGCAGTTGGAGAGGATTTCGATGTTGAAGATCAGTGACTATAACCTAGGAGACTGTAAGAGCTATGGGATGCTCGTACCTCGCAAATATTTGACCAAGACCAAGGGGAAGAAGTCGAAGACCATCCCCCAACCGTGGACCATGGACATTGCAAGGTCCACTAGCTTGAACGTGATGACGATACCACACTTTGGAAGACATCAATATATTAACGCGTGCATTAAGATCCTGTTGTCATGCTTCCACGATGGTTATTTGTGGTTAGACAGGCGTATCACCATTGATCCAACGTTGATATAGAGGATCACCGGATTAAGCATGCAGGGACCAGACCCACAAGAATTTTATCCAGGGAAGTTTGTAGATCGCGCTTTGGTGAAGAAGATTAAAGACACCTATGGAGATGTCAAGAAGGGGAAGCGAGGCTACAAGTTAGCCTCCATCCAGAATGGCACGGTGTGCCTAGCCTGCTAGTTGATCGCTGGTAATATAGTAATGAAGAACAGACCCACGCAGGTCACGAGGTTCATTTTTGACCTCGTAGGAAAATGTGTGGAAGGATTACAAATGAACTAGGCAAGTTACCTCGTCAACCAGTTAGAACATGACTGCCGCGAAGCTCAAGATCAGGGCTATGAGTTCCATTTTAGCTGGTTGTTGATCCTCATCACGTTTATTTCTTGGGAGATGTCGGAAGGAGCGACCTTCCCTGACATTGAGCCGTTCGATCCACTAGATGCGAAGTTCACCACGCTCTGGTATTCGAGCGATATGGGGAAAAAAGGTAGTCGAACGCAGTGTTCCATACCTACTACCTACAGTTAAAGAGGGATATTGAGTCTTTCCCTCGTATGACGTCGAACACCCTTCACAGGTTCATACCATTAGTGAAGTTTCACACAGATAGGCATTTTATTTATATCACTGCGTGTGGAGACGAGCATAGAGAAGAACTACAATCCTTTTATAAACTTACATAGGAGGACATGGAAGAAATCACTAAGGAATGTCCCATAGAGTTCCTTCTCCCAGTAAACCAGGCCGAATTGTCTAACCCCGACCTAATCATAAGGTCGGTGGTCACTCATGAAGAGTATGATGCACCAAGCAGTAGCAAGAAGAAAAATAAGGAAGATGTCTAGAAAATAAGCAACGCATTAGAAGAGGATACTTCAGATTCACCTGAAGGAGGAGGTGGAGACGAAGTAGACAAAGAAGAGAACAATGGGGAAGAAGATAAGAAGAAGCAAGGAGAAGTAACACTGCCACAGAATCCCCCTGATAACACAGAGACATCTAGGAAAAGAAACATTTCCCCCACGAAACCTTCTTCACGGAAGAAGTCCAAAGCTAGCAAGCCCAAGATGGAGACAATACTCACGATGGATGATATCGACCTAATCATCACTACTGTCTCAGATACTTCAGAAGATATTTTACAACGCAATGAAGAAAAACAAGAAACCATGTATGAAAGAATTGAAGCAGAGCTGAGAGGGGTACAACAAGAATTATGAGCGCCTTACCGAGGACCCTAAACTAAAGACACTAGAGTCACAACTCTAGGAAGAAAAGCAGCAAGAAACAACAGTAAAAGTGGAGTTGAAGCCCTTGTCAACGGTTGAGAGAATGAAAATATCCCAAGAACAATAGACGGCTCAACAACAACTCCATGCCATACAAAGTAAAGTCATGGAAGTGACTCAGAAGCTCCTGCCAGTCGAGGATGCAACTTGCCTACTTTTTGAGGAGATTGAAGGACGAGGAGCAGAACTAGAACAAGCAGTCACTACAGTAGAACAATGCTTGGAAGGACCTGTGACTGAGGTAGTTATTCAGGAGTTCATCGAGCAGGAGTCCTTGGCGAAGCAGCAGGTTGAAGCAGTTCGAGGTGTTTGAGGCAGAGTTACCCAGAGCAGAGTGACTCGGGATGAGTCACAGGTGAGTTTTGGGGGCTTGTTTTCCCTCGGCTAAGTTTTGGAGAACCTTGGTCATGTTTTACCATTTTTGGGACTTCGTCAGGCTGGTCGAAGACAAAGCGTCAGGCGAAGCGAAGATCACGGGATCTCAGCCCCTTTTTAGGGAAATTTTGGGTTTAGGGTTTATGTAACGGGTATGGGATGTTGGCCCATGGTTTTACCCATGTTTAGGCCCATTTTGTAATGTATAAATAGAAATCTAGGCGATGTAAGTAGAGATACCTAGTAGAATTGACTTAGTGCAGATCGAGAGGCTTTGTGCATACTATGTGTTAAGACTTGCAGAGCTAAATGCAAGTGATTGTAAGAAGCTTGTGTACAGACTGTGTAAAAAGGCTTTGTGTTGTGACCTAACTCAGGGAAGGAGGATCTGGCGAGGTGCGGGCAGATCTCTTGTTCTATGCAGAGTAGGGTTTTTGGGCTTTGTGCATGTAAGAACATTGACAGAAGATAATAAATAAGAGAAGAGTTGGTGGACGTAGCCCCACACTGAACCACGTATATCCTGTGTTATGGTTACTTTGTGCATTATGGTTGTTATATTGTTCATATGATTTAAGCTTAGTGCATTAATGAATGTTTAGATGAATCAAGTATGATAGATTAAGTGCTTAGTGATGTGAATGAATGCTAGATCTGATCCCTTGTGCTTAGATGTGTTAGATCTGGTTGAATATTGCGTTGTTATGTAATTAGGGTTTGAGTCTGCGATCTGAATAAGTGTTAAATACTGATGAATGCTAATTGCTAAGTTCTTTTTTAGAGTGGTGTAATCACAAATCTGTGTCCCATCTAGGTTGCAGACATTTGAGTCCTGCAACCACCCCTGCCTCTACCTCAAGTGAGACTTCATCTGCTTCGTAGGTGTTGTCGAAAGGGCTGGTATTTAGGGTTTTTTTGGTGCATTGTTGAAGCATTGAACCCTGGGTCTACCCCTATGCCAACATGCTCGAAGGATTCAACCTTTTCTCCTCCTATGGGCCTGTCTCCTGGATTTCATCTGCACTCCTGAAAACACTATCTCTTCTAAGTTTGATCTTTTTGAATATTTCACCATCCCTTGCGCTCCTTGCATTTAAGGGATTGCGTCAAAATCAAATCGAAGGTCAACGATGATCGACGGTTCACATAAATTGTGGGGCCCCAACATGCGTACTCTTTACCAGAGAGTTCGACCTCCACAATCTAAAAAGTGCTCGCTCGATTCTAGTCTAATCGGGATTGTTGATCTTCCAGCTCGTCGAGATCAATGACAAGGGTGAATTGTGGGCTGCGAACTAGCGCGTCCACTATTTTCACCTTCATTCTCTACAGTGATTCCCCACCCTCGATATTCATTCATAGATCGATAGTTCATAGCAATTGCAAGGTTCAACTTGACTATTGTGCAATTTGAAATCTCGGAGCCTCGATCTCCAAGGTTCCTAGACCCAGGTCACGTGGACCTTCATATAACTCCTGGGCTATAATTCCCGCTCTTAGTCAGGTTTTTGGTTAAGGGAATAGGCACAAGTTCAGACTCTCCTAGGCTATTGGTCTGAAGGGAACACCTTCCCAACTCACAGAGCTTTAAGCTCTGAATCAAGGAAAAGTAACTTGTGAGGTTACCAAAATGGTAGCTATGCCGAGAGGCTTGCTCCGACTTCGGAACGGTGCTGTAAATTCATGGGAAAAGAACCTTCAAGTGATTAAACTGGGACGTATGGAAATTCAAGAAGAAATATAGGTTCTCAAGGGAAAAAACACATACTCATAACTTAATCATTTAATACAGAGAAATAACCCTTTATAGACATGTAAATACTCACATGCATCCATTATTTACAATTCAAAGCATAAGGCAAGAAAACACTTATTAGAACCATAGAGTGTGATGCGACTGCTGAAAGGGGTGCTCATTTCCACCCAACCATAGGCTTAGTCACTCCCAATGGATTTATCACTGGCCACCCTCGAGCTTAAGCCACGATTCTTTGAGATTCAATATCTTACTTCCATCTCAACGATAGTTAGGGACGAAGGTTACTCTCCTTCTCCCAATACAAAAATAGATAAGGACAAATTTACTCTCCTTCTCCTGGCTCAATCTCTATTTTCTGTGATCAGAACTCACTGTTCCTCTTTCAATCCTTCCTTGGACCCGAGAGTTTCTTCTCTCGTCTCTGCATTTTTCCACAGGTCTTCCTTTGCCCACCACACTTCCTTTATTTCCTTCCTCGGAAAGATTACGTGTGGCTCAAATTCCCAGTCCGTGGTCAGGTCTAGAAGCCTTATGTATGGGCGGTATACCCCATCCACTCATTAACTCTTGAGGAGGTCTTCCCACCTACTAGCCTGACTGTAATTCATTCATGGGTCAGAGGGTTGTTCTGATCTGAGCAATTACTTCCAGCATGGTACTAGTTCAGTGGAGGTTAACGCAACCATTCCGGGTCCCCTCCACCACCTTTCATAGCATTCATGATTTTCTCTTAGCACATCCCCTCTTTCAGTAGTCATGCAACACATAACCATTTTATATTAAAATAAAAAAAAGTACTTTCATCGACCTTTGTACAAAAGTCCATCAAATCAAACATTCACACTTTTAGGTTTTCCATAGTTCCTTGGCCAATATAGTTATATTTACATATTGGGGGAAACAGGGTGTTACACTATGGAACAACTGAAAACTAAAAAAAATGAACCTATTGCCTTCCTTTGGATAAGATTTTTGATAGCTCAAATTAGGGTTAGGTTTAGGTTTTTTAAAACCTATTGGACTCTTAATGGTGATTATTTATTTCTCTAGTGGATTCCCACATGTTACTAACTCCTCATGGGTGAATCATGGTGAGTTGACATGGCTACCACTTCGACCCGTGGGGAATAATTGGACCATTACCTTCTATGGGCCATAGCTTTCACATACAAACTTTGTTTTGGAAAAATGAAACATCATTGGAAATTTATTGATTCTAAGAATGTGGGAACCATGTTTATGACCTTGGTACCTATTGATCCAAAAACCTATTTTGGGTCCTACACGATCTTTTACATTGCATACCTCTCTAAGAACCCTTTTAAAGATCGATTTCAGAGAGGAATTTGATATTAGTCATCATCATCATTATTTTGTCCCATAAAAGAGTACCAAAGGGATAAAATGATTGATGATTTTAGGTGTGCAATTAATTATTAGACACTAGTAGAGTATCATTAATTATCATTAGTTAACCCAGACTTGTTTAAAGAAGTAGCCAATGCTTTTGCTTCATATTGGTTAGTCCTTGTGCACAAAACTTGGGTTTATATTACTAGTTGAGTTTTATATTGAATATTTTCCTAAAACAAGATCAACCTTTGGGAATGTTCATAACAAATATTGAGGATGAGGTACCCAATATGATCTCATTGTCACACAAGAGTAAATCCTACCACTTTTGGCGCAAATTAGACACCCTAGATTTTGGATTTTGGGGAGGCCATCAATGGAAGAGTTTTTATTTTTGAAATCATCCCATATCAGTGAATTACAAGTTCAAGTCTATCATGCTATAATTTGTAAAATGTAAAACATTTTTGCAAAATTTTCGACATTGACCCCTTTCACTAGTCACTGGGCGAGTTCCACTTGAGCCATGTTTTGAAAAAAATATAAAAGACATTATGAGGTATTTTTTTTAGAAAACCAATGTTTGTAACTTGTATTTATTAGGAAAACCTATCCAACTATATAATAACTCCAATTCCTAGTTTTACTACTTGATCTATGACATGCACACGTTACATGTCTCCTAGAGGGCTAGATTTCATTATTGTAACTTTAATGTTCATATTATGTTTGAACCAAGTCTAGAATGAAAAATGGACTTGGTGATGATGTAGAGTAGTTTGATATGTTAAAATGGGTATATAATATGGCTATATTTGACCCATTATCATTGAGAATGACCTTTGATAATATCTTAACTAGTTTTGGGGTAGCATATTGGTGGTAGAGATTCAAAGTTTAAAAAGTGATTTTGTTTGTTACTATAATAGAGAATTAAAGTTTAAAGTTTTTGGGTTGTATGTTATTTCGAAAGATTTATAATGAAATATATATATATATATATATATATATATATATATATATATATATATATATTCATTTTGTTCTTGGATGACTCATGTAGATACTTCTCAAGGCTTCAAACTAGCTTGTGTTTATAGCATTAAATTACTCATTGATAAAATTTTTATGATGCCTCATTTTATCCATTATAACATTGTATGGCCAGATGGGAAACTTTGAATAACACTGTATGGCCTCATTATTAGAATAATGTTCAAAGGTAAGTAATACCGTGCTAAAAAAGAGGGTTGTTCTAGTGTCAAATTTGAATTTTGGTTAGATGGGTAAGTAGTGATTTTCAAAGGCTTTCCAACTATGTGCTCCATGTCCCATTCCATGATATCCATAATGCATTGGTATGATATTGAGAATACTAGGATAAAACGGTCTAAACCATTTTTTTTTGGAAAATGGGGTTTTATTTAATGCATTTGTGAAACAGTTTTCAAGAAAATGCATTACCATCAAAATGGATATCAATAGGTTTGAACCTGAGATATCGTAGCCCCTACTATCTTAAATCCCTTTTTCTATCCAATATGCCTAATCTCCACTAGTTGAAATTCAAAGTGAACACATGTTTGATAAAATACACTTGCAATTATACCTAGGCCCACAAAATCCACACACCTTCCATGTGCTAAAATTGGATACATTAATTGAGGCAAAGGAAAGGATTACATGATGATTTCCCATGCAATACCTATTTTGGTAAAAGAGTATTTCTCCTTCACAAGCATACCACCATTCTTACTTTCCCATCATTAATCTAAGTAGTCTTTATCCATGAACTATCATGAGAGGGAGTTATGGAACCCATGGGTCTAGTGTCCTACTTTCAACTATGATTCAAGGAATTTATAGGTACAATATGTTGATGGTTTAGTGTTTTGAGGTACTGGTGCATTTTTCAATTGATTTTATGGAGAAATTTTAGTGCATGAAGAGGGGGATTTGAATCCACGTGGTAGGTCCATGCCCCTTGAACCCTCTTATCTCAATAGGGTAGTTGATACATGGTATATGAGGTAGATCCATATATCAATCCATTATCCCCTCTCCTTATCCCTCTTTCCCACCCCATTCCCCTCATACTCCCTCATCAAACCCATCCACCCGTAACACCCATCTCCCAATTGATTACCCCATAGACCACCACCTCTCCATGACCATTCCCCTCTGTTACACCCCCCCTACACAGCTCATCACCCCTCTCTATAGCTCCCCTCCCATAACCCCTCACCACCATTCCCTCACTCCCTCCATAATCCCATTTCTTCCTCCCCTTACACATATTCCTCCCCTCCCATTCACCCAAACCACCCCAAGGATGTTTTATGATCTAACACCTTAAGAAATGATAAAAATTCAAATATTTCATTCCACTTTGAGGGGGGAACCTCCTTTTACAATATATACAATTTAGAATACAATATGAGATGAGATGAGATAAGAATCTCATAATACTATGTCTCCTTGGTATATATATAGGAGACAAAGGGTGAAATTGAAATGAAAGGGGTCCAATGGTTACACTCATTGGGAATAGTGGCCCTTAATTTTCAAGATCTTTTTATGAGATTTTCCTTGGATGACAATGAAATTGATCTTAGAAGTATCCCAGGTAAACCCTCTAAGGTAATAAGCTCTAATAGCATGAGAAAATTACTCAAAAAATGGCACCATGGTGTAATTGCACAATGGTGCTCATTTTATGTTCAAACATCTATATCCTTTGCTCAATTAGATCTCCAAATAGTTATAAAAAATCATTCTAAGGTATTTGGTGAAATGCCTAAGGGTCTCCCACCTACTCAATATCATGACCATGCTATTCATTTGCAACCAAGAAGTGTACCACCTAACATTAGGCCTGATGGGTATGTCCAAAATTGGATGTGCCAAGTGAAAGTTAGGGTAACTTTCTCAAACCTGGTTGGTTTTTTGCCTTTCTGGGAGAGCGAACTTGTACAGAATGCCACATGCACAATATTTGATATATGATTATGAAAATTGTACCATAAATATTACGATCTGTCCTCTTTTAAATTCAACAAGTCTCATTAAATTTTCATCCTCTCTAAAGAATATAGGACGATGTTACTCAGAACACTTGTTTGAGACTAGTAATAGGAGTAGTCAAAAATCTTAGCTTCCATAGGGCGTATCTCCGAAATTTTAACGACCCAAAAGCTGAAATTTTTACCAAAGACACTTTGATATGTTGTATAAATAACCTCCAAGTTTTGTTTTCTGACTCATCCTACAAAATTTTTTATAGTGAAAATTCTAAGATGACTTGCTTGGAGAAGAGAAATCCTATGATCAAAGCTCTGATACCAAATGTTATGATCCAACACCTTAAGAAATGATAAAGGGTCAATGATTACAGTCCACTTTGAGGGAAAAACATCCTTTTATAATATATCTGATTCATAATACAATATGAGATGAGATAATATGCTCCTAAGACTAGGTCTCCTTGGCATATATATCAGAGACAAAGGGTGCACTTGAAATGAAAGGGTGGAATGAAGGTTTCTAGCCGACATACACATATAACACTAGAAATGTAATAATTCAATATATAGGGATTACTAAGGGGTTTTATATATAACATGGGGATTTTTCTAGGGATTTAAGAAGCTTCCAACCCTAATGGATGCCTCCCACCTCCCTTGCATAGAAATCTAATCCCTAATATCCACTCTTGCACTACCAATCACCATCGTTGTCCCATTTTCAACATATTCTTTGGTGGTGGGTTGTCGCACCACTTGGGTGGCACTACCTTAGAATCACCCAAGGGATGCTAGGGTGCCACTGAAGCTTGTGGGCCAAAATTTATAATTTTATAGTTTATTTTATTTATTATTTATTATTTTAAAGTTTGAAATTATAAAAAAACATGTTTTTTGGTGGAAATGAAATATTCAGGTAAAATAAAGAATAACTTAGGCATATAGAAGAGAAATTTAGGTTGAAAAAAACTAGACATAACCAATAAAGAGCCTAGTGATGTGGAAGAATTCCATTCATTAAATACACATGTTTTCCCAAGGAAAAGGCCTAATCACACATTTCTCCATTTAGAATGAAAAACGCTCTAGATTCTGGCCCAACTACCATTACCATTTTATGAATTTAATTCTAAATATCCTAAAATATATTCTAACCTAAACTATCATATTCAAATTCTTCCGAGCTAGGAATTAAGAACATTTAGTAGATATGGAATCAAATGAAATGAATGAAAATAATACACATAAATTAGTTTATTGAATCATCACTTGTAGAAATTTCAAGTAGAAAACTATAAACATAGGTAGACTTACTATTAAATAGAAAGCTATAATTCCACATCCATTTGTTAGCACCATTGATAAGCAAAAGTAAGATAAATATAGAACAACATGAGAAAATTCTACATTATAATGATTCCATAACATATAAGCAACAAATAATAGTCTCAAACAAAGCATAAACTGGTATTATCCTCAAAAGGGATGGCCAACATAATTCTTAATTAACAAGAAAAATAGTTTACATTGCTAAGAAAAAACCCTATTATGATTAGCTTTGATCATATTTATACACAAATGAGATTCATGAAGTTGAACTATTTCAACTTCATGACCCTTCACATTCTCTACCTATCTTTTGGAAGATTATTCCTTTTCTTTTACATATTTCTTCACATAATCTTTCCAAGCTTAAAAAATCTTTTTGATATTGTTAGATTGTGGAAATTTATGTTATTCTATTAGAACTTCAAATAATGCAATGTTTTTCTCCACTTTCCCTACACTTTTCTCTAACTTTACTAGAAATGATTTTATTAAAATGATTTTTTTGGTTAGAGGTTCTAAATAGTATTTCAAGTGTGCTTTACTGACGTTGGAAAGAGATCGAATGACATGTCTCTCTCGTTGGATTCCATCTTCTAAGGATTTTTTAACATCGTCCTGAGGGTAGAGACTATCACTCAACCCAAAATATGGAAGATTACATTTATCTACAACTCTTTCTACCACTCACCATAGTTTCTCAAGATCCCCAAACTTTGCTTGAATGTTGCTCCATGCTTTTTGGAAATATTTGTTCCATCATTTGAGGCCAATGTTAGTGTTGGGTATTTCCTTTTTATTTATATGGGGAATTCCAGTAGGGGTGTCACCAATATCATCTTTCCACTTCTTCATTGAGTCAAATTGAATTTACACTCATTCTTTCCGCATTTACCAATCTTGTGTCTGATTGTAAAGAGAAAGTACATCTTGACATTGTTGCTGAAATTCTTAAGCTCATTTGTAGAAATATCTCCATACAATATTTAAATCATCCTGCATATCAATTCATATTCAATAAATTATGTGGTGTTGTGTTGTTTTTTCTAGTATTAATTCACTTGATTCTCTAAGAGTTCTACATATGCTTTGTATTTTTCCAAATCTTTGACTTTATCATAAATATTGGACATATTGGCTTGAGAAAAAGTGACTCCAATAAAAGCTACAAATACAAGGTCTACTTATTTGGTGTCCAATATAGTAGTTTCTATAGGCATTACACGGTCTTGATCAACATTAAGTTTTCTCCTTTTGTGTGTTTTCCTCACTATTTTCTTTTTCTTCCTATTGAAATAAAACATCTCAAAGATAATAGCCTCAATAGTGGGCATAAGGATTAACATATCCCCTCCAACAATTAGTCTGGATGAAAAAATCATAGTAATTCTCTTAGGAATATGCACATGATACTCTAGTGATCACTCCTATGTTAGTTTATTATCACATTTGTCTTCTTCTTCTTTCTTCCTCAATATTTTTTCTCTCAACCTTAGCATTTTCTCAACTTTCATTTTTTTTTATTCTTTTGTTTCTAATCTTGTTGCTTCCTTTTCCTCAACTAATTTCTTATATGTCCTACCTCAACTTCTTCTTTGGATTTGGATTCATCAACTGACTGTTTCCTTTCAGCCTCTTCCCCCATTGCTTTCCTTTCTCTTTATGTATTAGGTTCTACTTTAGCTTTTCTTTTAGCTTCAGATTTTGCCTCTAACTCAACTCTAGCCTTCTATTTTCCTATGCCTCTACCTTTTCCTTTGATTCAACTGCAACTTTAGTTTTAGCTTCATCTTTTTGTTTTTGGGCTAATTTCTCGTCATGTTTCCTCTTCATTCCCTTCTTTTATATTTTTTGTAATAATTTGAATTCTAATTTGCACCTCTTCAAAAGATAGTGCTCATCTCTTCATTTATCCCTCCTCTCACTCATCATTAATATATGTCCAAGTGATGGACACATGAGCTACATGGTAGAACACCACCTTCTCTGAATCATATATTATAAACCTCTCCTCCCAAAAATTATAATAACCCATGACCTCAACTTCCAAGCTTGCAAATGTAGAGTTATTCAAAACATACAACCCTATATACATAGGATAAGTTGGACACAATTTATTTTAATATTTTATTCATGAATCATTTAAACCATGAAGAATGGTTTGATAGGCCACTTCTTTGAGAACCATCCTATCAGGTATAGATCTTGGTAATATATGAGGATATTTGGTTGGCCCATAGAAATATAAGTTCTATTTGTGTTCACATACCCATCATGTATCATGCTTAAAACTTGCATAGCTTCTTGAGATAATCTTGGTGCTGGTTTGTAAAAAATAAACTCATATAATGGATAAAAAAGGTGGTCACATATTCTTTCATATTTCCACATGTATTTATGTTCCCACAAATCTTGACAGTAAACTTGCACCGGTGACTCCCATATACTCCAAGCCCATCACTTCCTTGGGATTCAATCGTTATTGGCGTAGATGATATCCAAGAGGTATGAAGACATATAAAATTTAGGACGATTACTAGGAGATTGATATTTAACCCTGACCAAGGCTTGCATCATAGTGTGAGAAAGGATAACTACCCGGTTAAATATTGATCCCTCTTTTACAATGGTATACAAAATAGGTACCCAAGTTTCTTTGAAATGGGTAGAATCATTCTCCCCGAGAAATCCATGTACTTGTGCAACAACGTAGATGTAAGGCTCTCTTAAAGTGGAGGTGAGATAAATCCCATTATTTTATAACTTAAACTACTCAGTTTCAATCCACCATTTACTCATTATTTTATGATAGTTCTTCAATCTACATAATTCTTTCACCCATCCCGGGGTCATAAACATATTGCTAGGATGAAAGGAAGAAATACACTTACCTTTATCATTTACTAGCATTTTCTTGTCAAGGTTTTCATGATAAAAATTACACTTGACAATCTCAACAAATGGAAAAACAACAGGCCTAGAAGCTACATTATGCAATAATGACCTTTGAATATCAAGGTATACATCCTTATCATTATTCTCATCATTTACTGGCTCAACTAGTAAGTGAAGAGGGTTAGTTATCCTCCCTAAAAATTCATAAGAGCTCACCCCATTGAAGGTAAGTAGACAATCTTGCATAGATACAAGTTTTCATATAAATTGGCCTCTTGGGCTCTTTGGGGTATGTTTCCATGGATGTGCTCTCTTCCTAGGATTTTGTCTTTTATGGGCCATGTGAATAGTCTTGTATATCACCCATTAGAACAACAAAAGACATTAATGAGGTTTTAAAAAAGGTAATGTGTTCTAGAAGGGCTATATCATTCAAGTTTATTATGGCTTCCATTATCTATATAACATATTTAACATTGGGTTCCACATCTAGCTTATGCATACAAAAAATGCAATAAAAATTCAAGCAAAGTTGCACCCTAATCTAAACTACATCTCCTTATGAAAGCTTCACAAATTCAAAGATCAAAACTGTTACATGGAAACTTCCAAAGGTTTGAGATTTGTCTAAGTCGATATTTGAACTAAGGAAGGTATGGAAAGACAAGTACCAAAGGTTCAAATGTTGGTTCACATGCAATCTCATTTGAAAGAATTGCTATTGTGTATAACTTACAATATTTTACATTTTAATTAAATGAAACGAGCTTCACAAATATGGGGTATCAATTTGAAATCCAATAATTAAGAGGGGAAACATATATTTCATTTAAATAAATGATAACTAGATTTCTACCTAACTACCTTCTAACATAATATGTGTATTCAAAATCGAAAACAACTAAAATAGATTTCTACCTAACTACCTTCTAACATGTTTTGAATTTTCTTCTAACATGTTTTGAATTTTCTTGTCACTCAACAACAACAACATGAAAAATGATAAGGAATAATTCAAATGCTATGTTATATTAAGTAGGCCATAGAAGCTGACATGACCTTCAATTTGAATAAGGGAATAAATATTATAAATTTAGTAAAATATTTTCCATATTTAAATGGCCACAAATGCATTTTCATGTTTATTTGAAAGATCATGCATGGTTTTCGTCCTTAAATACCAACATTTGAATTTGGAGGAGATTCCAATATGCCATTGGGAAGGTTTAAGAGATGAAACATTTGAATTTCTAAAACCCCTTAATGAACTATTGATAGTCTTTGAAGGATTTTCATCCTGAAAGTTCGAAATAAATCATGGATAGTCTCTCAAAGAATATATTTAATATTAGCCTGATGAACCATCAGGATGATCCTGAAGAGGAAACTTTCGAACGTTGGAAACCTTTGTGATGAACCATCGACGGTTTAAAAAAGAAGTGACATTCAAATGATTTTGGAAATGACCTTCAAAAGGAGAATGTCTTGATGAATTATTGGGGGCTTTGAAAAGACTCAATAATGCTTCTTTTGAAACCTCTTGATAAACTATTGAGAGACATTAAAAGATGACCGTGTTCAAAATTTTATACCTTCTTGATGGACCATGGGAAGAGTTCCATATATGTTGAATGGACATATTTAAAATTATATTGGGAGACTTCAAAACATGAAATTACACTTCTTAAAGAACTCCCCAATGAACCATTGCAGATCATCGAAATATATCACATTTGAAAGATTACACTTCTTCATGAACCATCAGGTGAGTTTGAAAGAATTTGAAATGACAAACATTTCAAACCATTTCGATGAACCATTGGAGGCAAATGAAATGTGGGGAATTTGAATGCTTGGATGAACCATTGGAGGCAAATGAAACGTAGGGAATTTGAATGCTTGGAGTCTCCTAATGAAGTGTTGGGGGCCTTAAAAAAACGTTGAAATGACAACATCTTTCAAAGAACACTAATGAACCCTTGGGATGATACGAAAGATGTTACATTTGAAAGTTCAAAGCATCTCGATGAATTATAAAAAACATTAAAAAATATTCAATCCATCAATATTTTCAGAAGGCTTGATGAATTATTGAGATACATTTGAAACAATAATCAAATAAATCATAGAGAATGTTTAAACAAATTCTAATAAGGCTTTTGAAGGCCATTACCATTTAAAATCCATGAAGTCTCCAATACATGGTGAGGAAGGGAATCAAGGTAATTTTTTAATGCAAAAGTCAAATATCATAAAAGATAAAGGTTCAAAGTAATGAGGACGTTTAGAGATATTAAGTCAATCATTATCAATCACATTTGTAAAACCTTAACATATTAGGATATAAGCAACCCACCATGAAATAAAAGGAAAAAAATTAAAATAAAAGGGGGTCCCCAAGTCCATGGATTTGGGGCTTGTTGAGCCCTCAATAGAACCCTATCCATATACAATCCTCTAGAATAATAAATCAATAGTAATTTTTAGGGCTAATTTTGGGAAGTGCATGGGGGATTTCATTGGCAACATGATTAGTGCTAGAAAGAGGGAAAATGGCGCCCAATCGAAGCCAATTTTCCATGAGAAAAAGGAGACCCATTTCGCCTACAACTTGTTAAATAGTTATCGACAAACCATAATTTATAATTACACTTAAATTTTAGAGCTTTTAGTATTTTTTTCCAAATTTGTGCACAAACCTAGTTGTTTCCTAGGTCATTTGGAAGCTAAATCTAGCTCTATTTGAGCCTAATTTGCACCAAATAAAAGGAATAATAATCATAGGGAAAAACATAACACATATTATATATTTAGAGCTAAATTCAATAATGTTTTGCACCTTGGCACAACCAAACTATTGAAATACTTACTTTGAAACCTAGGTATATTGTTATCTAGTGATTTCCTTGCTATAAATGAGATTAACATCTCACAATACAAAAAATACATTGCTGGAATATTCAACTCAAATAAATATAGTGGAAGCAGTACCGGAAACCAAAAATCTGATGCACAATACACAAAGATATTCTTCCCATCAACTAATCTTATCATTCAAATAACTTCAAATCTTACAAGGGCTCCCTTACTGGGAAAATAGCCCAAATAGAAAAGAGACAAAGTACATCAAAACATGACTGGGTAATTTTATATCAAAATTGTAGTATGATCATGTACGATGGAAACACGACTTTTACACTAATTCCTTCATTTTTTTGTGTGACCTGTAACATAATATATGCACTATTTGCATGACATGTACATTAATGAAACTCACACTGACTATGTGACTTGTACCAGAATACCTGCATTTTTCGCGACAACTGATCATTATGTTGCACACTTTCTCTCTCTCTTCCTTTGGCCTAGATCTCTAAATGGAAGTCCTTCTCCACCTATCCAAGATCTCCTTGAATCATAGTGCTTGATTATCCAACCCTCTATGTGTCTCACACATAAGTGTCTTCCTCCTTCACCCAACATTTCTTTTACAAGATTGAGTTATGACCTATCCCTAATCTCCAAAGTGATTGATGATTGAGATTACTTCTCACCTCACTTGAGATCAATGATTATTATTTAATTCACTAATGCTAATCAAAACATTTCTTTAAATAAAACTCAACTCACTAATAAAATCACTTTACTTTAATACTTCCTTTAATTAAAGTAAAGTCTCGAGGTTTGGATGACTACCACACGTCTAGACACTTAGACTTGTGCGGAAACACTTGTCTGATGCTACCAAACATTAATACTCCCTCTTAGTGAGGAAGGTATTCTGCACCACTCCAAGTTTTTCTCTGAAGAACAAAAACTTCCCTTTCACCAAGGGTTTCGTCAGAATATATGCAACCTGCTCATCTGTGGAAATATACTGAAGCTTCACTACTCCCTTGTGGATCCTATCTCGAATGAAGTGATATATGATCTCTATATGCTTGGGTATTTCATGGAACACTGAATTCTCCATGTTAAAATTCCTCTTACTCCAACATCTAGGTACCTTGTTATCTAGTGATTTCCTTATTGCAAATCAAATTAGCAAATCACAAAAAAAAATACACTCCTAGAACATTCAACTCAAATAAAAATAGTGGAAGCAATACTAGAAACCAAAAAATCATGCACTATACACAAATATACTCTTCCCATCAACTAATCTTATCATTCAAATAACTTCAAAACTTAAAATGGATCCCTTACTGGGAAAATGGACCAAATAGAAAAGAGACAAAGTACATCAAAACTTGACCGGTTGATCTACTTCCAAACCTATTATACGATCATATATAGAAACAACACAAATGTTACCATGATACTCATGATGTCATGTGCTATCTATGTGGTTGTTACAATGAAACCCATGCTTACTACATGACCCGTTCCAGAACTCATGAATTGTCCGTGGCAGCTGATCCTTTTGTTGTACAACTATTCTCTCTCTTCCTTTGGCCTAGATATATAGATGGAATTCCTTCTCTGCGTATTCAATATCTGTTTTAATCACAATCCTTTGTGATCCAACTCTCTCCATCTCAAATGAATCTCTCTCAATCAATATGACAAAGTGTATCATGTGCCTTTCCTCCTTCACACTAGCCTTTCTTTTATAATATTGAGTTATGACCTAACCCTAATCTCCAAAGTGATTGATGATTGAGATTACTTCTCACCTCACTTGAGATCAACGATTATTATTTAATTCACTAATACTAATTAAAGCATTTCCTTAAATAAACTCAACTTAATAATTAAAATCACTTTGTTTTAATAATTCCTTTAATTAAAGTAAAGTCAAGGATAGAAGGATTTGGACGATTTCCACACGTGTAGACACATATACCTATGCAATGCTACCATGCATCAACACTCACTCTTAGTGAGGAAGGTATTCTGCACCACTCCAAGTTTATCACTGGAAAACACAAACTCCCCTTTCTCCAACAGTTTGGTCAGAATATATGTATCCTGCTCATCTATGGAAATATATTGAAGCTTCATTGCTCCCTTCTGGATCCTATATCGGATAAAGTGGTATCTTATCTCAATATGCTTGGACCTATCATGGGATATTGGATTCTCTGTGAGTTTCATACAACTTGGATTATCATAGTATATCACCGTAGGATCCAACTCATGATCGAATGAACTTGTAACAATTTGTGAATCCAAATGGCTTCACAACTAGCCATACTCGTTGCCATATACTATTTCTCTTCTTAATTGAGTTCTACATAAGTATGCTTCCTGCTGAACCAAGTAATCACTACTCATCTTAAGCTAAAGTATCACCTCAAGGTGCTCTTTTTATCTACTGCACTCCCTTCCCAATTTGAGTCTAAGTATCTTTGCAAATACACTCCATCTCCTCCAAGATACCTCAATCCATACTCCACTGTACCTCTCAAGTACCTAACCACATGCTTCAATGCAATCCAATGCACCTGCCTTGGATCCACCATGAACTGACTTAAGGTGTTCACAACAAAACATATATCTGGCATGGTGTTGACCAAATACATCAAGGACCCTATCAACTGCCTATATATCCTAGGATATGAAGTGATGATTTTATTTAGATTAGTAACCATAGGTGTAGCCATCTGTCTACAATCCTCCATTTTGAATCTCCTCGAGATCTTAACTGTGTACTTCCCCTTTCCAAGGAATATATCTCTTGATACATGGCATACCTCTAACCCAAAAAAATAATGAATCAATCCAATGTCCTTCATATCAAAATTAGTAGCTAAATCTTTTTTTCACCCTATAATAAGCTCCTCTACACCTATGAGAAATAAATCATCAACGTACAAAACCAAGATGAGTGGATCCATCCCAACAAGTATGAAGTACAAGTTAGGATCCACCTCACTCTTGGTAAAGCCCATACTCTACAAGTAACTATCAATCTTTGAATACCATGCTTTGGGTGCCTGTATGAGCCTGTACAAGGCTTTCTTAAGACTACACACATGAGACTCCCTCTCGTGTACCTCAAATCTCTGAGTTTTATCTATATATACTTCCTCCTTAATGATCCCATTGAGGAAAGATGTTTTCACATCCATGTAATGTATCCTCCACCTCATAACTGAAGCAATATAACTAACAACTCGAATAATATAATTTTTGGTGATTGGAGAGAATGTATCCTTGTACTCCACTCCCTCTTTCTGGATGAGCCCTCTTGCCACCAGCCTCGCCTTGAACTTCTTGATGCTACCATCTACAACATTCTTGATCTTATAGAGCCATCTAGAACTCGCAACTGACATCCCCTCCAGTATCAACACTATATCCCAAACATCATTCCTCATAATATAGGTGTACTCTTCTACCATGGCATACTGCCATATGAGCCGATCTACTGCTTCCTCAAAACTAGAAGGCTCAACATCAATGATGCTACTCATAAGCGCCATATAGTTTGGAAACTTCTTTGGAGGTCTCCACTCTCTGACCGCACTCCTAGGAGCATCACTAACATCCCTTAATGTCCATAATAGCCACCTTGGTCTCCTGACAGGATTGTAAGGGGATAAATCCTCCTCCCCACCTGAAGTTTGAACTACTAACTATTTCTCATCCTTTAGAGCCTGTTGCTCCTTATCCTCTGTCACTGTTGATGACTCATGAGATCTCATAGATTCCAAGTTATCCTTGAACTTAACATTTATGTTCACAACTTTATCCCTATGTACTAGAATGAAGATCCTGTAACCCTTTGAGGTCTCATTGTACCCCACAAATATACCCTTTTTTCCTGAAGGCTCCAACTTTGTCCTCTTCTCCATAGGCACATGGATGTAGAATGTACAACCAAAGATCCTCAAATGTCTTATCTCTGGCCTCACCCCTGAGAATTCCTCTTGTAGATTCTTGTCACCCAATATCCTGTTCGGACTCATGTTCTACACATATGCCACCATGTTACATGCCTCTACCAAAAGAACCATAGGAAACTCCTTGTCATGTATCATAGCCCTGGAAAAACCAATGATGGACTAGCTCTTTCTCTCTGCAACTTCATTTTGTTGAGGGTTGTATGAGATTGGAATCTCCCTCTTGATCCTTGACTCCTTGTAAAAATACTTGAATTCATTGGAGGTGTACTCTCCCCTGCTATGTGACCTCAAGATCTTGATATTCTTCCCTGTCTGCTTCTCCACCTTAGCTCTAAAATCTTGAAACCGACTGGAGACCTCATCCTTGGTCTTCGTAAATAATATCTAGGTTTTCCTGGAAAATTCATTAATAAATGTCACATAGTATGATTATCCATGTACTGATGCTATTGACATCATCCCACTCACATATGAATGGATAAGATCCAATATCTTCTTGGACCTACTCTCGTTGCTCAAAAAAAGTGGCCTTGATATTCTTTCCAAGTGCACACCCTCTGCACATTCCCTACTGCTCAATACTAAACTCTAGAATACCTATAACTATCCCCCTAAGAAACAATAATGCTCTATAGTGTAGGTGTCCCAACCTCCAGTTCCACAACTCACATAGGTTGTCACTGTCGTGTACCAAATCCTGAATAATATTTCCCTGCAACTTGTTCAAAGTGTCATCTCTAACCCCAATGACCAATATTGTGTTTGGGCTATGTTTCTTTGGATGTATGAGTACTTGTCCTCTTTGAAAAGTAACAACAAAACCCTTGTCCTCCATAGATGATATTGAGAGAAAATTATTCTTCAAACTTGGTACATAAAGCACATTGTGGGAATCCAATGAACCTCCTGAGTCAAGCTAGAATGTATTTGTTCCCTCTCCCTTCACTGCATACTTGGAATCATCACAAAGCTCCACATGAACATCTAAGTCCCTCTCTATCAGACTACTAAATTTCTCTTATTCTTCTCTCATATGATGAGATGCACCATTATACAAGTAAATCACACTCCTGGTAGGTGTGTTGGTAGAAAGGAAAGAAACCAGTGAGTAATCCTTTTCAAACTTCACTACAAACTCGTCAAGTTGTGTTTGTGTCTTTCCCTTACCCTTCTTCTTCTCCGGAAACTAAGATTCATAATTTCCATTCTTATGATATGAGAAGCACTTGATTTTACTCAACTCCTTCTTCTTCCCCAGCTGTGATGATCCTCCATAATTGTTACCCTTCTTTCTAGAACTCTTTCATTTTCCCTTCTTTTTCTTACTAACAAGAGACAATTTATCCTCACTACTTCCCTACTAGTTGCTCTTAGAGTCCTCCTGAGTCTCTTCCTAGATGCAATCATCCCAAGGTCTCTACCAATCTAGAAGATGTTCTTGAGTGAAAAATCCCTTGAAAAATGGTTCCCAAGACTTGGGAAGACCATTCAATACCACATTCACGAGCTATGTGTCCTTTGTTTTCTCCCCTATGGCTGCAAGTTGATCATGCACTTGTGTGATCCTCATGAAAAATCTAGTAACATTGTTAGATCTAGACATCTTCACTGATACAAGTTTATTCCTTAATACCATATTCATATTCATGTTAGTGCTCTGGAATAAACCTACCAAGGAATCAAACATCTCTTTGGTTGTTTTCTCCTCGAAAAAGTGAGAAAATAGATAATCCTTCACTAAATCCAAGAGCACCCACTTGTCTTTGATCTCCTTCTTCTGGTGAACTACAAAGTCTGCATGATATGTCATTGGAGAAACTACTTTTTCCACTAACTCCCAAAGATCATTCTCCTTTAACACCAAAGCTACTCTATCTTTCCAAGATAGGAAGTTGGATGCTCCATTCAATTTGTCTTTGACACTCAAAGGTGTTGATGCCATCCCTTAGATGTGATACATTGCTCTGGAAATAACCTGTTGTTGAAACTTCCCCTGTACTGACCTGTACGACCTTCACCTGTGTTATCTATGTTAATACTACGATTGTCATGCATATACCTGAATGATTCTGTGCGACCTGTAGCCAAATACATGTGCTATCTACACCATTATATCAAAAATACTTGCGCTGTCCTCACCAATTGACTCGACTATAGTACAACTTTTTCCCTGAAATATGTCCTTTGATTTCTTCTTGTTGGTTATGGATATGCCAAGATCTCCTGATAGATATGATATCCCTTACTATGGATCTATGATATGTAAATATCTCAGAGTGACCACTCTGATACCATGTTTAAATTCCTCTTACTCCAACACCTAGGTTCCTTGTCATCTAGTGATTTCCTTACTACAAATCAGATTAGCAACTCACAAAAAAATACATTGTTGGAATATTCAACTCAAATAAATATAGTGGAAGCAATACTAGAAACCAAAAAATCATGCGCAATACACAAAGATATTATGCCCGTTAACTAAGCTTATCATTCAAATAACTTCAAAGCCTACAAGGGCTCCCTTACTGGGAAAATGGCCCAAATAGAAAAGAGACAAAGTACATCAAAAACTCACTAGTTGATCTATTCCCAAACTTGATGTACGATATTGTATGGAAACAACATGATTGATACATCGATATCCATGTTGTCCTATGCTATTTTCATGACTATTACACTGAAACCCATGCTCACTATGTGACCTATTCCAAAACACCTGAATTGTCTGTGATGGTTGATCCTTCTGTTGTACAATTGTTCTCTCTCTTCATCTGGCCTAAATATCTATATGGAAGTCCTTCTCCACCTATCCAAGATCTCTTTGAATCCTGGTCCTTCATGATCCAACTCTCTTTGTCTCAAATCAATCTCTCTTGATCAATATGACAAAGTGTATCATGTGTCTTCCTCCACCCTAGCCTTTCTTTTATAAGATTGAGTTATGACCTAACCCTAATATCCAAAGCGATTGATGGTTGAGATTACTTTTCACCTCATTTGAGATCAATGACTATTATTTAATTCACTAATCCTAATTAAAACATTTCCTTAAATACAACTCAACTTACTAATTAAAATCACTTTAGTTTAATAATTTATTTAATTAAAGTAAAGTCAAGGATAAAAGGCTTTGGATGATTTCCACACGTATAGACACATAAACCTATGTGGAAATACTTGTTCAATACTACCATGCATAAAAACTCTGAGAGTTTGATACAACTCTAATTATCGAAACTAGCCATAATCACTACGATATACTCTGCATCTATTGAACTGAGTGCTACATAATTTTTCTTCATGTTGAACCAAGTAATCACTATTGATCACAAGATGAAGTAGCAACCCGATGTGCTCTTTCTTTATACTGCACCCCCTCCCCAATATAAGTCCGAGTATCCCCGCAAATTCGCTCCATATCCTCCAAGATACCTCAATCCATACTCCAATGTACCTCTCAAGTACTTGAGCATATTCTTCACCAATGCACCTTCCTCAAATTCACCATGAACTGACTCAAGGTGTCCACAACAAAACAGATATCTAGCATGGTATTGAAAAAATACATCGAGGAACCTATCATTTTCCTGTATATCATGGGATCCGCCAACTATAAATGTGAAGTGACAACCCTCTTCAAATTGGTAATTGTAGGTGTAGCCATCGATCTACAGTCCTCCATCTTGAATCTCCTCAATATATCTATTACATACTTCCCTTGACCAAGGAAGATCTCTCTCAATATCTTCCATACCTCTAACCTAGAGAAATAATTCATCAATCCAATGTCCTTCATCTCAAACTCAATAGCTAAATTTTCTTTTCACCCTCCAATAAGCTTCTTGCACCTGTGAGAAATAAATCATTTACATATAGAACCAATATGAGTGGATGAGACCCAATAAGTATGAAGTACAAGTTATGATCTACCTCACTCTTGGTAAATTCCATACTCTAGAAGTATCACTCAATCTTGGAATGCCATGCCCTGAGTGCCTATTTGATTCCATACAAGTATTTCTAAAGTCTACACACATGAGACTCCCTCCCATGTACCTCAAAGCCATGAGGTTTCTCTATATATACTTCCTCCTCAATGATATCATTGAGGAAAGTTGTTTTCACATCCATCTGATGTGTTCTCCACCTCATAACCGAAGAAATATAAATAACAACTTGAAGAGAACCATACCTGGTGACAGGAGAAAATGTCTCCTTGTAGTCCACTCCCTCTTTTTAGGAGAACCTTCTTTCCATAAACCTCATCTTGAATTTCTCGATGCTACCATATGAAACATTCTTGATATTGTAGAGCCACATTGAACTCACAACTGACTTCCCCTCCGTTCTTGGTACTATGAAGAATCATTCCTCATAATAGAGATGTACTCCTCTACCATGGCATCCCATCAAACCTATGTATCTACTACTTCCTCAAAATTGGAAGGCTCAACATTGATGATGCGACTCATAAGCGCCATATAGTTCAAAAAATTCCTTGGAGGCCTACACTCTTTTACCACACTCCTAGGAGCCTCACAAACATCCCTCAATGTCTGTAATATCCACCTGGGTCTCCTGACAGGATTAGAAAGGGATAACTCCTCCTCCCCACCTGAAGTTTAAGTTGTTGACTTCTGCTCATCCTTCGGAGCATACTGCTCCTTTTCCTCTGTCACTGCTGATAACTCCTGAGATCTCTTAGATTCCATGTTCTCCTCGAAATTAACATCTCTGCTCAAAATTTTCTTCCTTTGCACTAGAATGAAGATCTTGTAAGCCTTTGAGGTCTCACTATACCCAAAAAAATACCCTTATGTCTTGAAGGCTCCAACTTCGTCCTCTTCTACATAGGAACATGGATGTATACTGGAAAACCAAATATCCTCAAATGTCCTATTTTTGGCTTCACCCCTAAGAATTCCTCCTCCAGAGTCTTGTCCCCCAATATCCTATGAGGACTCATGTTCACATATACCGCCATGTTACATGCCTCTTCCCAAAGAAACATGTGCAACTCCCAGTCATGTATCATAGCCCTGACAGAACTAATGATGAACCGATTCTTTCTCTCCACAACCCCATTTTGTTGAGGGTTCTATGAGTCTGTCAACTCCTTCTTGATCCCTGCATCCTAGCATAAATCCTTGAATTCATTGGAGGTATACTCTCCCCCATTATCTGACCTCTAGACCTTGATATTTTTTTTTCTATTTGGTTCTCCACTTGAGCCTTGAACTCCTAAAATTGATTGAATACCTCATCCTTGATTTATTGGTCTTCATAAAGAATATTGAGGTTTTCCTATAAAAGTTATCAATAAACGTCACATTGTATGATTATCCTTGCAATGATTCTACTGACATTAACCCACTCTCATTTGAATGGATAATATCCAAGATCCCCTTGGACCTACTCTCTCTACTTGGAAAAGCATCCTTGACATTCTTTCTAAGTGCACACTCTCTACTACTCAACACTAAACTTTGGAAGACCTGTAACAATCCCCATTAGAATTGAAAATTCTTTGTATTTTAGGTGTCCCAACCTCTCGTACCATAGCTCATATAGGCTATCTCTATCATGTACTAAATCTTGGATAGGATTTCCGTACAACCTGTATAAAGCTCCCTCTCTACTACCAACGACCACTTCTATGTCTAGGATATATTTCTCTGAACATATGAGTACTTTCCCTTTATGAAAAGTAACAACCAAACCTTTGTCCTCCATAGCTGAGATTAAGAGAAATTCATCTTTAGTCCTGGTACCTTAAGTACATCCTAGGCATCCAAAAAACCTCCTGAATTAAGCTAGAACCTAAATGTTCCCTCTCTCTTCACTTCATACTTGGCATCATCACCAAACACCACATAAAAATATGATTCCCTCTCTGTTAGACTGCTAAATAGCTCCCATGTTTTTGGCATATGATGATATGCACCATTGACCAAGTACCATGCACTACTAGTGGGTGTGCTGGTAGAAAGGAAATAAAACAATGAAAAAGCATTATCAAACTTTGTTGCAAACTCATCAAGTTGCATCTTTGTTGATGTTGTTATCTGTGTGTTTCCTTTACCCTTCTTCTTCTCTAGACACTGAGATGCATAATGTCCATTCTTATGACATGAGAATCACTTGATTTTACTTAATTCCTTCTTCTTCCATGGCTGTGATGATCCTCCATCACTATTACCCTTCTTGCTAGAACTATTTCCTTTTCCCTTATTTATCTTACTAATAAGAGACAAGTTCTCATCACTACTTCCCTGCTTGTTTCTCTTGGACTCCTCTCAAGTATTTTCCTGGATGCACTCATGCCAAAGTATATGCCAATCTAGGAGATGTTCCTGATCATAGACTCCCTTGAAAAATGGTTCCCAATACTTGGGAAGACCATTCAATGCCACATTCACGAGATCTGTGTCCTCCGTTTTCTCCCTTATGGCTGCAAGATGATCATCTCTGAGTGATCGCCATAAAATAACCAGTGACATTGTCATATCTAGACATCTACATTGATATGAGTTTATTTCTTAAGACTATCTTCCTATTCATGTTAGTGCTCTGGAATAAACCTACCAAGGAATCAAACATCTCTTTGGCCATATTCTTCTCATATAGGTGAGGGATTGGATGATCCTTCACTAAAACTAAGATAACCCTCTCAGATTTGATCTTCTTTTTCTTGTGAGATGCCAAAGTTGTCAAATATGTTGGTGGAACAACTACTTTGTCCACTAAATCCCAAAGTTCATACTCCTTCAATGCCAAAGCCACTCTTTCTTTCCAAGATAGGAAGTTATATAATCCATCCAATCTGTATTCAACTCTCATCGGTGTTTATGCCATCCATTAGACCCGATAAACTGCCCTGGAAATAACCTACTGCTAAAACTTCCCCTATACTAACATGTACGACCTTTTCCTATGTTGAACTATGTTAACCATGCGACGTGTATGCTTATACTCACACTATATATATGCTATATAAGCAATATTGAAAACAAAAAATCTCATGCACAATACACAAAGATATTTTTCCAATCAACTAAGCTTATTATTCAAATAACTTCCAAGCTTATAAGGGCTCCCTTACTAGGAAAATGGCCCAAATAAAAAAGAGACTACATAAAAACCTGATTGGTTGATTTGTTGCCAAAACCGATGTATGATCTTGTACAATGACAACACGACTTTTACACTGATACCCGGGCTATTCTAGGTGGCCTGTAATAGAACAATTGTGCTATCTACGTGACATGTACATTGAAACTCACTCTAATTGTGCGACATGTACCAAAATACCTACATAACCCGTGATGACCAATCCTTTTGTTGCACACTTGATCTCTCTTTGGTCTAGATCTCTATATGGAAGTCCTTCTCCACCTATCCAAGATCTCCTTGAATCACATTCATTCATGATCCAACCCTCTCTGTGTCTCACACACAAGTGTCTTCCTCCTTCACCCTAGCCTTTATTTTATAAGATTGAGTTATGACCTAACCCTAATCTCCAAAGTGATTGGCGGTTGATATTACTTCTCATCTCACTTGAGATCAATGGCTATTATTTAATTCACTTATGCTAATTAAAAAGTTTGTTTAAATAAAACTCGACTCACTAATAAAAGAACTTTACTTTAACTATTCATTTAATTAAAGTAAAGTCTCAAGGTAGAAGGCTTTGGATGACTTTCACACATCTAGACACTTAGACCTGTGCATAAATACATTTTTGATGCTACCAAACATCAACACAAACATATTTTAATATTAGAGGCCCTTTTGCTTAATTCAAGCCAAAAACTAAGCTTGGTTTAAGGCCAAAAGTTTCTAATCAAGGGGGAAACACTACAGGTACTAAAGATGGTAATTTTAATACCTGTGATATGTTGGTATCCCTCTTATCATCTAGAATAAGACTATTTTTTCCCGAATCATGGGACTTCTTTCCATGAACTCTGGTAGCCATTAATGACACACATTGACACCCTTCTTTCACTAAGTTAACAACAACAAGTAAGTTGTTACTAGGGGTGGAAATGTAATCTTGAAGAATTTGAAATTGTATTCATGAATCACAAAGATCAATCAATGATAGTGAAATTTCTCCTTTCGACACTTTTCCGAGGAGGATTTTCTCAAAGCCATTTCATCTCTCAAATTTATATTTCTTTTCCTTTTTCCAAACAAATATGATAAATTTGTGCTTTATGTATTTTTTTTTCATATTTTCTAGAAGGGGGCACTTGTTACTTCTCCTATAGTGACGAGAATTTTGTAACCCCAAGATAACTCTGACCTTGATTATGGTGACCCTAACCTCTCCTCCCCCTCTTCTATAAATAAGAGAATTGCTATGTAATTTTTCAGAACTTGTTGAATATAAGTACCTAAGTATTGTTGGTTTTTCTCAAGGTCATAGTGATTGTTTCTCTTCTTTGTTATCACTTTAGTTGTTAAATATTGAATGATTATTTATGTGTGGTTGAGGGGTTGTCACATGATTTTATTATGCTATTCATCCCTAGGATGGATTGGTTAGCTAAGGATCTTGTTGCTAATTTATCAATTATAGGATGTTTATATCTACATGTTAACAATTGGCTTGTCTATTTTTTGTGTTATTTTTGTAAGTTTGTGGAAGGAAAGGAGATTATTGAGTTTTATTGGCCTTGGAAAGGAGAGTTTAGGAGGATCCAAGCCCAACATTGAACCTTCTTTGTTTTTTCGATTGGATTGGTGACTACTCCCATCCCTCATCCCTCTTTGTATGAATTTTATGAGTGGTCTCCCTTTATTTTTTTCATTTATACTTCAAATAGATAGGTCTTCCAAAATTTATGTTGGTTTATCCAAACAAGATATCTATATGTCTATTTGAATGCATGTTTATGATTTTTTACTCATTTTCATTGTTTATTTTCACATATCCAATCAAGAAACTCTCTAATCCTCGCAAGAAAACTTTTGGTTGGTACATTCACTTCACCCAAGTGGTTGGAAACCTCTTAAATACCTATTTTAAGTATAGGATCCAAGAGTGCAATGAACAAAAAAACATGAACAACCATGTTTAAACATAGAACAACAATGTGAAAACACCACATTTACTTAATTTTCTTCTTTCACAAATATATATTCTTAGTTTCAAAGTGTAGATATCTTCACACAATGACAATTGCTTATTTATTATTTCTAAAATATTTTAGTCATGTAACTAGGAACTATGTTGAGGTTTCTTTGCACATGGTGGCTCTATGACTTTAAAGAGACTTGACCTTTTTTATCTAGGCTTTATAACTTGTAAGATATTTTCATACTTAGTTTCATTGTAAATTTATATTATTGATATTAACCTGAGTTCAAGGAAAAAATGAGCAACACAATGATTGAGTGGTAATTGAGATTCCCTTCCATAACACCTATTGGAGTTTCCACCAAGTTCAATAGGGAGGGTTCATTAGTATCATTTACTGTGGTTGTTTTGATAACATTTAATTTTCATCTTATTTCCACTAAAGTGGCATAAGCAAAAACCCAAAAAAGAATTTTGCACAAAGACACCAAGAAAACATGAAAAAAATAAAAAACAAACTCTCAACTCTTCTTTATTTCATTTTGGTGATTTAGTTTAGATTTCAATTCAATTTACCAAGGGATACGGTAGTGAAAGAAACATGTTTTCAATCCATGTGGGTGGCTTTCCAGTCTTTTATTTCTAGTATTGTCAATTTATGTATGCTAAGAGTCTAAGCCAAATAATCCTCATTAGGGTCCCCTTATAAATAAAACTTTCCTTAGCATTAAAAGAGTGAATGACTTGTTTGAATTGGTATCTTTCCTTGGATGGAATTTGAAAGCACTAAATAACTTAACAACATTGTGAATACTACTTTGCTTGGTTAATTCCAACTAGAATCCTTCAAGGGAGTATTGGAACTCTTCCTTTTCATATGTATCCTTCTCCCACTGAAGTAGTTATAAGAACTTAAAATCCCTAGTGATGAGAAGGGGCCAACCCATCCTTCGTACTACATGGTGTACTCTTTACTTTCAAATATCTAATCTATGTAATCACTTATAATGGAAGGTTTCCAACTCGCTCTTTTCATACTTAGTGTTAATTGAATGTCGTGACATAAAATGTGTGTTCTTACTCGAGAGGAAATTTAAAGCTAAATGGTTTACCTTTCTTTCTTGACTAACAAGATACACTTTTGCTAAAAATTATAGTATAATGACTCTTCAATCATTTTTTGAGTCCACCCTATGTTTGATACTATCAGAGTCTTGATTATTTCAAAATCTCTTCATAGTTAATAATCAATAAGAGTCTTTACTCATAAAAAATGTGATTGTATTGTAGGGAATTATTATCTACGAGACCTCTTATAGTTTACACAAAAAGACACCATCATCTCAAGTATTTGAAAAAATAGGGGCTAGTAATGTCACTGACACGAGTTATTTTCCTTAAAAACGAGACTAAGGGACTCTACGATCAATAAAACACTGGTTGTTGTAAATATAACACCAAGAAATTTACTTTCTCACCTCCAATTCATCCATAAATTAAGAAAAGGGCATAAGAAAATGAGTATTTGAATTTACTGAGTTGATTATAACCCAAGAAACACATTTTATTATGCATTTAGTATCCTATCGATGATCTTATCTTGAGCAATATAACTTAGTATTTTCATCCAACTCACATCTAGTTTACCCAAATTGATTTCCAAGTCACTTTAGGCATGTTTTCTGAACTTTGTTAGATGCAAAAAAAATGTCGTTCACCTTTTCTTTCTTGCTATCCACATATTTTGTTAAAGTTTCTTTCTTAATCTGTTATTATTAATCTTGATTATAACAACAACATAATAAGGATCTTACTGAAAGAAACAAAATCATAAAGTACACAAGCATTTATCCTGGGAAACCCTCAAGGGGAAGAAAACCCAGCAAAACTTCTTTCATATAGATTAAATAACCAAGTATAGTGTCTCTCACAAGATAGATCTCACCAAACAAAAGATCCACCGGAAAACCTTAATCATAACAGAGTAGCGCACCACTTAGAGAAATATAGTGTAAATTATAACCTTGTGCAATACCTACTGCAAACAGATATTCAGAAAAAGAACAGAAAAGATACAATGGAAAATACAAACATTATACATAGATTTTTCCCCTGGAAACCCAAACTGGGAAAACCATCATATTCTATCTTCATTCATATTGATACATTGTTTACAATACAATATACATATAGGATCCAAAATCATCCAAAACCCTAACCCAATGACCTGGATTAGTCCAAAACCCTAATTCCTTAACCGGAAATAGAAAACCATCAACAAAAACCATGTTCTGAAAAACCACCTAACTACGTGACACGTTTCCCAAGGCGGGTGACACTACTACTCGTGCAATTAATATAACACATACCCAACATTCTCCCAATTGTTGTTTTCTTTGCATACAGGGTGTTACAGGGTTACATAGTCAACAATCCAGGGCGACAATGCCCATGGATCCTCTACACCAAGAGAACTTCTCAGTGCTCACAGATTTTGTTAATGAGTCTGCACCATTCTTCAAAGTGTCCACCTTCCTCAATGATACTTTCTTTTCTTCAATCACGTCTCTCACAAAGTGATATTGAACATCAATATGCTTTGTCTTTGAATGATAAAATGGGTTCTTCACCAGAAAAATTGCACTCTGACTATCACACTCTATCCTTACAGCTTGATGTACCAACCCAATACCTGAAAAAAATATTTGTAACCATACTGCTTCCTTACTTGCATGAGTGGCTGCCAGGTATTCAGATTATGTAGTTGAAAGTTCCACTACAGCCTGTCTTTTGCTCATCCAACTTATTGTTCCTCCAAACAAGTTAAACACATACCCGCTTGTAGATCTCCAACCCAGTCTGCATCCACAAAGCCATGTATATCCACCACTCTGTCCAATCCCAGTCTTCCTTCGTAGCACAATCCATAGCTAGTAGTGCCATGCAAATACTTGAAAACCCTTTTTACTGTTGTCCAATGCTCCTTCTCTAGTTTTGACATATACCTGCTCAAAACTCCCACTTCATGTGCAATGTTTGGTCTAGTACAAACCATTGCATACATCAAACTGCCAACTTCACTCGCATATGGAACATGAGACATGTCCTCCTCTTCTTCATGTGTCTTGGGACACTGATCCGCAGATAAATTTACACCAACATGAATAGGAACCTTGATCGATTTACATTCCTGCATATTAAACCTCTGCAATATTGTCTCGTGATATTTTCTCTGATTTAACCAGAGTTTCCTCTTTTTCTGATCTCTTTTAATTTCCATGTCCAAAATGAAATTTGAAGCACTGAGATCCTTCATGTCAAATTTAGAGGACAACTGAGTTTTCACATCCTAGATAATCTCCTTGTTTTTTCCTATTAGCAACATGTCATCCACATACAAGACCAAATAAATCAAATGATCACCAATTAATTTAAAATACACACAATGATCCTCTTTGCTTCTTGTGAAGCCAAGTCCCAGCATATAAGTATCAAATTTTTTATACCACATCCTTGGTGATTGTTTTAAACCATACGGGGACTTTTTCATCTTGCATACCATCTCCTTCTTTCCCTTCATAGCATAACATTATGGTTGCTTCATATAGATTTCTTCTTCCATATCCCCATGCAGGAATTTTGTCTTCACATCCATCTGTTCTACTTCAAAATTAAATGCAACAACAATAGATAACAAAAATATTATAGAGGTTAACTTGGCAACAGGAGAAAAAATATCACCAAAATCAATTCCCTCGACTTGGGAATAACACTTTGCTACTAACTGAGCTTTGCATTTCTCCACTTTTCCTTCTACATTCAGCTTCTTTTTAAATACCCATTTTCTACCAATGGGTTTTCTTCTAGTGGGCAACTCCACTAGATCCCAAGCCTTATTCTTATCCAAAGATGCCATTTCTTCGTCCATGGCCCTTTTCCATAGTTTTCCATCCTATGAATCCACTGCCTCCCTGGCAATTCTAGGATCATCATCAGTAATAGACAAAGAAAAATTTGAATGAAAATCAGATGGAGAATACCTTTCCGGTAGCCTTTTTTCTCGAACCGATCTCCTCAATACTAGAGTATGAGGATCTTCTTCTTTTGATTCTTGTTCTTCTATAGAGTTTGATTCATCATCCTTTAAATCAAACTCTATTTTTTCTGGTTCTTCCTTACTTGGTAGGAATTCCTGTTTAACAACATCTAAATACCACATCTCAATTATACACTACTTTCTTAGTTTTTGGGTTCCAAAGATTATAACCTTTGAGACCATCTTTATATCCAATAAAGATACACCATTCAGATTTCTTATTTAGCTTAATCTTGTTTTCCTTTGGAACGTGAACACATGCATCACAACCAAATACCTTGAGATGTGTGAGATAAGGTTCCTTACCAGTCCATACCTCTTGTGGAGTCTTTTCATCCAACGCTGATGAGGGTGATCTATTGACTAGGTAACATGCAATACCCACTGCCTCTACCCATAATTATTTCCCTAACCTGACACCACTGAGCATGCACCTTTCTTTTTCCATCAACGTCTTGTTCATCCTTTCTGCAACTCCATTCTATACCACACTTCTTACATAATTCTTCAAATTCATTTCCGTAGAACTCTCCACCATTATCTGTCCTCAACACCTTAATTATTTTCTTTGTTTGAATCTCAACAAGAGCCTTAAACTATTTAAACCTGTCAAAGACTTTAGATTTCCTCCTAAGGAAATATATCCAAGTATTCCTCGAGAATTCATCTATAAATGAGACATATTACACATATTTTCCCAATGATGGGACCGACACAGGTCCAAAAACATCACTGTGAACTAGATGTAAAATTCCTTGTGCCCTCTTTGCACCGACGGGGAATCTTACCCGATTCTTCTTCCCATATAGACAATGTTCATAGAAATCAAAATCCAGAGAGTAGTTAGACATACCGTTACCATGTAGTAGTCAAATACCCTTCTCTTTGATATGCCCCAGTCTTTGATGCCACATCATTACCTTTTCTCCAGAGACTGTAGGAGTTCTTTCTTCTTCAACTTCAATATCAAGAACAATGGAACTATTACACCCATCACTAATATTGCTTCCTTCCAGCTTATACAGAGTTCCAAACCAAACTCCTTTCAACAACACCATTGCTCCTCGAACCATCCTGCAGGTTTCCTTTTCAAATATTGTTTTTACCCCCACATCATCCATTTTGCTTACATAAATCAAATTTCTGTCCAAACCTGGGATGTGCAGAACACTAGGCAGTGTTCTAATCCTTCCATCTATAAGGCTCAACTCGACTCTTCCTCGTCCTATGGTTTTGGTTGTCAAATCATCACCTAAGAAAACATTACCTCCATCATACCTTTCATATTCATAGAACCACTCCCTATGAGGAGTCATATGAAAGGATGCACCTGAGTCAACCAACCATGCCTCATGATCTGCATGTGTTCTTGAAGAAGCCAAGTACACATCCCCTCCTTCTTCCTTGGAGGTCTTTTCTTCTGTAGAATGAGATTATTCAGATCCCTTCTTTTTCTCAACCTTAGATCTACACTACTTCTTGTAGTTCCCTTATTTTCCACATCTCCAACATACCCTTACAAACTTTCTGGGAGATTTATATCTACCCTTAGACTTAGATATCCCACTTGAGAAATTAGATCTATTCCTTTCCTGGGAATGTCCTCTTGCAAATAATGTGTCTATGCTCTGTCCTTCCATATTCTTCTGTCTCATCTCCTCTGATAACAAGGATGAGACCACTTATTCAAACTTCAAGGAAGTTGTATTACTACCTATGGCCACAACCAGATCATCACGGGAGTTTGGTAAAGAGTAAAATAAACTAATACATTTATCTTCATCTGAAATTTTAATCTCAACAGATACTAACTGACTTACCACAGTATTGAAGGAGTTCAAATGCTTTGCCATCGAGTCTCCATCTCTCATCCTTGGGTTATACAACTTCTTTCTCGGGAATAGTTTATTTACTAGGGACTTAGACTGATACAACTTCCTCAACTTTTCCCATAAATCCTTGGTTGTAGCTTCCTCTGACACATTCAGTAATACTGAATCGGAGAGACACAGTCAGATTGTGCTCTTTACCTTGCCATCCAACTTTTTCTATTCATCTTTTGAAGTTCATGTAGGTGTAGTACCTAAATCTACCGTGATACACTGATCTTTGTCCACCAACATATCTTCCATCTTGAGCTTCCACAGCTCAAAAAATTTCCCATTAAACTTCTCGATCTCCATCTTTGAATTGCTTGCCATTTCTTTTCACCTAAAAAATCAATACCACAGATCTCCCACTGTAACAAGTCTTATCACAGTCCCGAGCCAAACCCTTGACCACAAAGGCATCCCCCTTAAGCCAATAAAGCTCTGATACCAAATGTAAATTCTAACCTTGTACAATATCTACTGCAAACAAATATTCAGAAAGAGAACAGAAAAGATACAATGGAAAATACGAACATTACACAGAGATTTTTCCCATGGAAACCCAAACCGAGAAAACCAACATATTCTATATTCATTCATATTGATACATTGTTTACAATACAATATACATATAGGAGCCAACGACATCCAAAACCCTAACCCAATGACCTGAATTAGTCCAAAACCCTAATTCCTTAACCGGAAATAGAAAACCATCGACAATAAACCATGTGCCAAAAAACCACCTAAATACGTGACACATTTCCTAAGGTGGGTGACACGTTTCTCGAGGAATACATTTTTTTTTCTGGTAACACTACTACTCGTGCAAGGTAACCTTCACCAAGATAACCTTCACCTTTACTGAGATACTCTTCCTTGTAGTTGCGTCACTTCTCCTTGTAACTGTGTCACTTCTCCTTGTAGCAACATCACTCTCAGACTTGTGCACTTGATAGAGAGAGCTTGGTGAGTGTGTGTACAAATGAGGTGCTAGGCCTCTTATAAATACAAGTTGTACCCCCCAATAATTAGGTCAGGGTTGACTTGTCCTCTTTACCTTTCTAATTTAAATTTGTCTTGTCTAGGCACAATAGGGTTGACTTGTCAATATATATATATATATATATATATATTATCTTTTGCTTTATCCACAAAAGGGGATAAGAATGTTCTTTGTAGTTACACAATATTTTAACATATTCCAACCTTAGTAAATCAATAGGTTGTATATTTTATTGACATCTTGGACCTATTTTTCCACAATAGTTCTTTGAATTTTTACCCAACTAATTAATCTAGTCCTTGGTTGACTCCAAATTTTTTTTGTAATTTATTTTCCGTGTGTAAGAACCATAAAAACTTGTTGTTCTCTCTCTTTAGTTTGCTTCTCCCAAAATCAATGATCTTGTAGTTCATTTCTCTTATAGTTTTCATCAGTTTGTATCCTTTTGGCTCGACTAGGAGTTGAGGGAGGATAATACCTTGTCGGATGGTTATAAGAGGGATTAATGCATATAACTCCCTCACCTCTATTTTTTCCCCTTTTAACAATTAGAAAATAGGGTCACCTGAAGTGCAGGTAGCCTCTACGTTGTGTTGAGCTACCAAGGAGGTGCGTAATCAATACCTGAGCTTATCCTGCTCACTAGATAGGTATAATATGCCACACCTAACAGATTGTCTTTATAACAATACTCAATTTTAGAGACCCTAAAATGGACAATTTACTACTCTAGTACATCAACAAATTGTCCTTATAACAATACTCAATTTTAGAGACCCTAAAATGGACAATTTACTACTCTATACATCAATTTGATTTTTAGGATCTCATCCAAACTTATCCTTATAAATCCCAAATTCAATATTCCAAATTCTATATCAATAAATCCATATGATAACTATGTCGATCCATTTTGAATCATAATGATTTCTTTCATAAATCCACATGCTTATGTGCTCATATTATCTGGAAAAATGCTATTAAAAAAAATCAACATTTATTTTTCAAACCTTCAAATGAACACACCTAATGCATACCTGTAATTTTGTGACTGCCACTGTTATCCAAGTTATTAGTTTCTTTAGTTATCCCCCATTAACATAAGTTTGACCAGTTCTTTCTCTTGTCGTTCTCATCAAATTTTGCTCCTATAATGAAGTCTAATCTTTCCTTATGTTCGAATTTTGGAATCACGGTCTTTGTTGACTCTGATTTGACTCTGATTAATGCTTCATATTCTTATCTTTTTGTGGTAACACCAAATGACGCCTCTCATTATTTTGACCATTACTTATGTTTTTTTATATTCTACAACTACATGTCCTCTATTGTTAATGGAATTTCTTACCTTTTTTCACTCAAATATGTAAACTATTCATTGAATTTAATATCCTTCAATATTTTCTAACCTTCTTTGTGTTTTTCGAGAATTTATTATTTAATATCCTTCAATATTTTCTAATCTTCTTTGTGTTTTTCGGGAATTTAATACCTTCAATATTTTATAATCTTCTTTGTGTTTTTCGGCATTGAGCTATTATGATCCTAATGCCCAAATTAGATAAATATGCATCTAGGGCACATATATGGTCCTAATTTCTAAGATTGTGATTGTGGGGATCTAATGTACAATCACATATAATCATAGGCCTCTTACATACGGTTTTGGGTCCCTATGCCCCACTTTGAGATCTAATATGACAAGTAAGATAGAGAGGATCTTAGCACTTTACATAACATAATTAATAAGTTGCTTCTAAATGGTGTTTCATATTGACAAACCTTAGACACTAAATCAAATATCGTGGAGGATGTTCAACCCATACTCCTAAAAAAGAGGACGAAATCTTACAATTATCACTTTCTATTTGGGTTGTGGTATTCTCCAACCAACTAACCCATTGGAAGTTGGGAATCAATTTATCCATGCAATGTTGAACCTCATAAGAATTAATTTGGAAAGAGTTTAGGTTAATGCATGCAACACCCAATCCCTTGAGCAAAAACAAATCTCACTTTCAAGCAATCTCTCTCTCTCTCTCAATGAGGATCCCACTCTTATTCAAATAAAGGATCTTAAGAAAGCATGAGAACAAGTTGTAGCTAGTAGGGAAGAGATCAAGTGGGTGGTTATCTACAACTTATGGGAAAGTATCCATGGCTTTCTTTGAGTCTGGCACATCCACCATTTAATCAATGATATGATGGGCCTATGTTTTGGTTCATGATGATCTATATTCATCACTTTCTATGCTTGCCTCTAGTGAACACTCTAGATACATTTCATTCCTTGTTCAAACGAGACCCCGCCACTCATGAAACCATGCATTATGACAATGATGAGGATGAGGATGAGGATGGCGATGATGACAACAATGTTGATGATGTTGGCAATGATAATGAGGATGAAGAGTATGATGGAAATGATGCCAATGACAATGATGATGAGTATGACAACAATGATAAAAATGTTGATGATGATGACAATGATGACAAAGAGTACGATGATGATGATAATCATCCTCATTACTTTTATCACCATTTTCATCATCATAAGTAGCATTGTTGTCATCATCATCATTATCATACTCATAGTCATTTTCATTGACCTCATCGTCATCATCAATGTTGTTGTCATCATCATCAACATCAACATCAATATCAACATCATCCTCATTTCCATCATACTCGTTGTCATCATCATTGTACTCTTCACCATCATTGTCATAATCATCACCGACAACATTGTTGCCATTGTCATCATTGTCACCTTAATCCTTATCATCATCATCATCCATGGTTTCACGTGGGGTGGGGGATCTCCTTTAAACAAGGAACCAAATGTATCTAGAGTGTTCATTGTGAAATGTTGTATTAATATATGTTTTAATGCATATATATTTTACTGTATGTATTAATACATATATTAAAGAATATACATTTTAATACTTATTTATTCAACATATGTTAAATAATGTGTATAAAAACAAAAAACAAAAAACAAAAAACAAAAAACAAAAAGTGTCCATTTAAAATAGTGGTGCATCCTCCTAACCCTCTCTTACGAACCCTATCAAAAATAACGACAACAAAGCCCACACCAGTCTTAGCCCTTATTTCCATCAATCGAGGACCCACCTCACCTAGAGATTGAGATGGAAGACAACATTGAAGGATCTACCTCACCCTAAGGATGAGATATAAAATGACATTCAAGGAGCAAGAGGACCCACAATCCATGTCAATGCCTCCTAAATAATAAGAAGATCCTTGTTTTGTATTTTTTTAAGTAGTGTTCAAGCATGTCTCCAAAAACACTATCAAATCCATGGGTAAATTATTGACTTAAAAACACTATCAAATCCATGGGTAAATTATTGACTTCACTAATTGTATGGAAAATGTTAGTGGTAATCTCATGCCAAGATGTAACACCCCAATTTGATTAATTAATGATCATAATTTATTAAGGTAAATTAAATTAATTATTCAAATAATTAGATTTTAATCATTTGATTATTTATTATTTTGAATTAAGTAATGTAACAAAAGGGAGGGGATTACTTTATTTTATTAAAGGTAGGTGAAGGAATTAATGAAAGATAGGGAAGATGGGAATTGAATGAGGGGGGGAATTTAAGAAAGGAGGATAAGGGAGAGGGGGTTGGACTTGGAGTGGAGGATTTTTTTATTTGGAGGAGGAGAATGGATGCAACATTTCTTTGGCGGTTTTACTAGTGGACTGGAGTTGCTAAGATTTTGGGCTCGGGGGTGTTGGGCCCCAACAACTCCCCCTATATTTTTACAAAATTTAAAGGCCCCCTAGTAGAATCTTGATAATTATAATGAGCTATAGAATCAACCTTTTCAAATAGCTCTATGCCTTGGCTTGCTTTGAGACAACTTTAAGACATTCACTATAGTATGAAACATTCATTACAAGAGTATATGTCAAAAGTTAGAAAGGAGCATAAAAATCTCAATTTAAACAAAAACGTTAATTTTTATTAAATGTTTACTTTCGTTTGAATTATGATTGTGTGTTCATTCTTTTGCTCATTAACACGTTTGACTATTTTGAATAATGTGTTCAATACTTCATCAAATTTTATCTTGGTTGGTTTCTCATTTTCATGAAATCATTTGGTGATGTTAATTAATTAAATTCTTTTTGCATCTCATTTCAAAATAATAATAATAAAATAATTATCTATCATTTGTTTGATTTTGTAA